>PVNU02001726.1:1200000-1669576 GCA_003013855.2 Liriodendron chinense
TTGTTGCATTTTTCTGTAAACCTTTTCCCTGCAGGCCATTAGTCAAGTGGTTGGGATTGTCCACCCTGGAATACTTTCCATGATGGGGCCCACCAGATAATAATCTTCAATGCTGCGCCGCTGGCCCCACTTGACCAAAATAATGTTTCGAGGGCACTCTTCAAGACGTAGGAAATTTCTGGGTACGGCTGTTGCGCCCGAAATTGCACCTGTCAGGGTAGAGTCGTATGTTAGTTCAGCAGCAACATTTGCAAAATGGTGGTGACCCTTCAACCGTGAACATGGTATAGATTTAAGGTAATCCACGCCCTTCAAATCGCTGACCTGACAGTTGATGGAGTATAACAGAAGAATTACACTGATACGATAATATTAACCATTTGATCTCTTTGCTTCTAATTTGAGACAATCTCTTACTTTTTACCATCCATTTGATGGAAACTAAAACTGATCGGTAGAATTGCTAGATCAATCATAGAGATATATTCAATCCACAGTGACTTTATTTCCATTGTAACTATAAGCTATTTCATGGTAAAAGAATTTCGAAGTCGCATAATTCATTTTAAAACTATTGGGAGTATTTAAAGTGTAATGCATGTGAAAGTGAAAACGGCAAAGCCCGGTAAGAAGAATAACCAAATCAAAATGTAAATGGCTAAGTGATAAATAAGAAATAAAATGTATAAAAATTTAGGTAGTTCAAAAGTATGTCCATACCTACCAGGCTTACTAAAATAATAAAAATTAGAAAAACAAAGATTACCTCTCTTTCACCATTTCTTTGTACAAGAAGTCCGTCATTAAAAAATTTCATATAAAATAACCCTCTCTTTACTTGTGCTCCTTCCTACATAAACTACAACCATCTAGGGATAGCATATTCTAAAAACTAAGGGAACTAGGTTCCATGTACACATTCATAAGTACATGCATATACAAGAAGATGGCAGGAATTATGAGGGTGGGGTTTATCCCATAGGAGGCACCATGGCCTCTGGACGGTGAGATGTCCACCACCTTAAGGGTGGCCCCCTAAAGGTTTTTTTATTTATTAATCTTTGTGGCACAATACAAAGTGAATGCCATGCAGTCATCATTATGGAGCCATAAGAGGGTCTTCCTAATAGTTATTATAGGCTACATAACAAAAAGGAGATGTGGGTGGAACAATATTAGGAAGCGGATTGTGTGGTGACCTGGTTGGTGTATTGACCTTAGCAAGTTATGTGGGCCCCACAAAACGGTATGTATTATATCTAAGCGGTATGTTCATTTTGCGAGATCATTTTAAGGCTTTACACCAAAAATAAGATGGATACAAAGCTCAAGTGTACCACACTACATAAAGCAGTGGAGATCGAAAGTATATCATTGAAACCTTTTTGGAGGTCACAAAAGTTTTGGATCAATCTGATATTTGTTTTTACCCTTTTTCCATGTCCATGTGACCTTATGAACAGTTTGGATGGACAATGAATATCATGGTAGGCCCTAGGAATGTTTTAATGGTGAGAATCATTGTCCTCACTGCCAATTGTGGTGTGGTCCACTTGAGCTTTTGATATGATTCATCTTTTTGGATCATTCTCTAAAATGATCTCTTCAAATGGATGGACAGTGTGGATATATTAAATATATTATTGTGGGTCCCACAGAACCTTGATCGTTTTTGGAACGTTAGTACATTCACTATGCTCGAGGGCTGACACCCTCACATGTGTCCACCACGTACCTACACCAGCAAGATCGCTGGTGTAGGGTTCACCAGCCAATCTGCTTCGGAAAAATTGGCGTGAAGAAGCAAAATGACAAAAAATACCTTGACTGAAGGGCCATACACATTCCATTTTAGGCTGCTCCCCAAACTCCTGAAAAATTAGCCAAACACTCTAATTATATGAAGTGGAGACTAGCAAAAATGCACGTGCGGCTGCACTTGGGAATTGTCATCATCTGCACTTGAGAATTGTCATCATCAACGGGGAAATTCTCAAAGACTCCTTGTTAAACACTCTCTACTGTATTTAACATTTCACTACCATTTTTAATACAGTGGCCACTCTTTCACTACATGTGTCATTGATGCCTAATAATCTAGATCATCTAAATTGTAGGTTCCATTGCTGATGGAATGTAGCCCAAAAGTGGCATTAATTAGATGATCATGATTATCTAATTTTACTTATTAAATTTGAGCAGATGATCATTCTATTTTTAACTTGATGAAGGGAATGAATCTTTTTAGTGAAGTAGCGGAAAAAAATCGATCTGAATTTCCTGTCATACAAATTCATAGAATACTATGAAAGGGTTAGGAGACTTTTTTTTTTTTTTTTACCCACACACCCACCCACACCACATGGGCCTTGGTCCTTGGTCTCAGTGTTGAAACAGAGGCCTGTCTACCACTGAGCCATGGAGCTGGACCTGGGTTAGGAGACTCTAGCTTAGAAGAATTTTGAGAGATCTTCAATGCATATATATACCGTGAGAACTACTGTCCAAAATCTAGATCACCAAACATTGGGCTCAATTTTGACGCTTAATAAGTACAGTTGCAAGTATTCGGAACTATCCAATTCATTTGTGTGGCCCACCAACATAATTTTTTGTATTTTTTCAACATATGATGCATGATTTTTGAAATCCATCAATGTAGGGCTTGGATCTTGCACGTGGCACAGAGGAAGGCATGGGATTTCGAGGTATTACACCAAGTCTACAAGTCATTGTGGAATGAGCTTATTCTACAAGTGTTGCACTCGGGGTTCACTGTGGTTTGTGTATAGCATCCAACCTGTCCAGCAGGTCGCCTCACAATTAAGGATAGATGCCTGCCATATAGCACATATGCAATCCAAGCTATAGAGACCCTTCATCTTGGTTGGATGAAAGGTCAGGTAACAGATGAGGCTGTTTTGCAACTCAAGTGGCCCTGTGAAAAACAAGGGTGGGTGTGATTGTCGTACGTTCCCTTTTCAATGGCCAACCTGAGTTTTGGATGGGGATGGTTTATAGGCGTTCGGGTTTTCATGAGGTGATACATTTATGGACAGGTTAAATGCTGTGAAGGTTATCACGAGTCTATTCACCAACCAGTTCTCTGTATATGATGGCTCTAACAGTACAAGTGTAACCTTTTTGGCAAGATTCCCTTCACATGGTGGCCCATCTGACTGTTGGTTGCAACAATGGTGCAATGTTGCAGTACAGAGAGAACCTAAACTTTAGTGTGATCGTCTCACCGTGGCTGTTTGGATTTAGCTAGACAAAGTATTGTACTCATTAGTAGTGGTGGACAATCGTACATGTCCATAATTCTTCTATCCTTTTGTGCAATGAAATTAATGCAATTTTGAACAAGTAGTCATGAATTCAGACAGCTAGAAGATGCATAGGGTGTCTTTGGTAGAGAGGTGGAATTGCTTGGAAATGACAATTTATAACTCCAGTGCACATGAGGATGATACTCACTTGTATACATGCGTGACATGTTTTAATATGTAATGTGTGACTATTCAAGTTCAAGCATTCACATATGCATATGTTTTACCATTAATCGTCAAATATTAAAAATATGGTGTAAGTGGCAATGTAGACATTTGTATATACTTGAGATTTGAAATTTTAGGGTGTTACACAACAAGACATAGCTACAACAAGCAATAATCAAGTAAGTGTTGGGACAAGGCCTTGCAGAAGCACAAAAAAAAACCAAACAATCACCACACGCACACACGCAATTCATACAGAGAACAATCTGATTTTTACGTGGAAAATCCTTACGGGAAAAAACCACGGTACAAAGTGACAGCTACACTATGAATCAGAAGATTACAGAGATGATCTACTCACAATCAAAGCCCCAAGAGATGAACAAAGCTTCTCTCTCCCTCCCAATCCTCACCCCAAACCCTAATTACGAATTAGGATACCTTGGAACAAATTAGGATACATCTAAACACAATTAAGAAGTGTTTATATAGGCTTCTTATCGAAATTAGAAACATCTTATGCACTTACTGCGTAACCATGCAGAACACCGCCATTGCGTCGACCGGTCGGAGCCCACCGCCAATAGGTCAGAAACGACAGAAAACAATCCAGAGAGTAAACTTCAAAATTCAACCTATTCAGCCACAACTGCCAACCGGTCGGCAATCAGTCGGAGCATCCTGCTGACCAATCAACGATTGGTCTAGAATACTGGAATACTTATGTTCAAACGCTGTCCTTGATCCAACCGGTCGGCCACTACCAGCGACCGATCGAAGGACCCTGTTTCAGCATAGTTTGAAGGCTCCTCCAACAATCTTCACCGATGCTTCAAACGACGAAATCACATCTCATTTGTTCCATCCATCATCTCATCTTCAACATGGTGTCATCGCTTCTCGTACATCCTACATCTTCATTCGGTCTTCGCCAATCCTAGAGAAGTCGCACAGAACTTGAACTTCTCTACAGGAACCACCTTAGTGAGCATGTTCGCCGGATTCACACTAGTGTGAATCTTCTCTAGAGTTACATCTCCTTCCTTAAGCACCTATTGGATAAAATAGTAATGCACATCAATGTGTTTAGTATTGTTGGGGTCCCAAAAGTCAAGATCTCTAAAACAAGGATTATGAATATGCGAACCATCACCTAACTAGGTTTAAGGCAGTGCATCAGAAAAATTCAACAAAATCACAATACACACTAGACTTGGCTAAAAATGGAAAGTTGACCCAGTGGTGGGCCCCACCATTTATCATGATCAAAACCCTCAAAAGTTGGGAGGGTAAGTTCAATCATGAACAAATAGAGCCAGTGCATCAGCATTCATTGCAAAGCGGGCCCCGCAAACCATCATTTTTGCAAAATAATTACAAATAAATACGTCGGCGTATCAAGAAATTCATGGTCAGCGCATCATGAAATTCAATTATTTTAGAAGTGAATTTCAAGACGCACTGACCTTCAGTGCATCAAGAAATTCACCCAGCGCATCAAGAAATTCAGACAGTTTTGCAAAGTGAATTTTAGGACGCACTAACCCTCAGCGCATCATGAAATTCACCCAGCGCATCAAGAAATTCAGACAGTTTTACAAATTGAATTTCAGGGCGCACTGACCCTTAGCGCATCAAGAAATTCGTCTAGCGCATCCAAAAATTCAAGAATTTCAGGACGCATTGACCCTCAGCGCGTCCAATAAATCAGGCATTTTCAGGAATTTCAGAACGCACTGACAGCCAGTGCGCCCTAAAAATCAGCATTTAAATTAAGGCATTTTTAGACGCGCCAAGTGATTTTCTTGACGCGCCGACATATTTTCTTGACGCGCTACACGTGGCGACATCCTATTGGCCGGCTTCCGGTATTTTTGGGTATAAATACCCCCCTTTACGGTTCATTTGGACGGATCCAGAGAGAGTTTTATCCTTTGGGTTTTTGAGAAACCGCCAAAATCCCTCGTCGGAATCCTTTTCCGACCACCGAAAATTCTACTTCCGACCACAGTAGGTCCGGTGAAGAAATAACCTAAAATTATACAAGTACAGTGGCGCATCGCAAAATACGTTGAATCAAACTTAACTTGTTTTATCGACGCACTGACCATCGGTGGATCAGAAAAATAGCCCAGCGCATCAGGAAAATCAGTCGTTTATAAAACAAGTCATTTTTTGACGCACTGGCCCCAGCGCATCACAAAAATAGCCCAGCAAATCAGAAAAATAGCCCAGCGCATCAGGAAAATCAGTCGTTTATAAAAATAAGTCATTTTTTGATGCACTGGCCCCAGTGCATCACAAAAATAGGCCAGCGGATCAGAAAAATACACATCTTAAAACAAGTTATTTTTTGACGCACTGGCTCCAGCGCATGACAAAAATAGCCCAGCGGATTAGAAAAATCAAACACTTTAACAATAATTTTTGGACGCGCTGGCCCCAGCTAATCAATAAAATCAGGCCAGCGGATCATAAAAATTAGCACTCTGAATGTCCATTTCAACACCTTTAAATCTTCATCTTGTGACTTTTTGGGCCCCGTTTGGGCCTATTTTGGGTATTTTGAGCGTTTCAGACGCAATGGAGCAGTCAAATAACTCATCCGAGCCACCCAATGAGTAGAATGCAAGCCTTCGAAGTCCGATCTGATCCAACGAGATGAACGAAATAACTTCTCGAAAAGAGGCCGCCTGTGCCTAGAATCATACCGATGTATCATCATTACATATACCATCACCATATGACCCGAATTCAGGTCAGGACTAAGTAAATGGGACTATGGTTAACACGATAAACCATACCAAGAGAGTTCTAAACTATTACACAAAATTTGTCAAAGACTGACACTTTAATCAAGAACAGTCGATGCCCTACCCATTCAAACGGCATCCGCTGGTTGAGCTACTCAGGTACATACAACTGCAGATCGGTCTTCCCGCGGTCACCCGTCACAAATGACGGGTTTCTCAAGAAATGTTGGGGTAACGCCCCTCGGGTAACCCATGATTTTAAATTTTAGGGATAAAGGTCCTCCCTTTCCTTTTCGAGTGCCTATAATCAGGTGGTAGGCCAGCATTAGGTCCTTCCGACCCACTAAAGGGTTGGGCATTCCGTTACAACGGAGCCACTGATGTTGGTTGTACGACGTTACTAATAGAGCTTCCCTCATTATATGGTATTGGGACGACCATCCTTTTTGTAACAACGCTCAACAGACGGTGCATGGCCTCAGCTTGGTGGGTCATCCATCTATTAAGATTGCCTCCCTTACTCTTGAACCCGCTGCACATTCATTCGAACTTTCCTAAGCCTAGCCGCTACGTCCTCCAAAGACACCTCTTGGGATATAGACGACCTCGATTGGTTATTAGGAGCGAATGTGGGGTTATGGTTTAAGAGTTCAGTGGCTGCCTTTACCGGGGTATCCTCTCCTAGAGAAACTAGAGTGGGAGTCGTAGGTTTAGTGTCAGCCGCCCGATTGCTTCTTCTAGTCATTCTCTTTTATATATGTCACACCGATTGAACAAAATTGATAAGGTCCCACCGGACGTGCCAAAAAATGTTGCTACACGACTGGTGCTCAACAAATGTCTATAACAACCAAGTAGAAGAGAATCCAAAATATGTTTCAAATTTGTCCCACCAGGCGTGCAAAAAAATGTTGATCTCAATTTTTTGGTCACACGTGTAAAGTGATTGGGGGCGTGCCAGAATCGATTACACAGCTCGATTCAAACTGAATAACAATCACCCCAAATGCCAAGATAGGCAGATATGCCGTAATCAGTCATATATAACCAAAATCTGTGAAGATCAATCGCTTATTCAACCACTCGCGTAATTGTTTGGAAATGATCAGGCGATATTTTGAGGGTAGGGTTCGTTCTCCAATAATGGGTTACACCTTTGCCTTCAATACAAAAGGACCTTCAATATGAAACTAGTTCAATTATAAAATGAAAAGGGACACTTATAGTCAGCCATGCAAAATGTGCCGTAGTGCTTTAGATTTTCTCTCCATGTAGGATACTTCATTAAAATGAGTCTAGCATGCGAGCGTAGACTTTTAGTACAACTAAAATGACCAACTACTGGATAACGGTTATGGATTTACTACTACAAACAGTAAATTCACAACTAATGCTACGAAATGCGAAGAATAAAATTACGCTAATAAAGATGAAAATAAAGCTGAGAATGTTGATTACACTAAGGAATGTAAATAGCAAGATGAAGGAACATGATAAATGAGAGATAGTTTTAATTTGATTTTGGTTTGGTGCTGGACCCCTTGCTCTGTTGAGATCCCTTTACTTTTATAACTCTGATCGATTGCACATCCGAGGATTGCTGATGTTTTAATCAGCACAACTTATAATCCAGATCTTTTCATTTTGCCACCTGTCTTGGTAACCGTTTGCTGACTCGACCACGATCATTACTCTATTCTTGTTATCGTGTCGTACTTAACTCGTGCCACCTGTGACACTACAACTATCCTGTAATCTCGTTCATACAACTCCACGTGTTGCCTTCTAATGCGCTTTTCTTCAATCAACCAGAAATAGGGTGCAACAATGTTGTAGTGCCAAATAAGAAATATCATTGTGGAAAATCCTACTTTTGGACAATGAGATATAAAGCATGATGTTGTCTCAATGGTATATATACGTTACTTAATTATTAGGTTCTTAATTTGTTATTTTGAATTGAGTTATATTCTAATAAAATATTATTAATTGTTACTTAGGTATATGGGAAAGATAAGAGAGGTCGTGCTCGAGGGATGGGAGCGAGCGTCTCCAAGAAGATACTGAATTAAACGACTCCTCTCTCGGGTCAATTTGATGATTTGAGGAGTTAGCTCTCCAATTTCAATAATAAAAAAAAGATGCTGATGTAGCAGGGGAGCTTAATGGTGTAAAAGAACGCAAGGGCTTCCTCTCATTTGATTCCACAGTCATTTTGTCAGCAGATGTTAGAACTTAGAAAAAAGAGAATAAGAACTTGCTCGTCAGCAGTCCTTCTTTTGTTTTTTTTTCCTGTTTCTTTTATTCTGGGGGAATTCTGAGTATAGAGACATTCATAGACAATCATAAGCAATCACAAAGTGTACACAAAAGGGAGATATCGCAAGGCAAATTTTATTCCAGAGATTCTGAGATCTTTTACATTCCAGGCTGTGATACTGCTCACGAGCCTTTAATTACATCAATGGTTGATCACCCTTGATTGGAAGGCAAAAGACTAATCCGCTGGGGATTATGATCTTGAGTTCATGATCGTTTAGACCTTTATTTTCTTGTTATGGACTGAGCCACATTTATTAGACACGCCAGATGTCTATGTCCCATTTTCTTTCCGATTGTCCGGGTTGAGAGACTGTCAGGATTCAAGTGGTGCAACTCTGGGCCCGCGCCTGTTACTGTGAACAGGTGACCGCTGGAATACACGATCCTCGAATGTTGGTCGGCATAACGCAAGGCTCGTGCCCGTATTTTTATGACGGGTGACCTTAGGAGTGCACTCCGCAACATTCCCGAACGAGGTTTTTAATCGAGTGGTGCAACTCTGGGCCCGCGCCTGTTGCTGTGAACAGATGACCGCTGGAATATACGAACATCGAAATGTTGGTCGGCATAACCTAAAGCCCGCGCCTGTTACTGTGAACAGGTGACCTTAGGAAAGCAATCCGTAACTACCTCATCAGCTCAACCGACGGACCCGTTGTCGATGGGTAGGGCATCGACTGTCTTTTTCATAGTGGCAATCCATAGCAGGATGTTTCAAGCTTAGTTTGAACTCTTTGTTTATGGTTTCTCGTGGTAACCATAACCCCTTAGGTTTAGCTTCGGACCTTTTATCTGGGATGAATAGAGCTTTGTACACTAAAGTAAATGCCTTTCTTCTGGAGTCGGGCGACTCGTCTTCGAGAACACTCTTTCTTCTGAGTATTTTTCGATGATCTATTTGGGATCGAATAGGCTTTATCGAGCCAAGATCTTTTGAAGATCCAAATTCAATAGGCTGGATCGGCTATTTTCGATGCCTGCAAGTGGCACTACAAAAAATTTCATTTTTACCGACGAATGATTTCGTCGGTAATCAGTAAAATTTCGTCGGGAAATGTTTTTCCTGACGAAATTTTTCGCGGCTAACATCGTCGCAAAAAGGCCATCGGTAAAGGTTTTTACCGACGAAATAATTTTTTCGTAGGTAATAATTGAACC
Organism: Liriodendron chinense; assembly: GCA_003013855.2. Classification (NCBI taxonomy): domain Eukaryota; kingdom Viridiplantae; phylum Streptophyta; class Magnoliopsida; order Magnoliales; family Magnoliaceae; genus Liriodendron; species Liriodendron chinense. The sequence continues at coordinate 1,209,731 of PVNU02001726.1, forward strand.
ATTACCGACGAAATTATTCGTCGGCCAAACATATGAATTTTGTCGGGATTGAAAATGATACGTCGGTGAAAAAACTTTTACCGACGAAATAATGCGTAGGTAAAAACACGTTAAAACTTTTACCGACGAAATATTTCGTCGGTAAAAGAAAGGAAAAACTTTTTACCGACGAAATAATGCGTAGGTAAAAACATGATGAAAGGAAAAACTTTTTACCGACGAAATAATGCGTAGGTAAAAACATGATAAAACTTTTACCGACGGAATAATTCGTCGGTAAAAGCACCTAAGAACTTTTTACCGACGAAATATTTCGTCGGTAAAAAGTTTTTCCTTTCTTTTACCGACGAAATATTTCGTCGGTAAAAGTTTTTCCTGTCTCGGTTTTATTTGTTTTCAAAAATTCAGGAAAATTCCTGATATACACCTGTAAAAAAACCTATACATTTTGAATCCTACTCACATCCACAAACATACAAACAAACAAAAAGTACATCATCCATACACAAATAATCCATTCCACATCCACAAACAAACAATATTCATCCACACACAAATATATACAAGTTAAAAGTCGTATATTAAAAAAAAATAATCAGGAAGATGAAGGCGGAGGTGGGGGAGGTGGCGGGGCATCGGCGCCAAGGCGTGCAGCGAGAGCCTGAAACATCTCCTGCATCCGTCGCTCATGCTCCTGCCGCAACTCCTCGATCCTCCTCTCCTGCTCCTCCCGTCGCCTCTCCTCCTCCTCCCTCTGCCTCTCTAGCTGCTCCCGAATCCCATCGACGACGACCCGTAGCTGCTGAACCTCTCTCTCTGCGATGTCAGCTCGGCGTTGAGCGCTCTCACCAGCTACGGATCGGCTGGAGCCAGCTCTAGTTTGTGCCATGAGCTTAGCACCATGGCCAAGCCCACGCACATATCCAGAACGGGTGCCAAGCACCTCGCTCAGGATTTCTGGCTCACTCCGCTGACTACCATCGGGAGTGGGCTGACTGCGTATGGTGTCCATCGCCGCCTGTAATGAAAAGATATGAAATTTCATAAAAAATGACATGAATGACATTATTATCAATCAATGCGCAATTAAATTTAACAAAGTAAAGATTTTTACCCAATGCTCACTGCCTCTAGGATGAACCCAAGATCCCGTCGCCTGCCGACAGTGAGTCCCTCTGTAGAGGTCTACTGGTCCAGGCTCCTGGCCGGTGACGGAATCCCGCTGCGCAATCGAAAGGAAAAAAGACTTATAATAAATGCCAATCAAAATAATATATTAACTTAATAATCATCAATAATTTCTTACCATGTCGTAACGATGTCGTACAAATGACTTTGAACCAGCTACGTGGTTGACTTGTAACTTTTCCCTGTTCGCAGAATTTATTCTGCTCCTCTTCTGAACACATTATACAAAATACATTTCTATTAATTACGAAATTAATTGCGAATTTAATTGTTACCGTAAGATATCGTACATGTAAATATTACCTGAAAAGCCTCCGACGAAAATCTCTCGCAGAGTATCCGCCAGTCGTCTGTACTAACGTGTGGCGGTGCGGACTGTACGGCCTCATCGTGTGTCCTGCACCGCTTGTACCGCTGGTGCAACTCTCCGCGGTACTCCTTGAGCCGCTCCCTAATCATGTCGTCGATGGCATGAGAAATGTAGGGAACATTCAAATCGAATTCAAATTTATCCTGCAGTTTCATAAATAATAAATTAAGGGAATAAACTTATTAACAATAGGACTTAACCGTAAATGAACTTTCACAAAAGAAAATTTCAATTTACTAAACTTTACCTGAAGGCGCTGACGGATGAGCTGTCGCACATCATCTGTCACGTCAGTCCAACGGGGGGTGGTGGCGGGGATCAGAGATCGGCATAGGACACCGACCTCAGACGTAAACAATCTGGCACTGTCCCCAACAGGTCTAAGGCAGTCCTGTGGGAACTCTACTGCCACCCTACCCTCACGCGTAAGTCGCTCTAAAACTAACCCACGCGTGGGTCCACGTCCTCGTCGGCTGGTAGAAGATGCTGCTGTGAAAAGATATATGTAAGTAACAATATAAACAGAAATCACTAAATAAATGTCTAGACTTACATGCAGTGCCCGGTGTATGCTGAACCGAAGGATCAGATGACTGTGATGCACCGTGCGACGTCGATGCTGTCTGCGTCGCATCACGGGTGGAAGGGGTAGATCCAGTGCGCGAACGACCTGATCTCCCACCTGGTGCCATGACTGAATATATCTGAAATACAAACTTATAAATTTAAACAATGTCAATGCAAGTTTATGAACATCATTGCAGAGTGAATTTGTGCTTATGCTTAGAGAAATGATAAAAATATGATTAGACCATTACACTATAATGCAAGCAGAATATAATAAAACCGTAAACAGAATATAATAAAACCGTAAACAGAATATAAAAGTTGAAAAATCCATTACACATTGTCATTCTATATTAAATACATATATCTCATTGTAATACAAATCAACTTCGGATCAACTATCCGAAATACTCCCTGCGTAAGTTATCGTACGCTGCAGATGTATATTCGATGCTGTGTGAAGCACTCGACATTGTTATAGCCAACATGCCAGTCACAATAGGAGAAATCTGATCTCTCGGGACTCCATTCAGATGTGCAAGTGATAATGTCGCATCTTCCATACGAAGTTAGATGAATTGAGTTTAGGATTCGGTTTAGGTATAGCTTATAGGTTTTAGTTTTAGGTTTATGGTTTCAGGTTTTAGTTATAGGAAATGGACGCACATCCGGGTCTGCTCCATTAATTTCGAGCTAATACATAAACACGGGCCTGTCCAAATGGTCAGGCCACCCATATTGCTGTCCATAGGAAATGGACAGCTTCATCATCATGGTCTAAACCGCGGTTCCCACCTTCCAGGGACCCCCGCTAAACATCAACATCAATCAACTACTCTTAATCACAAGTATCATGTTCGTCATCTAATTTTCCACTAAATGATAATATAATAAAATCAGTCGCCCATCCAAGGATGGATAGATTGAAATGCTATCATTATTTCCATTTAAATGCCCAAGCCTAAATTTCGACAGCATCTCCCCCTATCTCTCCAGATATATTTATCTTACATTTAATTTCAACGTCAACTATCCACACATTGTGTGGATTAAATTGACAATGGAATTAAACATAAGAAACATATCCAGAGAGAATAGGAGAGTTACCACACGAAACTAATGACCCTACGCATGTAAATGACAAACAAGGGTGTGCTGGTATAATTTCGGGATCGGGTTTCGGGTTTGGTTTTCGTGTTTGGGTCTAGGTTTAGGCTAGGTGAATGGATTTAGGAATAGGTGTAGGTTTAGTTTAGGTGAGTTGAGTTTAGGATTAGGTTTCGGGGATAGGTTTAGATTTTCGGGTTCGGGATCGGGTTTCGGGTTTGGTTTTCGAGTTTGGGTCTAGGTTTAGTTTAGGTGAATGAATTTAGGAATAGGTGTAGGTTTAGTTTAGGTGACATGAGTTTAGGATTAGGTTTCGGGGATAGGTTTAGATTTTTGGGTTTGGGATCGGGTTTCGGGTTTGGTTTTCGTGTTTGGGTCTAGGTTTAGGCTAAATGAATGGATTTAGGAATAGGTGTAGGTTTAGTTTAGGTGACATGAGTTTAGGATTAGGTTTCGGGGATATGTTTAGATTTTCGGGTTCGGGATCGGGTTTCGGGTTTGGTTTTCGTGTTTGGGTCTAGGTTTAGGCTAGGTGAATGGATTTAGGAATAGGTGTAGGTTTAGTTTAGGTGATTTGAGTTTAGGATTAGGTTTCGGGGATAGGTTTAGATTTTCGGGTTCGGGATCGGGTTTCGGGTTTGGTACTCATGTTTAGGTGACATGAGTTTAGGGATCGGGTTTAGGAAAAGGTTCTCGTGTGCAAACCAAGGTTTAGGTTAGGAATTGGTGTAGGTTTAGGTTAGGTGATTTGAGATTAGGATTAGGTTTACGCATTGGTTTATAGTTTCGGGTTCGGGATCGGGTTTATGGTTAGGTTTTCGAGTTTGGGTCTAGGTTTAGAGTTATGGCCCGTTTGTCACCATGGATTCTAGGAGAAAGGAGGAGAAAGGAGGAGAAACTGGTTGCTTTATTCTGTTTGGCACCATGGATTTGATGAGAAGTGGATTTGAGAGGATTAAAATTTACACCGTCCATTCCTTCATGTTTAATTTCTCTCCAAATCTTGACTGCCAAACAGAAAATCTGGAATTGGTAAGAACTGGAATTGATGAGAATTCATATCATGGAATCCACTTCTCCTCAAATCCATGGTGCCAAACGGGCCATTAGATGAATTGAGTTTAGGTTTCGGTTTAGCCGTAGCTTATAGGTTTTAGTTTTAGGTTTATGGTTTCGGGTTTAGGGTGTAGGTCTTGGAGACTCAAGCAACTCAAGGATAGCTCCGACGCACATCCGGGTTTGCTCCACACAAAGCGGGCCTGTCCAAATGGCCAGGCCACCCATATTGCTGTCCATAGGAAATGGACAGCTTCCTCATGGTCATAACAGCGGTTCCCACCTTCCAGGGACCCCCGCTCAACACCCGGATAGCTCCGACGCACATCCGGGTCTGCTCCATTAATTTTCAGCTAATACATAAACACGGGCCTGTCCAAATGGCCAGGCCACCCATATTGCTGTCCATAGGAAATGGACAGCTTCATCATGGTCACAACAGCGGTTCCCACCTTCCAGGGACCCCCGCTCAACACCCGGATAGCTCCGACGCACATCCGGGTCTGCTCCATTAATTTCGAGCTAATACATAAACACGGGCCTGTCCAAATGGCCAGGCCACCCATATTATTGTCCATAGGAAATGAACAGCTTCATCATGGTCATAACAGCTGTTCCCACCTTCCAGGGACCCCCGCTCAACACCCGGATAGCTCCGACGCACATCCGTGTCTGCTCCATCAATTTCGGGGTAATACATAAACACGGGCCTGTCCAAATGGCCAGGCCACCCATATTGCTGTCCATAGGAAATGGACAGCTTCATCATGGTCACAACAGCGGTTCCCACCTTCCAGGGACCCCCGCTCAACACCCGGATAGCTCCGACGCACATCCGGGTCTGCTCCATTAATTTTGAGCTAATACATAAACACGGGCCTGTCCAAATGGCCAGGCCACCCATATTATTGTCCATAGGAACAGGACAGCTTCAGCATGGTTACAACAGCGGTTCCCACCTTCCAGGGACCCCCGCTCAACATCAACATCAATCAACTACTCTTAATCACAAGTATCATGTTCGTCATCTAATTTGCCACTAAATGATAATATAATAAAATCAGTCGCCCATCCAAGGATGGATAGATTGAAATGCTATCATTATTTCCATTTACATGCCCAAGCCTAAATTTCGACAGCATCTCCCCCTATCTCTCCAGATATATTTATCTTACATTTCATTTCCACGTCAACTATCCACACATTGTGTGGATTAAATTGACAATGGAATTAAACATAAGAAACATATCCAGAGAGAATAGGAGAGTTACTGCACGAAACTAATGACCCTACGCATGTAAATGACAAACAACGATAACATTCCAATCTATCCAACCTTGGACTGTCCAACAGGACAATTTGGCAGATTTCTATACCTCCAAAACACACTTTATCTATGCTCGGCAATATAGAAATCTCCAAATGGGCTAACTGATTCTATTATACTACCATTTGTGGACAAAAAATAATTATTAATAATAAGCCAAATACATCCACAACATACATATCCACATAAATCAACCACGGATAGCTCCGACTCACATCCGGGTTTGCTCCATCAATTCTAGATACACAAGCACATGAAAATGGCAGAATCATCAACACCATGAATCAAGTTTAATCAAATACCTAATGACTATTTTGTGAACAAATAAGTATGGGCGGCCCACCATGGGAATCGGATTGCGTGCGGAGTGTAGAGTAAACTCAGCTGGGCCCACCTAGAATGTATGTGATTTATCTATTCCATCCTTATGTTTTTCCACCTCATTTTAGTGGTTGAGCCCAAAATTTAAGCATATCCAACTCTCAAGTGGACCATGCCATGGGAAACAGTGGGAATAATGATTTCCACCATTCCCAGGCCCTACAGTGATCTTTATTTGTCATCCAACCTGTTCATAAGATCACATGGATATGGATGAGGGAAAACACAAATATCAGCTTCATCCAAAACTTCTGTGTCCTCCAAGAATTTTTCAATGATACACATTCAGTTCACATTTGTGGTGTGGTCCACTTTAGATTTTTGGGCACCATACCTAAAATTTTCTGCTAAGATGGATGGACGGAGTGGATAAAATACGTAAATCACTGTGGGCCCCACGAGCAGTGGACAGCGACGGTGGGCCCCACATTTATTGTATATCATGATTTTTATTAATTTGTAAATCACACATTAAAATCCCTAATTAAGGAAGGAATTAGGGGATTTTAATTTTGAAATCCCTAATTAGGGGATTTTAATTTCAAAATCCCTAATTAGGGATTTACTAAATCAGTGGGCCCCACCAAATCGTGGACAGCTAAGGCGGACCCCACGCACATGCAATGGACAGCGATAGCGACGGTGGGAGCCACATGCAATGGACAGTAACGGTGGGATCCACATGCAATGGACAGCAACGGTGGGACCCACATGCACTGGACAGAGATGGCGCATGGGACCCACATGGGCCCCACAATGAACAACGAGGAGAGAGAGAGAGAGAGAGAGAGGAAATGGAGGAAGAAGGAAGGGGGAGATGGTTACCGGCGGAGGCGGCGGCGTACGGTGGCTGGTGGAGGAGCGTGCTCACGCGGGCGGCGTCGGTGACGGCGTACGGCGGCGTGGCTGGGGGTCGGTGCTCGGGTGGCGGCCGGTGAAGGACGGCCGGTGGTCGGCAGTAAGGGATGGCCGCGAGAGAGAGAGAGAGATGGCCACGAGAGAGAGAGAGAGAGAGAGAGAGAGAGAGAGACCGAATGAGAAAAGAGGGCGATCGGGTAAGTTAAAAGACCACTTTTACCGACGAAAATTTTCGTCGGTAAAAGTTTTATTTCGTCGGTAAAACTCCTTTTCAAAACTTTTACCGACGAAACTTTTCGTCGGTAAAAGTCACCTCTTTTCTTGGCGGGAATCACATATTGCACATTATTACCGACGAAAAGTTTCGTCGGTAAAAGTTTTCGCTTTTACCGACGAAACTTTTCGTCGGTAAAAGTAAAATTTGCTGTTTTCTTTTTTAGCGACAGGTATCTTCGTCGGCAATAAACTTTTTACTGACGAAATTATAATTTCGTCGGTAAAAGTGTATGGCGGCAATGAATTTGGTGGTGGAGGGAGATTTTTACCGACGATTTTTCCATTTCGTGGGGAAAAATGGTTTTTCCCAACGAAAATTATTTCGTCGGGAATACTTTCGTCGGTAAAAATCCATTTTCTTGTAGTGTGGCTAAGTATAGGGTCCGATGGACTCCTGTTCATGCCAGTTTCTTATGAATGATGGGGATCGGTGCCCCATAAATGCTTAACTCGGCTGTTGGATAGCCTGAGCGCTTCAGCTTTGCCTCAGCGTCTTTGAGATCGCGGTTGATTAGTCAATTTTCAAACCAACAGAGCACTTTCCAGGGCTGAAAATGACTAAGTAGTGGACCTATTTACGGTCTAATCAGAGAGATCAGTGAATATTATCGATAACCGTCTCTGAACAAGGGTGGATTACGTCCACAAAGATAGCGGTGCGATCGCATTTCCATTTGCTTAGCAGAAGTCGATTTCCGGGCCAACAGGGCACTTCCCAGGGTTGAAAACGACTAAGTAGTGGACCTGTCTGCGGTCTAATCAGGGTATTCGGTAAATATTATCGATGACCGCCTTGGAACAGGGGTGGATTACGTCCACGAAGATCGCTGTGCAATCGCGTTCCGATTTGTTTAGCAGAAGTCAATTTCCGGGCCAACAGGGCACTTCCTAGGGCTGGAAATGACTAAGTAGCGGGCCTGTCGACCACTCGATTAGGGTATTCGAGGGTCCTGAGATCGGATAACCTCGTCGCGGTGCATGATTATGGTGTATCATGTCATGTAGAAGAAAAGTTTTCCTCTCGGGCTCGGTCCAATTCTGCTCGATTCTTCTCGTTTTCGGCCGCTTTCGGCTCTTTCGGAGGGATTTTCGGAGCTGCCAAATTGGCTAAGTGTTGGTCATTTTGGACCAAAACACTAATTTGGGCCACTTATCATTGACCGTTGGAGAATCTGATCCGGTGGATGGATAGATCTCATCGAGACGCTTCTAGGAGAGGCGGTTTCATCAAAATCCGATCTCGGACGAAGGCGGGCAGCGCGACGGAAGGTCCACCCCTCCCATCAGCGTCCAGGCGCATGGGAGGGTGTGTACAGGCGCATGTGGCCATTTTGCAGGCGCATGTGGTGCTGTACATGCTTTCAGGCGCATGTGGTTGGGGAGCAGGCTCATGTCTCATCTCCAGGGCGCATGTGGAGGTGTTTTTTATGAAAAATGGGAGTCCGGAAGCAATCTCGGCGCATGTGGTGGTGCACATGCGCCTGGGGCTCCACCTTGGGTGCATGGCAGCCCAACACTTAGAGAAATTCAGGATTTTTCGGTGGGAAAAGCTGGCGCATGTGATGGAATAAGCCGGCGCATGTGGGATATAAGCCGACGCATGTGCCCAACACTTAGAAATTTTCAGGATTTCTTCCTGAACTTGGGATTCCGGCGAGGAAATCCCTTTCTGGTGAGGGAATCCACTCCAGCTAAGGCATCCGGCGAGGAGAAAGAAAGCAAGTGCATATGGTGCTTACATCACTCTGAGGTCGGCAAGGGATGATCTCGTGCTGATGAAATGAAGTGACATCGCTATTTATAGGGGGTAATCGGGTTCGGATCCGGTCCAGCGAGTATTTTTCGGCGCATGTGCCAGAAGCAAAGCCAAGCGCATGTGAGAAAAATACACCAGGAGCATGTGGAGGATCCGGGCGCATGTCCTTTATCGGTGCTTTTCCCGGCGCTTTTCGAAAAAGTGTTTCATTCACTCCATTTCACTAATAGGGTGTAAGCGCATGTGGTTGGAGGCCAGGCGTATGTCCTTTGCCGGTGCTTTCCCACTACTTAGCCAGATTTTCAGGATTCCAGCACTTAGAAAATTTCAGGATTTCAGCTCCGACGGGGGACCTCCAAAGGATAGCTACCTTTTGTAGACATGCACTCACTGTCGCCAAGCCACTTCTAGGCTATGATTGACCTCCTGAATGAATGGGATGGGATGTGAAAGTCCAGATGTTGCCAATTTTAGTACTTCCTTCCTAATTTGGAGCCTCCGGGTCGGCTTGTCGTATAGGAACGTTGTTCCGGGGGGGCACGCGCATGGAAATACGCATCGTAATGACTTCAAACTTGCTATTTAAGGGTTTTGGGGTACTCCGGATCATTTAACGGTGAAGCGCATCTCCAGTTCCACTCTAAAATGGTAGCAGTGGGCTTACGGACCCTTTTTGGTCAGTTTCGGGCAGGGATGGAACGCATTTCGAGGTGCGCGGGTAAAAATATGCACCGGATGACTTCGAAACTTGCAGGTTAGGGGTTGTAGGATATTTCAGATCATTTGGCTGTGAAGCGCATGTCTAGTTCAGCTCTGAAGTGGTAGCTGTAGGCTTACGGACCCTTTTGGTCAGCTCCGAGCAGGGACGAAACGCATTTCGAGGTGCGCGGGTAAAAATATGCATCGGATGATTTCGAAACTTGCAGGTTAAGGGTTTTAGGACATTTTGGATCATTTGGCGGTGAAGCGCATGTCCAGTTCCGCTCCGAAATGCTGTTTACGAATTTTGGTCGCTACCAAGCGATTAGGGTTGTGCTGGCGTTTGTAGGGCTTTCCTGACCTCAAAACTGATCCAAATTATTGTCAATAGACCATGGGATGTTGTTTTACAATGGGTGCAAATTTGAGCCCCAATAGTAGATCTCATAGCCTAGCAAAGTATGACTGGTACTTTATGACTGGTAGTTTTACAGAAGTTGAAATTTAATTTTCCAATAGTTGTAATTTAATTCCATAAATATTATGTCGCAACAGGAAATTAGCGATGCGAATGCTCCTAGGAGGTGAACGGGCAAGGTACCAGCTTCATTTTTAGATCCCTCTCCTAAGGATGCGATTGGACGTAGGTGTCTTCTAAAGAATAAACGGTGCATGAAGAACTACATAATTGGAGTGGTGGTGGAGACTGAACTTCAAGATCTAAATTATTATACTATATGCCTCGAGGAGATCTTTGATATGAGTGCGGAGCTGCAGGATCCCGAAACTTCAGATGGGATGACATTTGCTAGTGTAGGTATAGGAGAGGTACTTAGGTGGCCTAAATGCAGTTCAGTTTGTTATGAAATAACTTTTATATATATTTGGCATTTTTTGAACACCAGTGCATTTCTTAGATTTGTTACATATTTATAATATGAGTATTACTTTCTGGTTTGGTTTTACATTCTTATATCATTGATTTTATACTCGTGCATTTCTTACATTTCATCTCATGTATTGGTTGTGGTGAATTTTAAATCCTGAATTGTGGGTTGTGAATTATGACTTGTGGTTGATGGTATATTGCGGGTTGTTGCTTGTAGGTTGTGGATTGTTAATTACATGTTATGGTTGATTGTTGGTATTTGTGGGTTGTGGACAATTGTATTTGTATTATGGATTGTTGGTACTTGGTGGTTGTGGAGGATTGTGGTTGTATTGTGTTGGTATTATATATTGTGGTTTTGTGAATTATTTATGAATTGTATATTAGAGGTTTACAAGATGTATATTATAGGTTTACAGGATGTATATTACAGGTTTACAGGTTGAATCTTGCATTAATTTTCTTTATTGCCATGTAATTTCTACGTGTACAACTGCGCATCCTAATCTATATCAATAATAATATCATGGAAGAAATTGACTTTAGACATGCCAAAGTCTAATATACTCTCCTCTAGTCTTTTCATTCTCCTCGTCTATAGAAATTTTTTCATTTTTTCCTTTGGTTTTTTATAAGAGAGACGTGCTTACAACGCAACAAAATCTTCTACTAACATGAATGTTATAACACTAGCTATAATTAGAGGTGGGCACAAACCAAGCCAACTCGAAAGCTCGGCTCGGATTAGTTTGAAAAAGCTCGGCTTGGATTGGTTCGAATGGAAGTTCAAACCAAACCAAGCCTCCAAGTTAAGTTCGTTTGAAAAAACAAACCAAGCTCAAACTAGGGAAGTACCGGCTCGGCTCGAAGCTCGATTTCATTCAGATCGTAGATTATAAGCACACTGTTTCCTATGGTGTGATCCACTTGAGCTTTGGATATGATTCCATTTTGAGATCATGTCCTAAAATGATATGTAAAACAGATAGATAGCATGGTTAATACATATACATGATGACATGGATAATACATAATACATATACATGAATGCACACTGTTTCCTTGCACTTGTAAAATTATGCTTGTGTACTTTTGTTTGGAAAATACTCTTACATGTCTATTTTGAAGTTGCACTCCTTTGGAGGATGTTAAACATCATATAGTAAGATACGTTTGTACTTTTTCTTCTAACTTTTAAAATTCTTTTCTAATTAAATAAACAAGGAAAAAAAGAGCCGCTGCCTGTTTGAACTCGGTCCGGCCCAGTTCGAAATTTTTTACCAAACCGATCCCAGCTCGAACCAGATTTTTCTGGAGCAAACCAAACTCGGGCCGCATGGGTCGGCCCGAAACCCAAACCAAACCGATCCACAAATTGCGGTGGTACGAAAACAAGCCAAACCAAACTAGGGATAACTCGGCTCGGCCCAGATCGTTGCCCACCTCTAGCTATAATACTCGAGATCTATAGGACCGAGGGTTTTTTGTTTTTAACATCCTCCATTTAGTAGATGAGCCTATTCCAGAAGTAGCCCATTCCAAAGATAAACTAGACCACACCACTGGGAACAACATAATATCACCCCTTCATCCTCTTGACTCACAAGCGGTGGTTTGTATGAAGCTGATATTTAGACGTTTTCATTATAGATGCACCTGATGGACGGGTTGGATGGCATATAAAATCTATAGTGGGCCACACAACATCTGGGAAGTTTCATGGTGTGTTTCTTATCCCCATTGTTCCCGGTACTGTGACCCACTTGAGTGTTGGACAAGATTAAGTTTTGGCTCCAAGGCATAACATAAACAGTTAAACTTGATGGATGGAGTGGATGCCACATACACAATTTGATGGGCTTGTAAGGATCAGAAGGTGTGACCTGTGTTTACGTCACCTATTTTGGAGGATTTTGGTATGTTTGTAACATTTTGGGGTAGTTTGCAATAAAAACGCATAAAAATTTATCGGCATGAAACATTTCGATCCAAATGATTGGTGGATACTGAATAAATGGTAGAAAACAAATATAATTAATGATCAAAAGGAAATTGATAGATGTGTTGTTGGATAGGTTTTTATTTTTCGAAACCTCTCATGTGCACTGCATATCCATCTCTATAGCTAGTCTTAGGCATGTTCGATTCGAAGAGATTCATTTCGGATATAGAGAATTTGTTGTTTGTAGTGTTGACCATGAAATAGCTGTAACTTTTGATCCGAGCATTGTGTCAAAACACACAATCTATCGACCTTTATGTAATGGAAATTGTAAGGTCAACAGAACTGCAAAGCAGTTCATGCACCTTCGTTTTGCAAGAAAATATATGCTTTTAGTTCAAAATTATGATTTTTAAAAAAAAGTACTATTTTTAGTATTTTTCATTTTCATTGTATTTCTTTATTTTTGTAGTTTAAAAATTTATCATTCTTAGAAATTGCTTTTAATAATGCTGGGAATACTTTGGTAAGATTTATTTAACATTTCTATTTTTGAAAAGTTTCATCTTTTGAAAGATTTTTTTACGAAATTGCTTTTAATAATGTCAAGAATGCTTCAGTAAGATTTATTTGACATTTTTATATTTAACAAGTTTAGTCCTTTGAAAGATTTTTAACTATTTTAGATAATTTTGAATTAAGATTTTGAGTCATCCATATGAGTGATGTAATTGAGCAATCTTAGTCATATTTATTCAATAAAATTATTTAAATCTTCTCTCTTATTTCTTATGAGCTCAAAAACCTACCTTATGGATTCAAAGCCTTTACTACTTGAAGAAGACAATGATCTTCTTGTTAATCGTTTCACGCTCTTTCCTGCATCACAGCTAAACCCAAAAGATGGAGTGAATGCTACATACACAATCTCCTATGCCCCCATAACGATCATACGGTGTAACCCCCACCTACATCACCTATTTTAGAGGATTTCAATATCACCATGGTGTTTCAAGTAGTTAGCAACAAAAACATATAAAAACTTACACCCTTCAAACATTTCTATACAAGTGATTGGCAGCTACTAAATAAATGGAAGAAAATGAAAATAATTAATGGCAAAAAATGTTGGGATAGGAGGGCCGGCAGAGGAAGCAAATCCGAACACAAACAGCAAATTGAATCAAACAAGCAACACAATGCAATCACAATGCATGCAAGCACCACACATAGACAATCCGATTTTAACATGGAAAAACCCCTCACGGGTAAAAAACCACGACACAAAGCGACACCAATCCACTAGAATCTCAGAAGTTACAAGAGATGGAACCCAAGACCCAAAACCCAAGCCCATAAGAGAAATCCTAAGCTTACTGAAGAAGAAAACCCTCTTCTTCAAGCTCTTTCTCTCACTTAGAAGCTCTCTCAATCACCTTTCACGTCTAGGAAACAATCTAGAATACCAATTCCTGCAATACGTCCCCTTATATAAGAGAAAAACCGAAAATAGAAACTCCTTGTGCAAACCCGCGCAAGAATCCAACTCTAACAGGGAGACTATCGACCGGCCGGAGCTCAACGTCGACCAACCGACGCCCCTGTCGACCAATCGGCCGACTGGTCGACAGAACCCAAAAAATGGTCCAAGTTGCTGTCTTGATTTCCTCTATGATCGACCGGTCAGCTGGCCGGTCGGTGGCGTTTGTGCATTGATTTTAGGCGTTCGTTTCCAACAAACTCCACTACGACTCAAATCACCATGCACCACCTCGCCACGCACAACCTCCACATCTACTTCGTTATCATTATAGTCTCATCACTTCTCGTGCCCTATCGACTTTATCCTTGCATCTTCACATGCCTTATCGCTCTTCCCATATGCCCCTTTTTCTCTTGCCACACCTGAGCAACTGTGGATCCCGCTGCCGATCCCGTAACTCCACCATATGAATTGTGCTCCCGATCACCTTGTAAAAATTATCGCACTTCCATGCCTCGATCATCATGTGTGCCCACTTCACCACTTTACAATACCGATCACAGCCGATGAACCTGCACCCTTTCGTCCCGAGTGCACCAAGAGATATCACATTCCTCTTTATCTCAGGGACATGTTTCACACTTTCAAGGATCCGTTCGACTCTATCAAACATCCTAATGCGCATCCAACCAATCCCTACCACATTGCAAGTGAACCATCGCCCACAAACACCGATCCACCATCATACTCCTTGTATGACATGAATGAACTTCAGCCAGGACATACATGACATGATGCCCCTGAATCCAATAGCCACTCTCCACCAAGAGGTTATATGCCGGATACAGTCAATACATCACAAACGTTACCACTGTCATCTATGGTATTGGTTCCTTCCTTAGAAGAATCTCCAGATTTCTCCTGCCTTTTTTCGGGATTCGAACAATCCCTCTTTACATGTCCTTCTTCCCCATAATTCTAGCATCTCACATTGTGCCTCCACTTACGATGAAGAAGATCCTCCACCCCGCTCAAAATTCCTCCCCCTCATAACCAGTGCCTCATCAGTAGAGGGACCCATGCCGCTGCTTGTCATTCTCATCGCCTTCGCCTAAAGGGCTAAGATAATGGTTTCTACACCAATAATCTCCGTACCTGCACACAAAGAGTCCTTGAGCGACTCATATGATTCTGAAAGAGAATTCAACAGGATAAACGCTTGATCCTCGTCCTTCATTGGCTCATCTACATCCATCAACTTGCAAATAAGCCTATTGAAATTACTGATGTGGCTCTCAACATTGGCCCCCTCCGTCATCCTCAAATTGTACAACTGAAGATTCAAATATATGCGATTTTTCAGAGATTTCTTCGTGTAGATATTTTCCAACTTCACCCATGTTTTAGCCACAGTTTTCTCTTTCATGACGTTATACAGGACCTCATCTATCAGGCACAACTGGATTGAAACATTGGCCTTTTCATCGATCTTATTCCACTCTCCTTCTTTCATAGCTTATGGTCGCTATTCAAGAAGCATATCTTGCAATCCTTGCTGAACTAGAAGGTCTTTCATCTCCACCTTCCAAAGTTTAAAATTATTTTTTCCTGAATACTTCTCTATGTCGAACCTCATGCCTGATGCCATGCTCTTGTCTCAGATTCGAATTTCTACTACACCCCAACGATCACTCTGATACCAGTTGTTGGGATAGGAGGGCCGACAGCGGAAGCAAAGCCGAACACAAACAGCAAATTGAATCAAACAAGCAACACAATGCAATCACAATGCATGCAATCACCCACACATAGACAATCCAATTTTAACGTGGAAAAACCCCTCACGGGTAAAAAACCACGGCACAAAGCGACACCGATCCACTATAATCTTAGAAGTTACAAGAGATAGAACCCAAGACCCAAAATCCAAGCCTACAAGAGAAATCCCAAGCTTACCTAAGAAGAAAACCCTCTTCTTCAAGCTCTTTCTCTCACCTAGAAGCTCTCTCAGTCACCTTTCCCATTTAGGAAACAATCTAGAATCCCTATTCCCGCAATACAACCCCTTATATAAGAGAAAATTGAAAATAGAAACTCCTTGCGCAAACCCGCGCAAGAATCCAATTCCAACAGAGAGACTGTCGACCGGCTGGAGCTCAACGTCAACCGACCGACGCCCCTGCTGACCGGTTAGCCAATCGGCCAATAGAACTAAAAAAATGGACCAAGTTGCTGTCTTGATTTCCTCTGTGACCGACCGATCGGTCAACTGGTCGATAGCGTCTGTGCATTGATTTTAGGCGTCCGTTTCCAACAAAAAAGAAATTGTTGAACCGATTGTCAGTAGGGTTGATTTTTTTATAAGAAAAAAAAAATCATTTTTATTAAGGCCCAATGTATGGACAAACTCAGTTAATAACTTCCATGTGTTCTTACCTCTAATTCTAACAATGATCTCCATCTTCATCTCTTCCTTCTTCCTACGTTAATTCAAAGCTCTGCTTGAGAGGGAATAGAAAGCAAAGATACTTGAGAGACAGAGAGAGAGAGAGAGTTACACTATTTATATCTTCGAGGAAAACTGTAGACATTATTTCCAGCCTCATGGAAAGCTCACATATCAGGCTCCTGTTTTGGTATTTGCACGTGTACCTGCGTTGTGGACTTGTAAGGCTCCATATGCATGTGGTTTTAGCAAACCTCCTTCGGCACAGTCTGTGGCAAACGCACAATGTGGATGTCACCATACACCGTGGTTGACGCCGATTGCCTGCGACCCTACCTCCGGTGGTCGGAAGCTTTGTGGGGCCATGGTGATGTTTGTGAGGAATCCACACCGTCCATCCACTTTACAAATTCATGTTAGGACATGAACCAAAAGATGAGTCTCGAGTGGGGCACAAAGTAGATCCAAGACTCAACTCCTAAGGTCCACTGTCATGTTTACAGGATATGCAAACCATTCATAAGGTCATTTTCATTGGGAAGAACCGAAAACACAACAAATATTATCCTGATCCAAAACTTACATAGCCCCCTAAATGTTTCAACCGTGAATGTTCAAGCTTACTGTTTTCTAATGCGTGTCTTACTTGAGTTTTGGATCTTGACTCTTTATTTCGGTCATTGTCTTGACATGAGCTGGCAAAACAAATAAACAGATAGATTTCTCACCAACATCACGGTGGGCTGGCGCTATGATCATCCCACTGCAGGGGGAATATTCCTCCCCTCCTCCTCCTCTTGTTGGTGAACATATGTAGGTCCACCGTGGACAGGCAATGAGAAAAAATTTGCCTTGTGGTCCACCTCTTTTCCGGTCACCGTTTGGACGCTTGGAGCAGCTTCCCACCAACAAAAGCTACCCGTGAAGCTCTAACCTTTCAAGCATTACATCCAGTAGACAAAAATCTTACAATGTGAAAATGATCCAACTAGCAGCATTATTTTAACAAAGCTGATTATGGGTAGGGCCTGTCAGATCAACGGTTCTGATCTCCTATACTTGTGCTCCGTGTATTCTCTCGTACATGTCATGTGCCTACTGGATCCGAACCATTCTTCCAGTGGTCTCAACTATGGGTGGACCATTAGCGCAAAATCACACCTCTCATACAATCCTAGCCGCTTGATGGATAGCTTTCAAATGGGTCGTCAGAAAAGAAAAAAAAATGATCCACATTGAATAAGAGATAGGCCTTGTGCGGTTGGGATCGTCCACTAGCATTCTAAAAGGGCCCATTTCGTCCTAGTAGTGCCCCATCCTTAATCACCGTACATATGGATGATCCAACCGTCAATTGTTAATGCGTAATCCTCAACTTTTTGTTTGAACATCTGTTTGCATCATCCATTAATCGGAGGATCAGGATCTTCCGATTCGAAGGAATATTGCATCGCCCAGAAACTGTGGGACTCGCTTGGCAATGGATTAAGATCAGTATCCACCGTACAAATCGAATAGCGACATATCCATTTTCTCCATTTTCGTTCTCTGACGCTAGATATCACGTGATCTCCACGTTGCACGTGATTCCACGTTGTCATGGCATGAGAACAACGAACGACTGTATTCGAGCTATTCCATACGCTGAGGGAGTGTCAATATCCACAATTACGCCGAAAACCCATCAAATCAATCTAAACGGTCCAAAAATCATAGTCCCATATGAATGGTCCTAACTACCCCATTTGCATCCATGAACGGTTCAAACGAAAAATAACCACTGTTCCCAGATTCAACTGGGGATCACTATGTAGATCTTTGGAATGAGATACATGCATGCATATGGACGGTCATATTCCATCGGAGTATCAATCTTTTACTCATCATACCATGTTGACCCGATCCAAGAGCATCTGCAGTAGAGTCGATTTTTTCAACTTGTCGCGTATCCCATATTCAAAGGGTGATATGATGGGTCCAGTCTGAATAAATCACGCACCAAATCCTCCGGATGCCAAAATCCTAACCATTGGATTGGTAGCCAGCTAACATGTGCTCATTATGTATTTCTCAGATGAGATAAAGATATCTAATACATAATTACTTTCAACTGATCTTTTATGTATGGCTCTGGCACTTTTTATTTTTACTTTTTCACGATTTATTATGACTTTATTATGATTTTAAAGTAAAATTTGTTTATAGTATTAAATAATTCAGTTATACCTGTATAATTGAAGTGTCTGGATCCTCTTTTGGCTGCCAAACAGGGAATATCTGTTTGGAGCCTTTTCATTGGTCCACATCACATGATGTCAATGAGGCTGTAATGAGGATGTGACCAGTTTGCAAGGTTGCAGACCTATGTGACGACGTGGACCAATAAAAAAGCCCCAAACATAGATTTCCTCTTTGGGAGCCAACAGGGGATCCGGATTCATAATTGAAGGGGGTCGTTTCTTGGGAGCCAATTATATGTTACCCAGGGAACAACAGCTAACAGCTGAGTAGGTGTTACCCTAACCGTGTGGGGCCCACCTTGATGTATTTTTTGTATATCCACGCTGTCCATCTGTTTTCTCATCTCATTTTAGGATGAGATCCCAAATCATAAGAAGATCCAAATCTCAGGTGGACCATACCTATAGAAACAGTGATGAATAATCATTAAAAACTTTTTGCGGGCCACAAAGGCTTTGGATCAATGTCATCTTTCTAATTTACATTTAACGATATTTTATTGACATTATCAGTAGGTTGGATTGCAAATAAACATTAAGAAAACGTTACGATGAGCCCCTCGCAATTTTTAATGGTGAAGCACTCAATCACTATTGTTTCTTGTGGCTTAGTCCACATGAGATTTGGATCTGCATAAGTTTTAGTATCCCATCCTAAAATGGTATGGAGAAATGGATTAACGGCATAGATATACATAAAATCATCAAGGTGAGACACACAGTAGGGGTAACACCCACTAAGCTCTTACCTGGGTAACACTTAATTTGTCACACTCTGGAATCTAGACACATAGTACTGTGCACCCTCGGGCCTAGGTTAGGGGTATGACTTGTACAATAAGTGCACTCAATTCAAATGTAAAACAGTTAATGAGGCATAATATTATATTCACTAAGTTCCAAATAACATCATCCAACCATCAATCAACCAAATACTTTAATGAGTTTAAAATCTACATCTACGGTCCACTCATTCGGGACTTATTTAAATGTTATCAATTGAAAATAATAATAGAAAATAATGATCCAACTAATGAAGTCTAAGCGTCTTGATTTGAAGCAGCTACTTCCTCCATTAAGTAATGCCAATTATTTTGTTGTTCCTCCACTGGTTCGATTTCATTTTTCGGTATAGTTTCAGAGGGATCAACTTGTATATCACCTATATATGTTTAATTTACAACCGTCAGCTGGAAAGCCTAGTGAGTTAACCTATCATAGTTCATATGCATGACAATCAAAATAGGAAATAACAATTCATACTTATTAATGTTAAATGTACGCAAAAATGTATGCAATGATGAATGGATCAAATGGGAAGTTCGTCCACTTGCTTTAGTTGGACTCTATCAACCCGCATTAACCCTCTTAGGGTCAACATCTACCCCGAGGGTAGGCTTCCACTATTGCGTGGGCATCTAGGATGGTCCCTGAGACACCGGGTACTTATGCACCTACCAGTCTTCAGGAGAGACCCTTCCAGAAGTCAACATGATGCATGAGTGATGGTGCATGTAATGCATATGTCTAGCTCATTATATCATTATGTATCTTTATATTAAAGATAAATTACAACCGATAGCTCATCTTATTACTTGAGAGGAAAACAACAGCCCACTTGTTTCTCTTAATTTTCTTATTTTCCAATGTCATGTACATGTATTAGTTCATCGATGCAATTAGGTCAACATTCATATCAAAGATAAACAACTTTCATCACATACATAAGTATCACCCAAAACTATTTTAATTCAAATGAATAAGAATTATGGTGGGATTACTCACCTTTTGTTGGTGATGTATAATTCCACAAGTTTCCAATACTATGTTAACGAAAGGTTCCTAAAACATATCATGTACAAAAAAAAAAAACTTCCTTCAATAATCTACTCATTCCTCTTTTAAATTCCATCCTCTGATCCATTACAGTGGTTCACCCTCTTAATTATTCAAGGTGGAAGAATCATAGTTCAGAGTTTGCTAATACACATTTCACATAACCAGGTCAGTCGGTCATGGATCTGTCGATCGATCGATCGCAAGTTCAAATCAATCGATCAGCATGTCTAATTTTTAAGTCAAAAGTCACTGGATATAATTGTCCCATTTGCGACTGATCGATTGACTCTGTTGATCGATCGACGCATATCGTCGATCGATCGCAAGTCCCGTCAATCGATCAGAATATCACCCAAAATTTTCCTTAGGTCTTTGGATAGATTTTGTCCACTGTGATTGATTGACTGACTCCATTGATTGATCAACAGTCCCTGTCAATCGATTGATGAATTAAGTCGATCAATCGAACGAGTCCATTCTTAACATGTTAAGTTGTTGGAACATTTTGCAAATCTCAATCGATCGACAACCTTGGTTGATCGATCGACGAAGAGTCCACACAATCTCCCACGTTTGACAGTTTGCATTATTTTGCCATGTTCTTTACTCCTTTTGATTTTAATGGTTTTGTGGTTATTGTAGTTTACATCTGGACCATCCATCACACCTCATGCATTAAAATGGTTCATGATCATACCATGGTCCAATGTCTAAGCCACGATGACTGACTTTCATGATTAATTTCAATTAGAATTGATCTTAATGATCGACCGGATAATCTGATTCATACAAAATACCTCCATGGTTCAGATTGAGGTGATGAATCATTTTCATCCGTTGGTTCATACAAAGATTACTTATAATCCAAGATTGAGTGGATGTGACTCACCTGTAGGTCGGATTGATCTGTGTTTCCTGGCCCTTACATGATTTGGCCTTAGGATCCTTTAGACCTGTGCAGGTCAGACCTGTCCCACCTCCAAGAGAACTCTAACCAACCAACCCAATGTTCCATGTTGATTATAAATTATCAATTAATTTCCTTAGCCCCCTATATTTAAGTAGCAAAATTTTGGGCTATTACATAATTCACTCCCATTTTCTTGCCTCTTGATTGTGTAACAGAAGTATGGCACATTTGTATGTTCATGTGAATATCCTGCGTTCTTAGCCATTGATTGGCCTCCTAGCCGAATTTTGATACAACTATCTCAATCATATGATAAATGGGCCTTTACCCACGTAACATAACGCCATTATTGATTCATCAGTTAAAGTGCTTGAATTGTTCGATCAATGGGTTTCTGGTCCATGGCCCACATACTATTAGAAATATTAAATTGACGGTTCTAATCTCATCCATTTATGCCACGTGTTAAGCAAGAGAATGTTAAAATTATTTATTAATTTACAATTGTTTCAGCAGATTTTATGATAATCAGGATAGAAGAACTCAAAATCCCTGACGGACAGCACACATGTGAGAGATCTAAGCCATTCATCAGGCAGCGAGCATTGTGAACAATGTTACTCTTAGACAGGTCAAAATGAGATCTAAGCCATTCAAAGTGCATGCGTGGCTCGGTTGATCATTGTTACGGCTCCGGATTAGTGACACGTGCGCCATACGTCTGGTTCTCTGACTCGAATGCCCCTCCTAGAATCACCTCCCTTCGACGGGCTTATGAAGTTATGGTGCCGGAGACATCCAAGGTGGGGCCATTGTAACAACGGCCAGGAAGATTTCCCAGTGCCATATATCCACGTCAAAACAAAACCCTCGATCTAAATCTCACCATGATGTATGTATTTTATCCCTGCGGTCCATCCATTTTTCTAGATCATGATAGGGCATGATGCCAAAAATGAGGTAGATCTAAATCTCAGGTGGACCACACCACAGGAAAACAGTAGAGATTGAATGTCCACCATTAAAAACATCCTAGGGATCACTGTAATGTTTATTTGACATCCAACCTGTTGATTAGGTCATATTGACCTGGATGAAGAGAATAAACAAATATAAGATTGATCCAAAACTTTTATGGGCCCTAAAAAGTTTTTAATGGTGGTCGCTCAATCACCACTGTTTTCTGTGATGTGATCCACTTGATATTTGGATCTACCTCGTTTTTTGTCTCATACCATAAAATGATATGGAAATATGGATGGACAGCGTGGATGAAAAACATACATCATGGTGAGGCCCACAGAGCACCGACCACTAGCCAATGGCTAGTCGCAGGGTCACTAGCCAATCCGCGTCCCTCACAACCTATCAAATCACCAAATGAAACGAGTTTTCAACGGACAGATGTGTGAAGAAGAGAGAGAGAGAGAGAGCGAGAGAGAAGGGACGGGTGGGGGATGGCTGCAGATTACCGTGCGCAACAAGCAAAGGAAATTAAAAAGAAAAAGAAGAAGAAGAAAAAAAGGGGGTTGGCTGCAGGGGCGGATGAGATGGCACGTCACGAAAGTCGAGGAAAGGAAAGGAGATGTCCGGAAAGAGGTAGGATGGAGGAATGACAGAAGAGGGCGACAGGAGCTGAGAAAGGGGTAGAAGAGTCCAAAGGAATGTGGGGGAGTTTTAAGAGGCTGTAAATTCCTTTTGTCTCTCTTCTTCCATCGTCGTCTATTTATGGGAATGATGGGAATTCCAGCTCAACCAACGATGATGACGATCATCTCGATGCCTTCCTTTGATCCCAGGACAGCAACTCACGTTGCATTAATGACCAAAATGTCCTTTCCCTTTTTTTATTATTATTTCTTTTAATTTTGAAAAAAAGTTCACAGAGACGGGGGGAGAGAGAGAGAGAGAGAGAGAGAGGGGAGCTTCGAGGACGCCGGTTTTTTTGCGTGTGCAGTGAGAAAACATAGAATAACGTGAAGGGATGTAGATGGCATTGGATGTTGAATGAATGAATGTTGGCTTTTGACTAATGAAAGAGACAAAAGAGAGGGAAGGATGATGGGTCATTCATTCCTGATTCTAATGACGTAGACTACGTGCTCCCATTCCCTTAATATTCAATACGGTTGGTGTATCTTAATCAGGACCTTTCATCCATTTGGCCCTTCATCCAAGGTTGGAGAAAGAACTTTCTCTGCATCTCCCCATTCTTGCTCTTCTCCAACAACCTTATACATCCAAGAGTTGTGAAAAGGGATAAAAAAGAATTTTTTTTTTCACTCGTGGCATGTTTGGATATTGGAGCCCAAAGAAGAAAAAGAAAGGAACGATAATAATTAATTATGATTTCCATGAGAACTATTAAATTATGGATTTCTATTTTGTTATTTGGATACTAAGTGATTCATTATGCTACAATGTACTGAATCACCTTATGATCGTAACTTTTATCACATCATCATCTTAGGGTTTGTTTGACAGTTCTATTGGATGAGTTTAGGTGGTACAAAATTGCATTTGCCCATGCCAATTCCATCCGCTGTTTGATAATAATGGGAAGGTTTGAATTAATCCTATCATCATATATTCCATTGCCAATGGTGGTGGATTCCACTAGATTTTTTATGGATTTCAAAATCCACTACAGTTATGTCGACCCCACATAGAAATGTGTGTTTTATCAACGTTGTCCATCCATACATGCCTTTTACGCGTGACATTAAAGCTATATATGGGCACCAGTGATCAAAATCAGTTATGAAATATGGTCTATTTATTACAATCCTATGGTTTTCTAAACGTAGACTTCACATGATATAGTGTATTTGCTGAGGGAAGGATTTAATCCCAGACATGGGAATAGATTATGTTGATCCCATCTACTACTATAGTATTACCAAACATGTAATAAATGCAGTTAATCATATCTAATAACATTCCATCCCATGGGATGCCACTGCCCTAATAGGCCATTTGGAACAGTTGAAGGGAAAAGCCCCATTTTGTGGACCATGGAGTTGTAATCCAACGGACCAAATTTTACAACTGATGCCAATCACTCATACACTATCAAATGTCACGTTTAAAGTAGGTATGGATGAAGGGTATGAATAAAACACATGCATCAATGTGGGGCCTACAAACGTAATGGATTTTAAAATCCACTAAAAACAATGCAGTATGTACTTTCTAAAAGCAAATGCAATTCCATGACACCTAAACCGGCATTCCAAACTACTAAATAGGTTCCCTGTATTGACTTTTGGTCACCTTAATGCAAATTATGAAAAGTAATAATAATTGCTTATTGGATTTTACCTTTTCTTTTTAAATAATACAGATCATCATATCAAAGTAAAAACATCCTTTTCTTTCTAGGGAAGTCTTTGCCTTTTTTTTCTTCGAGGCCTACATCTAACATGTTGACCTGACGCTCTTTTATTGGGCCCCATTAAGGCCTGTTTGGATTGTGAATTATAATTTTGTTTTATTGAA
Source organism: Liriodendron chinense (assembly GCA_003013855.2). Taxonomy (NCBI): domain Eukaryota; kingdom Viridiplantae; phylum Streptophyta; class Magnoliopsida; order Magnoliales; family Magnoliaceae; genus Liriodendron; species Liriodendron chinense. The sequence continues at coordinate 1,234,563 of PVNU02001726.1, forward strand.
CCAAATTACAATTTGTTTGGATTGCAAAAAGCTAACGCTAGTTTATTGGGCCACATTAAGGCCTGTTCGGATTGTGATTTTTTTTTTTTTTTTTTTTTGAGCCACATTACAATTTGTTTGGATTGCAAAAAGAGAATTCTAGAGAAGTCTTTGCCTTTTTCCTGCAAGGCTTATATCTAACATATTCACATGACGCTATTTTATTGGGCCACATTAAGGCCTGTTTGGATTGTGATTGATAATTTTCTTACATTGGGCCGCATTACAATTTGTTTGGATTGTGAAAAGAAAATTCTAGAGTAGTCTTGCTTTTTTATAACAAGGTCAACATCTAACATATTTATGTGAGACTCTTTTAATGGGCCACATTAATGCTTGTTTGGATTGCGAATTATAATTTTAATGTACTATGAAAATATAATGATTACAAACTATAATACCCATTTCAAGTAGAAGTAATTTCACTTATGATTCCCATGTTAGGAAAAATCACAAAGATGATAATTTTATAATACTAAAATGTTAAATCACTAGAAAAAAATCTATTCACGTGCACATTTGGATAAGAGATTTTCACCAAATACAATGTAAAATTGTAATATTTTATCTTCATTTAATCGCCAAATTATGTGTGCCACTTTTACATTACATTACGATTGTTTACAATCTAAACTGTTCAAGATTTCAAAAATCTAATCTTCTTGCAACCCTCGGTTGCAGGCTGTCCATGTCTGGCAAGGCCTTCCCACCTTACTCACTCACACGCTATGTATACAAACAAGCAAGATGGGGCCCAACATTTAAACTTAGCATTTAGATATTTTGTGCTTTTTTATGATAAGAAACATTTGCAATGCCCCTTTTAGTTGCAAACAGAGGGGAGACGTATACAGTAATAAAAAAGAAGAGAGATGTTTACCATAGTTAGAAACCAGAGGAGATGCGTTCGAAGAGAAAATCTTGATTTTAGAGACTTCATTCATCAATCTCTTTTCTGGGGAACTGATCATGTACAATCGGAAGACACTATCTCATCTTTCAAGCAAGTTTTTTTCTGCCAACATAACTCATCGGTCATTTTTTAACCCAAGCCCAGCCCAGCCCATTTTAAGGTCAAAATGTGGATTTTTAGCCCAAGCTCAATTCAACCCAACCAGTCCAGTCATGTTGAGGTTGGGCCCAAGCAAAGTTGCATCAATGGTTACCATTGTCTTTTTTTCTTTTTTTTACGTGAAAATAACGCCTTGTCGACTAGTTCAACAATCTCAATCACCATACATGCTTGTCATGTGTACCGTCGGCGCAGCTGTCCAAATAAAACCTAACCGGGAGATAAGACAATGACTCCCACCCCAAAATTTCTTCTTTTGGTTAAAAAATGTAAATAAAGCATGTGATAGAATAGCAGCTTGTTGAACAAAAAAAAGAAAAAAGAAAAAAGAAAGATAAATAATGACAGGCTTGTTGAAGAAAAAAGAAAAAAGGATAAAAGAATGACATTTGCAAAGTATAGCCATCCATTTAGGATGGGACGGGGTTAACTATTAATATGGCCTTTTTTGTTGGCATAAAAATGTTTGTACTCTAGCAGGAAGATATTTATTTGGCCTTGGAGCATTGTTCAATGAATGTTTCAAACCATTTTGCCCCCTATCGTTTTTCAACCCCTCTGTCCTTTTTCAAACGGTATGGCGGTTGAGTAACTCGCAAGCTATAGCCGGTTCCAACCCAATCAAGGGAGTGGGTTCCAACGAAGAGTGAAAGGGTGTCCTATGCAAGATCAGATCCGTTCATTTGAACTAGCCACCCGTGAAACCCCAGGTGTGACCTTATCAGATTACCACATAGCTCCCGGTGGCCCACAAAAGTACCAACAGTCTATTGTTGTTTTCTCCACTATAGTCCACCTGTGTTGAGTTTTGTCCTTAGTTTTTTGTCCATGCCATGAAATTAAAACCCCCATTCTCTAGATATGATGGATCTTCCTCCAGACTAGCAAGTAGGCTGCAAAAAAGCCAACCAAGGTAGTTGCAAGATGTAAGGCCTACCGCATCAATCCAAAAGGAATTTTTTATTTCCTTCCTTTTACGTCCTTCGATCATCTTCCCAAATATATATAAATTTGCATATAGCCATAAATGGGGCCAAAATCCCTTAGTTTTTTTTTTTTTTTTTTTTTTTTTTTTTTTTTTTTTTTTTTTAATTCCGTAGGATGGACCCCCTAAGAAAGGTCGAAGATGGTTGGAGTTAGTTCTACGCAACCACCATGATTCAGGCACTATGGATCACAAATAGCTTTGGAATCACCTCATTTGGACACCATTTGATAGCTCCATGGTGGGTCCGAGTCACTGTGGATCACAGATCGACACTATGGATCCCCAATGATCACTATGTCCCACAAAAATGATCATAACTCCCTCGTTATATGTCTGATTTGGGTGATCAAGTACTTGTTAGAAAGATAAAAGAATGAGATTTCAAATAGCTTTAGAATCAACTCATTTGGACGCCATTTGATAGCTCAAAGGTGGGTCCAAGTCATTGTGGATCGTAGATCAACACTATGGATCGCCAATAATCACTGTGTTCCACGAAAATGGTCATAACTCCCTCGTTACATGTCTAATTTTAGTGATCAAGTACTTGTTAGAAAGATAATTGAATGACCATTCAAATGTCTTTTGAATCAACTCATTTGGACACTATTTGATAACTCAAAAGTGCGTCCAAGTCACTATAGATCACAGATCAACACTGTAGTCGTCGATGACCACTGTGTCCCCATGAAAACAGTCATAAATCCCTCGTTACATGTCCGATTTGCGTGATCAAGTAAATTTTAGAAAGATAATTGAATGAGATTTCAAATGGTTTTGGATTCAACTCATTTAAACACCATTTGATAGTTCAAAAGTTGGTCCAAGTCACTTGATCGCAAATCAATACTGTGGATCGCTGATGATCACTATGTCTCACGAAAACAGTCATAACTCCCTCATTACATGTCCGATTTGCGTGATCAAGTACTTGTTGGAAAGCTAATTGAATGAGCTTTCAAATAAATTTTGAATCACCGCACTTAAAAACCATTTAATATTCAAAAGTGGGTCCAAGTCACTTTAACCGCCGGGCGCCCAACCGTTTACAAAACAGTCCAGTAGCATCTGGCTGAAAAACACATGAATATCGGGCACCCGGTTATCAGACCGTCCGGGCGCCTGACCATGCCCTGGTGAGACTTGGCTCCACACTTAACATGGATCACATCGGGGTGATGTGGATCGCACCAAGGTACTGTAGATTGCAGATGGGAGTCATGAATCGTAGTTGGGAACCATGGATCGCAGATGTGTGAAGTGGATCGTAGATGTGTACACTGCATCTGAAGTAGTGGATCGTTGATGTGACATGCCCCACAACTTGTAAGTGCCTTGGTTGGCTTTTATGTGGCCCACTTGCTAGTTCGGAGGAAGATCCACCACATCCAGAGGATGGGGGTTTTAATTTTATGGCATAACCAAAAAAAATTGATGGCAAAACTCAACACAATTGGACCATAGTGAAAGAAACAGCACCGGAATTAATGTAGATTTTTAGTACTTTTGTAGCCACCGAGGGGCTGTGTGGTAATCTGATAAGGACCCACGTAGGGTTCCAAAGGTGGTCAATTGAAATGAACGGATATGATCTTACATGGGAGGCCCTTTCACTCTTCGTTGGGACCCACTCTCTCAATTGGGTCGAAACCAACTTTAGCTTGCGGGTCACTCAACTGTCATACTGTCTGAAAAAAGGATAAAGGGTCTGAAAAGGGATAGAGGGGCAAAATTGCCAGAAAAATTTGATGAACGGTGCTCTAAGGCCAAATAGATATTTTTTTACTATAGTAGAGCGCTTTCGTTGACTCGATCAACAAAAAGAGTTACTTTAATCATTAATCCGATGAGACGTGAGATTAGGTGCTTCTTATGCTTGGAGAGAGCTACTTAAGCCCTTGATGTGGTGGGATTTGACAAAGATATGCTCATCAATAATTAACTTTCAAACATACTTTGTGGGCATGCACATCAAAGGCCTACAACTCTAGACAGATGGGGACCATCCATGCGCACACAGAGGTCTAGTAATCATGGTCCCATTGGGGGAGATAGTGTGAAGCACTAAACTAGGATCGATTAGACAATCCTAACATTTTGATCCGTGTCCCCATTGGACAAAAGAAAGTTAAATTTACCTCCTTTTAAATTATAATGTTCTCCTTTTATTTGGTGTACATTTATTTGGCGGTGGAAATGAAATCATCCAACGGTCTTAATTCAACAAATAAGTGTCTACCAATCAGGTGTGAGGATTGTTCAACCAATCTGACTTTAGGATTGTGACAAACTTTAAAGAAAACATTGGCGTGACTTTCGTAGGCAAATGGCTAGCATGACTTCTGCTGACATGGATCGGAATGAATTAATGTGGATGAGATCCACACCATCCATGAGGTGTGCCACCCTAATCAGGGCCAAAAATCAGGCTGACTCAATCCTCAGGTAGGCTACACCGTCAGCAACAGTTAAGATGTGAAGTCCGACTATCCAAATTGTGTTGTGACCCACCATGGCGTGTATCAGGATGAATGTATTTCCCGAAGATTAGGACATGTCAAGACTCAGGACAAGCTGCCATGTGAGTTTAAAAGGTCTAAGGCATGGTTTTACACACCACCTTATAGTCTGGCCCACCTAACTCTTGTATTAGACTGACTTTTAGGATCCACTGTGAAAACGTGGTGTGGATGAGGTGAGTATGATGCATGTTTCGTCCGCCGCTGTGATCAATTAGTGCCAGTATGGTCTTCCACATGCCTACCCAATTGGGTGGGTGCGGTCTTTGGTTAACTAACTGTGATCAATCAGTGCAAGCGGAAGGCCTCCGACCAGATTTGTGTGGGGCCCACCGTGATGTATCTGTTTATCCATGCCACCCATACCTTTTCTCATATCATGTTAAAGCATGATGCTAAAAATGAGGCAGATCCAACGCTCTAGGGAACCACATCAGAGCTGAATTTTGCATTTTTACTATTTGGTGCGGCCTACTTCAATGTTGGATCGGCCTCATAGCCCATACCTTAACATGACATGAGAAAAGGTAGGGACGGCATGAATAAACAAATACATCATGGTAGACCTTCACACAGATCTGACGGGACCTTGCTACGTGGGTGTATATTCCACGCTAGCTACCAATAGGATTTCTTTTGCAAATTAAGGGCCGTGATGATGAAACCCAAGGGATTACTTTTCGAAATTAAGGGCTATTATAATGAAGCCCAACTATTATTCAATAGGCTTGAAACTCAAGGGATTACTTTTACAAATTAAGGGCTATGATAATGAAGCCCAACTATTATTCAATTCGCTTGACCCAAATTATAATAATCCAACACTCGAGTAGGCCACAACATAGGATGCACTTGGGACGAAACACCCATCGTTAGTTTTATGTATGGCCCAACGGGGTGTCTATATGCCTGCACAGCAGTGCATCCCTGACCGTGGGGCTTACCGTGATGTATTTTTCTTACATCCAAGCCCTCCATCCTTTTTGTCAGAGCATTTTATATCATGATCCCAAAATTGAAGCAAATCCAAATCTCAAGTGGACTACACCGCATGAAACAGTGGTGATTGACCATTAAAAACTTTTTGCGGGCCACAACAGTTTTGGATCAAGCTGATATTTGATGGTCCCTTCATCCAGGTCTTTGGGATCTTATCAAAAGGTAGGATTTCAAATAAACATTTCAGTGCCCCATGAGAATGTTTTAATGGTTGGTATTCAATAACCAAGTTTTGTGTGGTGTGGTCCACCTAAGGTTTGGATGTGCTTTGAATTTGGGATTACTCCTTACAAGGAGCTGGAAAAACAGATGGATGGCATGGATGTGAGGCACATACATTGTGATCAGCCCATAGTGAGGTGCCGGGATCCATCAAGCAGCGCCCTCATCTTATGATGTGTGAGACTAAAGAATTATTCAAAACTTGCGGTATTCCAAAGCTCCTGTGTGCCAAACCATCTGAATTTAGGGGTTTTGGGAATAATTGTTTTGGGGTTTAGACCATTTGTATTCCAAAGCTCCTGTGTGCCAAACCATCTGAATTTAGGGGTTTTGGGAATAATTGTTTTGGGGTTTGGAACATTTGTAAATGGTGATATGACAAGGATAGGTGAGAGAGACGCAATTCCATTGATTTGATTGGTTCTTATATTTAAGTAAGTAAGACATGTGAGTAATTTGGAAAAGGTCAAAAGACTAGAAATCAGAGAAGGATAATTCCTTCCCTTTTATTATTATTTTTTATTGTTATGTATGTTAGGTACAAATGCATGGATTATGTCGCTAATCTGACTCCATCATTATCTTATAATTGTTACTACTAAATCAGGCACGTGACTCCACGTCTTTCAAATAAAATTTAAAAAACTGTCCACATGCAGCCTATCACGCCCTACTTAGAAAGTTGGGAACCCACAATAGGCCCATCCAACCATCATGTTGGCTAGTTGTTGGATGGCTGCCCACTTCTCTCTAAAATGTGGCCCACCAATATGGATTGGATGGTCTATATAGAACATGGTAAGACCCACCACAAAAGATAATGGACATCTGTCCAAAAATCTCTTAATCTGCATCGTGGCCCATGTGATGGTTGGATTGGACTCGAATCAATTCGGTAGTGAACCCTCCACTATCAATGTCAGTACTGGTCAATGCTCTGTGAACCCCGCTATCATGTATGTGTTTTATCCATTCCATCCATCCATTTTTCCGGGTCGTTGTAGGGAATGAGCCCAAAAATGATGCAGATGACCAAGTCTCAGGTGGACCACGTCATAGGAAATACTGGTGATTGAACCCCAACTAGTAAAAAAATTCCTAAGGCCCACCGTAATGTTTATTTGTCATCCAACTTGTGCTTGATCAGGTCACAGAGACCTGGATGAAGGTAAAATACAAATATCAGCTTGATTCAAAACTTTTGTGGCCTTCAAGAAGTTTTCACTGGTGCTTGTTAGATCACCACTACTGCTACCTGTGATGTGGTTCGCCTAATGTTTGGATCTGCCTCTTTTTTGGGCTCATGCTGGAAAAATGGATGGACGGAGTGGATAAAACACAAACATCATGGTGGGTTCCACAGAGCTTTTCCAGCACCGACGTTGGTACTGGCCGAGGGATCACTACCGAATCTGGGATCGGCCTCTTTCTTGGGTGTCCAAACTTTTACAGTGGGCTGACCAGGATAGACGGGTTGGATATCGTACATACAACCCGGTGGGCCCCACGCACAGAACTTATAGCAGGACAATATTATCCCACGAAGTCCGGCAGATGAACCGGCCTTTCCCAGGTACCAAAGTCGTGTGGCCTTCAATAAGAATTTATATGATCTTGGACCCAGACTTTACTCCAAGGTTTTCATTTTATACAAGTGGGGTCCATCCTTCACCATTGGATTGTTGGGCCCCACCAACTCGATAGGATAATCTTAAATTTGTGCTTAAATAAGCATTGAAAAGTTAATCAAACAATAGTCCACAATCAACTAAAAAAGGGCCCATCTAAGGTGAGCCCTAAGAAACCAATAGGCCCCACTAACTCAATAGGATAATCCTAAACTTGTGTTGAATAAATAGGTATTGAAAAGTTAATCAAACGACAGTCCACAATCAACTGAAGAAGGGCTCAAGATTGGTGGTTGGTATCATCTAGTCTCAGCAATGATCCATCCAAGGTGGGCCCAAGAAACCCATAGTCCGAATCAATGAACCATGGACCCCACTTGTTTAAACTAAAAACAAACGTCTATTTTACATATGGTCGAGGGTCATTTATTTCCAATTTCTTAGTTTTCCAAGTCTCTATCTCATAAGCTATTTTCCAACACAAACGTATGATTTCTGACCTTAATTCACCATCCACGTTTATTTCTAATTATTGGATGTCTAATCACTAAGCTACTCACATTATAGAGGTTAGGTAGAATTCATCCAGATGTATTGCAAAAAGATGTACTAGGACTCTAGCTGTTGGATTTGAATTTTTTCAACGACGTAAACCAGTGTGATAAGGCTTTGGATGGGAGGCAGCACGAAGATTCCCTCAAGTTGAATATTTCAAAGCCTTTGATTATACAAAGCTTATGTTGACCATCCATCTTCAAAGAAAAAGAGCCAAATTATTAAAGGGTTGAAATAATCTAATTGAAAGCTTCTTATTTGTTTTCTATCCATGTAAAAAAAAGGTTAGACCCATCACATAAACAGCGTAGACAATTGGAACTTTTTCCATGCTATTAATTGAATGTCTTTGCCCAGCATGTCTTTAGTTGACATCTCCACTCATATATCCGTCCATTTTCCATGCTGGATGTCTATAATTATTAAGAAAGATAATATTTCCCCTTCTACATATTAGGATAGATTTCAATTTGCTTTTTTTTTTTTTTTTTTGTTAGATTTAATTAGGTTGAGATCATTAGTTTGTGATTAATTGAAAATTTTCTTTTCGAGGCCACTCCTCTTGTATAAATTCAATACTATTCTCAATGAAAGGATACAAGCAATTATCCAATATTGTGATTTATATTTTTCTTTTTCAATTTTATTATAGTATCGGAGCCTCTAATCTAGGGCTATTGATTATCTGATGTATCCTTGGCAATCTCCTTCCCAAAATCTAGCAAGACCCATTGTTATTTCAACCCATTGAGATAATACTGATGGTGGTGGTTGCCGGTCAGAAGCTGGAGTAGATCAGAAAAGCTCGAAGGGACACGATCAGTTTTAAGATGGATTGCTCTTGGGATTTTCTTCCACTTGAGAGAGAGAGAGAGAGAGAGAGAGAGAGATGGAAAGAAATGGGGTTAGGGCATCATTTCTAAATTGCAACGGTCTAAACCGTCCTAAATGTGTAAATTGTGACGGTTTCTAGCCATCGCTAATGAGCAACAGAATATGATTATCGCTGCTTTCACATTGGCAATGACTTTGGACCATCGCAATGATAAGGCCAATTTAAAATATATTGAGATAATTTTTTTAAACTTAATGACGGTTCTGTCACAGACTTTAGCAATGGTTGGTAACCATCGTTAAATTGATTGATTTTTGCAAGGCTCCAAAGTCATTGCAAAATTCATTCTTTATTTGTCATTTTCACATAGTGACACTTAATTTGGATGGTAAAACTCCATATGACATATTTTTCAAAAGGAAAGCATTTTATGATCATCTTCGAGCCTTTAGATGATTGTACTCAACATGAGTAAATACGCGAGTATTAATGATAAAAACTCATATTATAATGATTAAATTTTCATAGGAAGTAAATAAATACATGTCATAATAACCCATGTGTGCCTAATCTTGGCCACTACAACCCTAGTATGAAGATCAGTAAAATCTTATTCCTAAAAATACCCTGAATGTGGCTAATATAAAATACCCAAAAGAGCCCTAAACTGTTCGTTGGTAGGCCAACGATCTCAAAACTAAAGAAAATAGTTCGCCTTAGTGGACTTGACATTTCACCTGAATCAGATGTCCAAAAGATACCTAAAATCACAAAACTTAGATCGAGACTAAGGAGTATGAGTTGTGTGACTTACCTTAACCTTATCCGGAAAGAAACTGTATAAAGGAATTTGGTTTTTAAAAAAAAGGATTAAAAAATCAGAATTATAGAGTTTAAGGTCCTGAGTAAAGGGGATTTTGCTAGAATGCTTCAATTCAGCTACTATTTCTTCCATCTATTCGATGCCCATATTAATCATAGGTAATATGTCCTACTATGAAAATTAGAATTAGTGTTAGGTTTTCTTGATTCTAATTTGGGTTTTTGTTAAAATTAGGCGAGAAAGCGAGCTTTTTCTCGAATCTTCTTATCACAGACATCGTGAACGTGTGAAATCACCAATATAGATGAGGACTATTCTCCTGAGTTAACAATTATCAGCCACTAATAGTTTCAAATAGTAAAATTTAGAAGTTTGGTTTAATTCATTTGAAGTTGATTATTTGAATGCTTTCATGTTCATGATTTATGTGTTATGTGTTGATTCAATAACATGTATGTGGTGATGTATGAATTCAATGTTCTTTGGTTTGATTTTTTTAAACATGTAAAATAATGCGTTTCGAACACCAAGTATTTGTTGAAATGCTTAAGTATTGCTTTACATATTTATTTATGATTTAAGGCTCATAAACATGTTTAGATGATTATACACCTGCTTTGCGTGAGATTAGTATTTGGAAAATTATTAATGTATGGATTGCCTACCTTGGGTCTAGCCATCACAGACTCATTTGATCGATTTGGACGAAATACGACTGACCAACCCTAGCTAAGCCAGTCTCGTCATTGTTCATTCAATCCACCGGATTAGTCCATTCTAACGGAATCTAAAATACCACGATTTCCATTGTCATACAATCACCATCTATAGGTGTCCGTATCTCAGACGACCTACTCATTACAGCTCATGGGCCAGGCAATATGGCATGTGACATTGGAACTATGTTGTCTTTGACCTGTATTGATTTGGATAGTTTTACAAAGAGTCTTGAGCATCGACGCTAAATGACGAGCCTACTATTATTGATCTAAGTGACGACCCATACTTTATGCATGAAATGTCTTGAGTCATGCCTATACCTTTAAATTAACAATTTTGGACTTCGAGTGACGAACCCCAATGGAATTGAGGACCCTGGAGACAAGCCATGTGGTTCCTGCGCACTTAACTTGTGATATAATTTGGTGTCCTGGCTTCACCGATGCTACTGGTTGAAAACAGAAGTAATAAAAGCTTAGCAATCTGCATACATCACATAGGTGTCCAGGTATCTGGTTGCCTCCTGTTTATGTCAGCATTGACCCTTTGCACGTGCATTAGTCCGTTAAAGGATGGGATGATAGGCAAGCGAGCACCACCATTTTACTATTTCGAAACATAACATTTGCATATCATGACTACATGCATTATTGTATACACCCCACCATAGGCTGATAAGTTGATCAAGATTGGATGGTTTAGATGGACAATCAAAACCATAAACCCAGTCCTAAGCCTACCCTATTCCAATCCCTAACCCAGTCTTAAGTCTTGAACCAAAAGCCCTAAGCCTAGCTTAAATCCTTAACCCAGTCAAGCTATTGAATCAAGTCACAACCTGAACTTAACAAAAAATCCTAAAACCCTAGGAATCCTTAAACTCGACTCGCCAAGCCAACTCACTAAGTCACACTGAGTTGACTCGGTGGTCACAAACTCAGCCAACCCACCTAGTCAAACTAGAGCTCAAGCCTACCCAAAATCAAGTCCAAAAGCCCAACCCACAGGCCATCGAAGGTCTGCAAGGGAGGCAGCAAATGAACCAATCAAAAGTCGGAACTCCCACATGTATGTGGGAGGCACCCTACCCACGTGGCACTCCCTACTCTTTGGCAGAGCATCTCCCAAACGTGCGAGCTGCTGCTTTTTCAACTCTCATACAAGTGGCATTGCGAAAAGTCCCTTTTACCCCTCATTTAAGCCCAAAATCACCATATTACTAAGTCATCCAACCACCTACATTGTGTCACGTGGCGATCTTGGATCTCTTCCATTGCACCTCATTTTAACCCTAAATTTTCAAGAAATTACCAAAAAACCAGGCTGGGGACTATAAATAGCCCCCTCCATTTCTCACCCACCCCCCCCCCCCCCCCCCCCCCCCCCCCCTAGTTTTCATTCCTCCACCAGGGAGGGTGAGAGTGAAGGAAAGAGTCTAGCCCAGATCAACCCAACCCAAGCCTGGTCCCTATCCCCTCGAGCAATCCAAGGTCCAATCCAAGTCACTCAATCAAATCCTTACGACACAACCGTCCATCCAATCGTCTAATTCTCAAATCAGATCCATCAATCCAGCATTAGCATTGTGCAACATTTACTCCTTTCTCAACCCCCCTGCTTAGTTCATTGCATCACATTCATCATACTATTGACTTGGTTGTATGCTTTGTGGCTTGCCGATTAGGTCAATTCTGCCCATCAAAAATACAGTCAATTAGCTTACATATCATCATAATCATCCTATCATATCACATCCACACCTAGCACTCAACCAGTTTAATTGTATGCTCTATGGCCTGTCAACCTGATCGGATCTTACCCATTAGAAACTTTAACTAGTTGGATACACCTCTTTATTATTATCCCATATATGTCAGCATCATTTTACTTTTAATATGCAAGAACTAGCCATAACCTTCAAAAGTTAGCTTAATCCTGTAAAGTAGAGACTGTACATCTGTACGGGTAAAGTGGGTGCTTAATACCTTTCCTCTCTGTAATTGTGGTCCCTTACTCGGAATCTTTAGTCGCGGATTAAGGAGTCATTTTAGGATTGAGGATCTTCGGATGCTCTTTCATAACATTTCTATAGGGTCTAGCCGACTATAAAGGTGGAGTAATTGACTAGTGGCGACTCCAATCAAACATTGTATTATTAAACCCCTATCCTAGCATATCACCATTAAAGAAAGACCCCTCGAAGCACTGAGGCGGAAAAAAGTACCCGCGTGGGAGCCCGCGTTCAGCCAACGTCCACAATTATTCAACTAAAATAGGAAACTACTTATGATGTTATGCTTCATTACTTGTACTTGATTGTGTTAATAACATGTGTAACTTAGGGAATGTTAACACTGAATCTATCACTCACTCCCACCTAGGACGGGGTGTTTTAAAACACCAACTAGATACTTTTAGCATGGGTTTAATAGAGGCGTCGTTGACCGTTGAGGAGTATATGGACCCTGTCTTCATTGGGTCGTATTTTCAGGTTGCTGACAAGCAGCTTTAGGCTTTTATGCATGTCTCTTCATCTTTACTTTTGGATAGTAGTGTGGTGGTTTTAGACATGTATTACATTCACTTTTCAGACATGTATATATTTTGGGTCCCTAGTTGAGTGGACTTCATGGTTGTTTTGGATGATTCTATGTATGCTACACTCTACTTTCATGATATACGTATACTATTTGGTTTAATATTATTTTTTTATTTGATACCACCTGACTTAGACTGTTAAACCACGCTTTCGCATTAGAAATGACATCTAGAAAATTGAGAATCATGGACGTACCTAACCCCTGAATTTCAAAGCGTTACAATACTTTTTAATCTCATTAATACAAATTTGCATAACATATTTTTAAATATGTTTGTTGGTTATCCTTTTAGACAACAAGGTCATCGAGTTTACAACCTTGAAAGAAAATATATCTTCACCTCTTGAGATAATATCATATTTGTTAAGAACATATTTCTATTTAAGCCTTTACCTATCATCTCTTATGCATTCTCTCCTTTCATTCTCATGCCAATCCATGAGAAAACACTTAATTATCCATCATCACTTTCAATCCTTGCCACTATTAATCCTTACCCTTTACCTTATATTGTTTCACCTTCAACTAGCCTTCATCGTTCTCATCATCTAATTATTTGACCTATTCACCTAAAAAACTATGTCTATTCCACTCCACCACTCACGACCTCTTCTTCTACTCCACCCTTTTCACAACCCTGATCTATAGATACTTTCTATTAATTCTTGTTGTCAATCACTTAACCTATTCACCTCAAAGATTGTCTGTCCAAATCTACCACCCACTTCTTCTCTTACTTCACACTCTTCATAGCCATATACAGGTACTCCATGTCCCTTGTCTAACTTCCTTTCATATAATCATTTTCTACCCATCACAGTCCACTGATTTCCTCAATTTCTTCTCATGATGAGCTGACACCCTTTTCTCAAGCTATTAAAATTTCTCATTGGCATGACACAATAGCAAAAGAAATTGAAGCATTAAAGTAGAACCACAATAGACCTTACAACATTTACCACCTAAAAAAACATTTATTAGCTACAAATGAGTATACAAAATCAAACATCAAACTGACAGTATAATTGAACAATTTAAAGCATGTTTGGTGATGAAAGATATGATCAGCTTGAAGAGTTAGATTATCACGAGACATTTACTCCCATTGTAAAACTTGTCATAATACGCCGCCTCTCAGTCGTCGTTGTTATTTGTCATTGGACAATACATCAACTAAATGTCGACAACTCTTTCTTTCATGTGAATCTATATAGAGAAGTTTATGTGATAATTTCACATAGTTTTTCCAACATCTAGATGGGCTACCCGTGCTGTTATTGTACGCACACGGACGCTGCCGCCATGCTGCTATTGCTACACGCAGAGAGGCTGTTGTCCATGTTACTACTGCGCATGCACAGGCGTTGCCACCGTGCTGCTACTGTTACGCACACGAAGGCTACCGCGCATGCAGCATTGGGGCCTATATGGTGCGTACGGGCCGAGAACCATAATATATAACTGCGGAGACACTTTGGGTGCTCCTTACAGCTAAGTAGGGCTTTCAGTCTCATCTACCTTAGAGCATCCTCGCTACCATGCCCCTCCTATGTCCTACGTGCACGAGTGAGCAGTGCTTGGCCTCGTGTGGCATTGTGTGGCCTCTTGTGGGGTTATGTAGCCTTGTGTGGCCACATGTCGGCGTGTGGCGTCGTGTGCCCCTATGTGGCCATGTGTGGCATCGTTTGGCATCGTGTGCCCTCGTGTGGCCATGTGTGGATTATATATAAAGTGGAGTTTGAAACCCAACACAACCTATGCAACTTGATTATGATAATCAAGCAACCCTTTACAATGCCACTAATTCCTTTTTTCATAAATGGACCAAACATATAGAAATTAATTATCACCTTGTTTGTAAAAAGATATCCTTTAGAGTTCTCTACACTTCTTGTATGCCTACCAATCAACAATATGCGAATATTTTTACTAAAGTTCTTGGCCGCATCATTTTCATCTTTCACTCAGCAAAGTTGGTGTCACAAATCTTCACACACCAACTTGGAGGAGAGTATTAAGGAAGATGATATTTCCCCTTATATTAAGAAAGATTTCAATATTCTTATTAATTTTTTTCTTTTTTTTTATGTTAATTCGATTAAGAAAAGATTATCTTGTAATTAATTATATATTTTTTTTCTTTTTAAGACCATTCGTCATGTATAAATATAGAGATATTTCCAATAAATCTTATATAAATCCTGTCTAAATTTAGAGATATTACTAATAAAAGGATACAAGTAATAATTCAATATTGCAATTCTTGTTTCTCTTTCCAGTTTTATCACTAATCAACCCAATGTTCCTATTTTTCGGGTCATGAACAAGCCAAAGTGGACACCACCTATCCAATTGTAGTTAGTGGGCATAACTGGACTCACCTAATTACCTCAAATAAGAATTTTGATCGGAATAAGGCTAGAATAACCCATGTTGGAATTTTCTTTATTCTTCTGGAGGTAAGCTGGGCTCAAATATGAGGATCTATATTAGATCATCGCTCTCAAAGTAAAAGAGGTTTGTGTGGACCCTCACCGTTCCGCGCCCCCACACGACGTTCTCATCCCTTTCCTTTCTGGAAAAGAAGGAGAGGATGCGTGAGTGCGAATCGCCGTTTGTGCCACTGGCTTGCCTCGTTCTCGAGGGCTTTGTTTGGTTGTTGTGTTAAGCTGGATGTGTTTAAATGAGTTTATATAAGACCAAAGTCGCCACTAGCCAGTTACTTCGAATCTACAGTCGGCTAGACCCCGTAGAAACATTAGAGAAGGGGATCCGAAGATTCCTTCCTCTAAAATGACTCCTATTGATCTGCCGCCAGAGATTTGAGGTAAGGGATCACGGTTACAGGGTGGGAAGAGGTTAAGCACCCCACACAATGCCCGTACCGAAGTACGGTCTCTACTTCACAGAATCGAACTAATACTTGAAAGTCTGTTTTAATCCTCGTACATTCTCATAGATGACATGATGCATGAATGCAGGTCTGAACAGTAAGAGTTTCTGATGGGCAGGTTCCACTAACAGGCAAGCCCAGAGCATACGCTCGAACTGACAGGTGCTTTATGCGGGATGCATGCTGTATGTTTGAATAATCAAAGTACTCGTAGTGATATGTACATGAATGCAGGTCTGAACAGTAAGAGTTTCTGATAGGCAGGTTCCACTAACAGGCAAGCCCAGAGCATACGCTCGAACTGACAGGTGCTTTATACGAGATGCATGCTGTGTGTTTGAATAATCAAAGTGCTTGTAGTGGAGCAAGGGGGTTGGAAGAAAAGTAAATGTTGCACTTATGCTAGATGCGAATGAGATGATGCTGGTAAGGAACAGCTAGATGGAAGGAGGTGTCGCAAGGGTTGGCTTCGATTAGCTGGATCAAGACTTGGATGGCTTAGGAGACTTGGACCAATGGTCAGGCTGAGCTAGACCAGGGCTAGGATCTCCTCACTCGGGCTCTCCTTGGTGGAGGAATGCGCTAAGGGGTAGAGGGACAGATCGCACTCGGTCTAGATGGCTTCGGAGGGATCGGATGCTGAAATGGGAAGAGGCTAGGGGTATTTATAGCAGTGGGCAGTGGCAGATTGCGTAAATAATTTTGGGCGGCCCCCTGGGGGCCGCCCGTACGGACGCTCCTCGGTTTCCAGCGCGTGGTACGGTCATTTCTTGGGGCTGCTGTTTTGACTCGGTGGGTTGACTCGGTGAGTTAACTCAGCGGGTCAACTCGGTGATTTGACTTGGCGGGTTGACTCGGTGTTTTGACTCTACGGGTTGACTCAGCGAGTTGACTCATCGGGTTGACTCAGTGAGTTTGACTTTTTAAGGATTTTTTGACTGGTTTTTCTTATGGGGGGTTTTTCAGGCTGATGTTTAGGGGTGGGTTGACTAGGTTCAGGCTTGAGTTTGGCTATGGATTGGGGCTTACAAGGGTGAGTTTGGCTGAGTTTGGACTTGGGATTTGGGGGTATGGTTCTCCATTCATCCAGCTATCTCTACCAACAGTGTAGCCGAAGGTGGGGTGTCTACAGATGCCCCTCTTTGGCAGAGGTTGCGTGCAACTGAATGCCAAAGCGAGTGGACACCCCACTTCTGACCCGGTCATTCATGGATCATGGTCTGAAATCTTTGTTTGCCTTTGCATCTGTGCCAGTTGATCGTCTGGAAATCGATCACTCGCACATACTGCGAAAGTTTCGAAAAAACGCTGCGATTGTCCCTGTAGTTTGCTGCAACCTGGGTACCCAATCGCAACCCTTCCATTCTCGATCGGTATTAATATCGGAAAGGTACAGCAGAGCCTCTACATCACTAGTCTTACGAGGTTACTGACCCTGTGATTGATTGTATGTTCGATGTTTTTCCGGATCACTCCAGGAGTACTTGTTTCGCTTGACTGTCAAAGTGGTTAGATGCCCTGCGTCAGATAGTCTTACGAGATTCTACTACACCAACTTAGAATCAGTCAAGGTACTTCAGGCATCTACGCCTAGGTATGTGCGGGTGGACTCTTTCCACCCGACTTGCTGGTTTCGATGCTTGGTTTGCAATTCATTCTTTCCTCGATTGTGGTCTGGACTCTTTGTTGTCCTTTGTATCTGAGTCAGTTGATTGTTTGGAGATTGATAACTCGCACATACCGCGGGAGTTTGGAGAAAACGTTGCGATTGTCCCTGCAGTTTTCTGCAACCTGGGTACCCAATCACAACCCTTCCATTCCCGATCGGTACTAACATCGGAAAGGTACAACAGAGCCTCTGCGTCGCTAGTCTTACGAGGTTACTGACCCTGAGACTGATTGTGTGATGTTTGATATTTTCCCAGATCACTCCAGGAGTACTTGTTTCGCTTGACTGTCAAAGTGGTTAGATGCCCTGCGTTAGATAGTCTTACGGGATTCTACTACGCCAACTTGGACTCAGTCAAGGTACTTTAGGCATCCACGCCTAGGTATGTGCGGGTGAACTCTTCCACCCGATCTGCTAATTTTGATACTTAGGTTACAATTCATCGTTTCCAGCTGTTCAAATGGTTTCTTTGACCGAGCCTTTTAGCTTTCATCTTTTCGTATCTTGGCATGTGGTACGACCGCACTGACACTGGAGTTCAGTTCGTCCGTACTTTGAGTGCATTGATCCGATGATCTCCGGAGAAACTGTGAGATATTGGATCTTATTTGATTTTTGCGTCGGCTCCTACCCAGAGATATGGAAGATCTCCTGGTGTTTTGGACTACTGGGAAAATATTTTTTTGGATTTTTGAAAAGATACCCACTCTGGGGAGTGATTCTCCATGGGGTTTTTATTTGTAAATAGGAATATATTTTTTTATCTTTTTGAAATGGAAATCTGGTCTACACGTGCCTCCACTAGGGATGCCTGCAGGGTCTTTGGCTAACCGACTTTATTTTGAAAGCAGGTAAACATGATGATTGATGCGATGGATGCTGATGCATGGAGATGCATGATGAATGCATGGCTTGGCTCATTCTCTTTCAGTTTGATGATTTTACTTTTGCTGGAGATGCAGAGAATTTTGAGCTTATTGCTTCCAGGGTTGTGCTTCCCTGGGGTTTTTCTTTTTAATGTGGATGTTTGGTCAACGGGTTGGTCAAGATCCCGACCCGTGATCGATCAGGTCCATCGTCCCAAGATGTTGTTTCTTTGATTAATGAGAATGTGCGAGGATGTTATCCGACTTCAAGATGTTCTTCTGGGCATAAATGCGATTGAGACTGTGTTTGGTCGCCAGTTTTGGTTAAGATTCCAATTTGCGAGCGATCGGATCCGTCATCCCAAACTGTGAAGAGAGCAGAGTTCGAGACTCCTGAAGTGTAGTGCTAGGGATAGTGACAATTTTTGTGATTTTTACAAATTTTGGTCCGAATCTTTACCTGAGTGGTCAGGATAGAGATCGGTTATTGAAAACAAAGGAAATATTTTTTGTGATTTTGAGGATATTTGGCTTGAAAGCAAAGGAAATATTTTTTGTGATTTTCGAAGTATTTTCTTTGAAAGCAAGAGAAATATTTTTGTGATTTTTTATAACATTTTGTTTGAAAGTAAGGGAAATATTTTGTGATTTTTGAAAGGTGATTTTGCAATGTTTTGGTATTTTCTGATTTTTCTGAAATGTAAGGAAATATGCGAAATTTTCATCCACTTCTAGCTTCTACTGCTGGTAAGGCACCCGATCCATTTTATGTCAGCGAGCAAGACGAGTCTCACACAGTTAAGTGCTGAGTTTTACATCTTCGGATGAGGGAATTTTGAGGGTTTTCAGTCAACACACCCACAAAGTTGCCTGTTCCTCATGTGCAATGTACATAGACCACGTATCGTCCGACGGACTCCTTCGGCCACAAAATGAGCCACATCCTCACATTTTCCTTAGTCAATCCAGTTTGGGGCCTTACGCTGCTCACAATTTCGTAAGGGTGCGCTCCACCTCCCAACAGCCTTAATCCTCTTCATGAGTTTTAGGAACAAGGAACATCCGTCAGATTCAACAGCGACTTCCAAATCAAAGTTGTCTATCACGGTGCGTTCAACACGAACAGGGTTGCAGAGTTCTACCCGCCTCAGCCTTTACCTATTTTAAAAGATTTCGGACACCCGTACGATCAATTGCCAGCCATGTCCGGAACAGGTTGGGGAAGAAAGCCCCCGAGAAGTTAATCCCAGTGTAGTTTTAGGTCTTCGGACCGCTGGGGATGAATTTGTGCAGTTGAAATTGATGGCAAAATTTTTTTTATTTCTTTTGAAAAGGTTCCAGAGTTCAACTCAAGTGGTTGAGATTGATACTGGTTTTTATGGAAAACTCAAAAAATCTTTTTGGTATTTTAGAAATGATCCAGGTCATCAGATTCTGGCTTGAACGGCTGGGATCGATGCCGGTTTTTATAAAAAATCTCTCGAGATGTTGATCCCGACATAGTTTAAGGTCTTCGGACCCAATTTTTGTACGGGCTCAACATACATTCTTTTTTGTGATTTTTTGAAATGATCCAGATCATCAGATCTTGGCCTGAACGGTTGGGATCGATGCTGGTTTTTATTAAAATCCCTCGGGATATTGATCCCGACGTAGTTTAAAGTCTTCGGACCCAAAACTTAAAAGCGAGACTGGTAATCTATTTTTTTCTGTGATTTTTTGAAAAAATATTTTGAGTCATCGATTTTGATTTTGATGGTCGAGATCGATGCCCATTTTTATTAAAAATCCCTCGGGATCTTGATCTCGACGTAGTTTAAGGTCTTCGGACCAAAAATATGTACAAGCAGGGCAAACACATTTTTTTTTTATTTTCGGAAAATGTCCGGTGTCAGCGGATCTTGATCGAATGATCCAGACTACTACCGGTTTTTATTTAAAAAGTCCCTTGGGATCTTAATCCCGACGTAGTTTAAGGTCTTCGGACCCAAAAATACTGTACAAAACATGGCAACACATTTTTTTTTTTTTTGAAAAATGTCCGATATCAGCGGATCTTGATTCGAACGATCCAGACTGCTACCGGTTTTTATTTAAAAAGTCCCTTGGGATCTTGATCCCGACATAGTTTAAGGTCTTTGGACCAAAACTACTATACAAAACATGGCAACACTTTTTTTTTTTTTTGGAAAATGTCCGATATCAGCGGATCTTGATACGAACGATCCCGACTGCTACCGATTTTTATTTAAAAAGTCCCTCGGGATCTTGATCCCGACGTAGTTTAAGGTCTTCAGACCACACTATGTACAAGCTGAAAATACATTCTTTTTGTGATTTTTTTTTTTGAAATGTTCCAAGTTGTTGAATCTCAATTTGAACTATCAAGATTAACACTGGTTTTTATTGAAAATCTCTCGGGATTTTGATCCCGACGTAGTTTAAGGTCTTCGGACCCAAAATATGTACAAGAGAGTAGCAATCAAGGTTGGAGATTCCGGGGATTCTTCTTAGAATGGTTCAAATCATCAGGTCATGCCTTTGGATGGTTGAGATCATTGTTTGACCAAGTCAATCTTTTCTTTCTTTGCCTTGAAAATTCCATGGAACTTTTCCACATCATCAAGCCAAGTTCTCACCAATCTCTCACAAGATGAGATTTTGGTGAGATTTCTTACTTTTTCTCACCATTCTCTTCCATCACTTCATTCTTACAAGGAGGTACAAGATTCACTTGCAACCACCCTTCCCAAGGAGGAGTTCTTCCCAAGGAGAGGAGGTGAGAAGTCGTTTCACCTAGGTGGGAGGTAGGACGGCCCCCTGGGCGCCGCCCAAGCCGTCTCGGCCCTCCGGTTTCTTCAGTGGGTCGGGTAAAGGGGTGCACCCCCTTCTCTATATAACATGGGGCACCCTTGCCCCCTCGAACGTGCAATCTCTCTCTTTTCTCTCTCATACTCTTTCTTTCTTCAAGTTTTCTCTCTCTTTTTGGTGGCTCTTTGCTTCTCTCAAGTGGTGGGCCTTAGAGAAGTTTTGGGACAGCAAGGTGGTCCCTCTTTGGTGAGTGGTAAAGGTATGGACCACTCCCTTTCTCTTTTGTCTTTTTCCTTCTTCATTGTTTCTCATGGTTCCTTTCTTTTCTTCATGTAGCTATTTCAAAAGAAGTGAAGGTGGGCCCAAGTGTTCTTGACCTTTTTCTAGATCCCCAATCTCTTTCAAAGGTGGTGCATGGAGAAGGACATTGCAAGCTTTCCATTTCATTTTTTTCTTCTCTTCTTTTCACACTCCCTTCATGTGTATGTAAAGGGTAATTTTGCCATGTCCATCAAGTGTGCATGGCAAAATATCCTATCTTTCTTTATGGGAGTTGGGCCTCTTTTCATGTGTATCAAATGGGCTCAAAGTGAAGTCATGGCCCTTGGTGTATTTGATGGGCCCAATGCTTCATTTTGGGCTCCCTCTTACTTTCTCTTTCTTATCATTTCCTTTGGAGCTTTCTTTTCTTTTCCATTTTCTCTTCAAGGTTTGGGCCCATGGGAATGGTAGGGCCCATCTCAAGTTTTGGGCTCATGGGGCTTACTTTGGGTGGCCCCATCTTTCTTCACATGTGTATGAACAAAAGTGACTAGCCCATTCTTCACTTGGATCTCAAGTGGGCTAGATTTCTTAGTTGGGCCTTTATGGGCAAGTAGCCCAAATCTTCTACCATCTCTTGATTATGATGTACATCCTTATGTACAAAGTGTGGTGGGTTCCTTAGGATTTTTCCATATGGATGGGCTTTTGGGCCCTCATTGAAATTTGGATTTCTTTGGACCATGTGTGCACCGCTACACTTTGTTCATGTAGGATTTTTTTCCTTTCATGCTTTTTCTTTTGATGGATGGAGGACTTGAGTTACTTGATCATCTACAAGTCCCATGAGTGAATTGTTCCAACAATCTCACTAAGTTCAAATGGTTTTTTCTTGTGGGAGGAAAGTGGTCCTCAAGAGTTTCCTTAAATGTTATCAATCTCAAATGGATGATCCTCCTTCAAGTGAGCTCTCCATGCGACCATAGCTCCTTGAACTTTTCTTGGGATGCTTAATGGGTCATCCACCATCATTCTCAAAGATGAGTGATTTTTCTTTCAATTTGTGAGAAAGAATGATACCCACAAGTTGCCCAATTTTGTCTCATGCTTTGGGGCATTTTGGATTTTGATCTTCAAGTGGGCTATGTATATCATTCTTAGCCATTCTCGTGATGGTTGGGTGACTCATCAAGCCATGCCCTCTTGTGCTCAAATGGTGCCCTTGCTTTGTAAAGAAATTGGTGCACATAGGTTGAACAAACTTGCCCTTACATGGGCATTTCCAACTTTGATTCTTCATGTGGGCTATGTGCATCAACTTTTTACCATTAGCTTCTTTGATTCATATATTTGTGGGTAGACCGCCATGTTGTGCTCTCATGGTCAAAACTTTCATCAAGATGGTGCACATAGGGGTGCCCATGGTTAACCCATGAATGGGTCCTCATGTTCTTCAAGTGGGCTATGTGCTCCCTTCAATCCATTGAGGTGAGGCATTTGGGTTGCTCTTGGGGGCCCACTTCTCTATTCCCCACTTGTCCATGTACATGTGTAAAAAGATGAGAATCATGGCCTTGGTATAAAAAGTAGATCAATCCTTGGCCACATATGGACTTTGAAGAGGAGCTTCTCATGTGAAGTAGGATTCTTATCCTTTGTTGATCTCATGGCACTTGAGTGCATTTGTTGTCCAAAATGTGTCCTTGGATGATGGACTTTTCTTGCCTAAGGCATGCCATGCAACCTTCTTTAAGGTGGGTCTTGCTTTCTTCAATGGGCCCAACACATAACCTAGGTAACACATGGAGTTGGATTTTAGATCTTGCATTTGAATGTGAGTCCAATCACATGGGTTTCCTGGATGATAATTTGGATTTTAATGGGTAAGGGATAGGGACTTACCTTGCCAAGCTCGTAGGATTCAATGGCGGACGGTACCAGAGGACGTCGAGTGATTGATGAGGATGATCCTGCCTTCATCATCCGCCGAGGGGACCATATGTGTTCCTTGGCTACGGAGCACCAACCTCTTCCCGCCATCAAGGGTCGAGGTACCAAGGATCACTGGGATAACTGGGTGAAGCACCCACAGCCTTTGTTGAACAAGTATTGGCTGACACTCCTTTTGTTGGCCTCCTTACCTTACGCTTCCATAACAACAGTGCCAACAGCATGATGCTCCCGGCTCTTTGCGAGAGGTGGCGGGATGAGACCCACACCTTCCAACTCCCTTGTGGTGAATGGGGAATAACTCCCCTGGATATTTATATGCAAATTGCCTTTCCATTTCATGGGGCAGTTGTTCCCCAGGTTGGCTCTCTGGCTCCCATCACTTCCACTGACTGGCTACGGCTTGTCGGTGATGTCCCACCCGAGGATGAATTCTAAAGCCATCAAGTAAAGATGCAATGGCTCTACAACACTTTTGCCTCCGTCACCCTTACTACCGAACTAGAGGCCCTCCACAAAGCACGGACCATGATCACTTACGCCTTCGGGTCCTTCCTTCTCTGCCACGCCAATGAGAGGGTCGATCCTAAATTTCTTCGCTTGGTTGAGGATCTTCACCACCCCTACAATTGGAATGGGGCTATCCTGACTCATATTTTCCAGGGTCTAGATAAGACCTGTCGGAATAGCCGGTCCTATACCGGTTTCTGGCCTGTCGAGGTATTTCTTCATTCACCTTTCTTGGAGACATTTACCTTCTTTCTCTCTCTGATCATTAGGTGTGCTTTTGCCCAAACTTGCTTTTATGACCATTTTTCCCACCTTGCTCTGAGGATACGGAATGACATTGAGCCGCCTTTATATCGCCACATGTACTGGCATCAACAAAATCGTCAGCGAAACTCTCGAGTCTCCGGGGACAACTGGCGTGCCGACATAGATGGATTGACCATTGACGATGTAAGTATCTTGCTTTCCTTATCCCTCGTGCTGCACTGTAACTGATCGTGGTGACCTCATGTGCTGTAGCTCGCTCGGATGCCGTATGCCAGCTTCCCTCTCTATTACACCCCTCAGTGTGTGGAGGCATATGATGCTTCATGTCTCCGTATCATGTTTTCTGACACTGAATCATTTCAGTGGTATCTGGGTGAGAGGCTGCTTTGGCAGGTCACTGGGGTGGCTCGGGTCCCTTGTTCTGCACCTCCTCCAGCTGCTCAGATCCCAGCTGATGAGATAACTGATGCTCTTGTGGGCCAGCCCGGGTTTCGTTTCACGATCCCGGATCGCGACTATGATGAATGGTATCTGCTGTACGGCCAGGGGCCTCTGCTTCCTCTGCTCTATGTTCCAGGGGGCCGTCGCAGATACGCTGGAGGCTCAGTGACAGCTCCTTTGATGGACCTTTACCGTCGAGAGCGGGACGAGAGGAGGGACGATGACGACTATGTTGGCGACTTGTAGCCTGCTTTTGTGAAGGTGTATTCAGCTTGCTTGATGTACAACTTTTTGTTTTTACTTTCTTCTATATCGAAATCTTTTGGATGAATATACAATCTCAATTCTTCTCAGATTACTTGATGTCGCCTGGATGCTTTGATTTCTGACTCATTCTTTAATGATTTGTGGGAGATGAGACTTCTTAACTGTATGGATGATGACTTGAACGGTTCAGATTGCTTGATTTTGGCCCTGTGGGCCCCCTCTAGACCTCAGCTTTGCTTTGGAGCACCTTTTCTTGATGTTTAATGAGGTTAAGAAGGCTTCTTATGGTGTGGATGGTGACTTGAACGGTTCAGATTGCTTGATTAGGCCTTGTGGGCCCACTTGATAATCGGATCTTAGACCTGGACTTCTTTCTTGATGATCAAACCTTTGATCTTGCTATTTCATGACTTATGTAACTTTTCCATGGTTTAAATCATGCTGATCTGGTCTTCGAATGGCTCAGATTGCTTGTGGCCCTCTCTTGATCATCTTTCCCTCTCTTTAACTTGATCAGACCCATTCTGGTCATAGTGCTTCGTGATTGGACCGGTGGGGTACCTTCTAAATGATTCTGATCGATCTCAAACGAAATCTAGAATGGATTGGAGCCTTGGGCGGCCCTCAGGGTGCCATTTGCTAATGTGGACTGTCAGCCTCACCTACCAACAATCATGGAGCCAATCCCGCGGAGAGAGAGAGAGAGAGAGAGAGAGAGAGAGAGAGAGAGAGCGCGTCCGTAAGAGTGGCCCAGAGCGGGCTGCCCAAGGCTCGCCTCTTGTGCGGCCTGGGCTGGCTCTGGTTCAGACAGTGAGTATATTCTCCTCGCTGCTGTCTCCCTCACCCCTGCACCCGATTCTTCGATTCAGCCATGAATCTCTTCCTTGTCTCATCTTCCCTTCTCCTTTTATCTTTTTCTTGGTTTGTCTTTTCTCAAGCAATGGACGGTGGAGATTTAGGGGCTGTGGGGGCTGTCCATGGTGGGTCCCACACTTTAGAAAGTGTTGAAGGCTTTAATGATGGAGGGATTTCTTTAATGGATGGTGGAGATGGTGCATTAAATGGGGGCATTGATGAGGGGCTAAGGATAGTGGTTGGTGGAGCTTTAAATGGCCCCATTAATGGCAGCCATGCTGAAATTTCATATTTGAATGGGGCCCTCATTATGGGAGAGATGGATGGCATGGATGAGATGGGAGGATGGGACATAGGTGAGGCTATGCACCCCTTGAATGTGGGCCACCTAGATGATGTGATTGATGGAGGTGATGGGACCATGATGGATATAGATGGGCTGATCTCATGTCTGGATGGGATGGATGGTTCAGATGATACCTTTGACAGTTTGGATGCTCTTGATGAGGGCCGAGATGCGCGGCATACTTGCTTGAGTGGACTTGATGTGATCATTGATGATGTCCCCCTGATGATGGACGGTGTTGATGCCTCGATGATCCCCTTGATTGGACAGGATGATGATTGGATTCATGATTTCCTGTTGGAGAGGGCCGCAGGTCCAGATATGACCGTTGATTCTTCGATCGGGGCTTCCGGGACCCTTTTGGATGGTTCAGATGCATTTTTCGATGGTCAGATTGGCCAGGATGCCACGATGTGTGGTGTGATCTTCGCTGATAGCCCTTTTGATGGAGGGTGTCGTCCTTCTCCTGATCGTCGGTCTTTTGCGCACTCTGTTCATGAGGTGGGCGAGTCTTCTCATGCGGCTGAGGTCGTGACAGTTTCAAACAGTGATGCGACTATATCAGACATAGCATTACTGAGGGCAGGTCAGGGGTTGTCGAGTCTACAGAGGTTCCAGCTTTTCCTTCTCCTTCGCCCGTTGATCTTCCAATCCTCGATGAGCTGTCATTGATTTCTGGGCCTTTTGTTCTGGAGGGGGTACCCGTGAGGACTTGTCAGCTGCTTCCTCGTCCTTCTTGCTCGCCACGACTGCTTGCTTGGCTTGACAACTTGTCATCTTATGAGATTCGAGATTTGGAGTCTTATGGCTTTGGCAGTCTGATCCATATGGCTAGAGTTGACATTGACTGGAGGATACTCGGAGCTGCATTGATTGACTGGGTCCCTTCGTTGAACTTGTTCGTGTTCAACGATATGGAGATGGGACCTTCTTTGGAGGAGCTTGCACGCTTGACGGGCCTACCTTAGGATTATACTCAGTATTTCTCGCCGAAGACTGCCACACCGCAGAACTGGTTTGGGATGCCCTATCTGGTTCAGCCTGCAGCTGCCGGCCAGGATGCTGTAGTGTTCTCCTTGGACTTACTGTATGATCTTTTTCGGGTCCTCGGAGTGTGGCCGATTCTATCCTTGCTCGGAACGCACTGATGTTCTACTTGATAGCTGAGGTGCTGTTCTCGGGATGGCGCAGGTCCCAGACTCCTTTACTTTTTGAGGTGAAGAGCCGAGCTATCCGACGGCAGGGGATCATTTCTCTCATCTTGGCCGAGCTGTTTAATGGGCTGACTGACTGTGCCCTGGGCCGCACTCGTGTCCTTCGCGGCTGCTATGCATTTCTTTAGGTATCTTTTCTGTACCTTTTCTTTCTTGCTTTTTAGAAATTGCTTTGCTCTAGCTGAACTTCTTTTCCCTCTTATGATCAAGTTTGGCTATGGGAACGTCTTTCGCTGACCGTTCCTATACCTTTTCCTGACACCCATTGCCCAGACCTTATGCGGCACGTCATGGAGTTTCTTCTGCATACAGCTAGGATGAGCGAGCCTTTGTATCGCAGGATGTTCGCTGATCTTCGTGACTGGAATGTTCGTTGGGAGTCATCTTGGCTTTCACTCCCTCCAGTGCTTTGTGATGCACACCGCCTTCTTCTGATGCTGGTAGGCTTTCGATCTTACTTTTCCTATCATCCTATCCGATTCCTGCGGCAGTTTGGGTACGAGCGGGATGTTCCTCTTTTTGCTTTCATGGGTATCGGGTGTCGAGTGCTTCCATCCAGAACCTCTGACTTTAAGACTCGGGTCGATGGATCTTGGGCGAGTTACATGACTGCCGATTTGCTTGGTTTTGAGCTGCGGGCTTTTTCAATGACGACCGCCCCATATCAGTACTGGGTTGCTGAGCAGTCTTTGTATCGACGTATCCCTTACTGGCATCAGACTGCTGATGAGGATGAGTAGGATATCCTTGGAGGTGCCGGCTCTTCATCTGGTTCATATGAACCTTTTGAGGAGCGCCCGTTCATTGATCCTGGTTTCCTTTTGGCCACTCATGGCCATTTGCTGTCTGAGATCTCTGCACTTCGGTATCATTATGAGATGATATCGAGGAGGTTGGCTGCCGATTAGATGTTATCTGATGAGGAGGCCATGATCCATACCCTTGAGTGCGATGAGGTGCATTACCTGCGTATGGAGGTGAGCAGGTTCAGAGCGAGGCTACTTCATTATGAGTCAGAGGACTTACCTGATGTGGCCGAGGAGGAGGGTAGAGATTGATTGTGTTGGCCACCTGTACATTCCTTTTTGCATGGTATATGATTGATGATGATGCATTTTTTTGTATTTTTGGAAAAAGACGATATGATATGTGTAAAAGAAATATGATGCATTTATGAAAAGAGAAAACTGTTTGAAAATCTATTGTGCCATTAGTTGTCTAGTGAGTGTGTCTGAATTTTGTGTCAGGATATAGGAATCAGAACTGAGGCTCGGCTAATGCTTTAACCGATGTCTCGAGATTTGACTTGTGAGGTCCCTTCGGTTCCTTAGAGATGTAGGCAACAGAAACTATTGCCTCCTGAGATTGTCGGGATTTATAGAGCTCTTCGTTCCTAACTGCACTTCTTCTTGTTCTTGAACTGTAACTGCTTGAACCGATCTAGACCGTCTGATTTCTTGGTACCTGCACTTTTAATTTTTCTTTTTTTATTTGAGTCATTTTTTCCTGCAGCGCTCTTTCGAGTTTTCACCACAGCCGGCCTTTTCCCATCATTTTTGCCCGTGGCGCCCTTTCGGGTTTTCACCACGTCCCGGGTGTTTGATCTTGCCCGCCCCTTGGCAGCTATGCTATTTTTACCCTCAGTGCCCTTTCGGGTTTTCACCAAGTCTGCTGTATGCTCACTGTTTTTACTCGGAGCGCCCTTTCGGGTTTTCACTCCGCCCTCTCTGTTTAGGCACACATTTTCTTTTTCTCTTTTTTTTGTTTTTTTTTTATTTTTGTTTTTTTTTTTTTATCTTTGGATAACTGCGGCGGCTAGAGGTCGGGAATCCGTCGTTGCCGGCCGATGGTAGTCTTTCAGCCCTTATCCTAGGTTACGATAATAGAGTTGTTGGTCTTAGCTAAAGACCCTTCTGAGATGAATGGATGGATGACTGTGTTTCTTCTTGGGTTGATTTTTCTTGGGTACCTTGCTTTGGCTTCCCTTTTTCTTTTTCTCTTTTTTTTGTATTCTTTTTTTTGTATCCCCCCACCCCCCTTTTTGGTATTCTTTTTTCTTTTTCCTTTTGAATCCCCTTATTTGAAACACTTGTTGGTGGACGAAAACGATTTCTCAAAGGTTTTAGCTTTGACCTCTTGACTTCAGCTCTATTAAGGTAACTCTTGATAAGGTCAGAATGACTTACCCGTGAAAGATCTTCACTTTGTCGGCGTTGATTGGCTCAGGAAGATCCACCCCTCTCATGCTGGTGAGTCTGAGGGCGCCTCCGGGAAGTACTTCTCTGATGATCAGTGGCCCATCCTACGAGGGTTTGAACTTTCCTCAGGGATCCGAAAGGTGCGACGGTAGAATCTTCTTCATGACCATGTCGCCTACCTTGAAGCTTCTTTTTCAGTCTCTCTTGTTGTAAGCCCGAGCGATCCTTTTTTGATAACACTGAGAATGACTTAGCGCACGCATGCGCTTTTCATCTGCTAGTTGCAACTGATCAAATCTTGCCCGTTGCCATTCTCCTTCTTCAATTCCACTTTCGAGTAACACTCGTAATGATGGTATTTTCACCTCGACTGGTAGAACTGCTTCCATTCCATAAGTAAGCTCGAAAGGAGTAACGCCCGTAGCAGACCGTACAGACGTTCAATAGGCCCAAAGTGCATATGGGAGCATATCTGACCAATCTCGATAGGTCACGACCATTTTCTCGAGTATCCTGACGATTGTCTTATTTGCTGCTTCTACCCCACCATTCATCTGAGGACAGTAAGGGCTTGATCGATGACGTTGAATCTTGAATTTGCTGAGGAAGTCATCCATCTTCTTGTTGACGAACAGTGTCTCATTATCTATGATGATAGCATTGGGGATTCCATACCGGCATATGATGTTGTTCTTCATGAATTTGATTACGTGAGACGCTACAATCGTGGTGTAGGAGGCTGCCTCTACCCACTTGGTGAAGTAGTCAACTGCCACAAGTATGTACTCATGACTGTTTGATGCTTTGGGACTAATCTTGCCGATGATTTCGAGTCCCCACATGGAGAAGGGCCAGGGGGTGGTCAGGTTGTATAATTCTGACGAGAGGGCATGGATTTGATTCGCATGCTCCTGACACTTGAAGCATTTTCTGACGTGCTGGCAGCAGTCTGTCTCCATGGTGAGCCAATAGTAGCCAAGTCGTAGAATCTTCTTTGCCATCATGTGCCCGTTCATGTGTGGGCCACAGATTTCTTCGTGTATTTCTTTCATGATCTTTGCAGCTTCTGTTTCATCGACGCATCGAAGGAGGATGTGATTATAGGATCGCTTGTAAAGAACTTCGCCACTGATGGTGAACTGGCCGGCCAAACGCTTGATGGTTCGGCGATCTGTTCCTATTGTTGACTCCGGATACTCCTGGGTTTCGAGATATTGCTTGATGTCGGCATACCAAGGTTATCAGGGACAGCTTCAGCTTCTTCTATTTACAGGCAGAAAGCAGGTTCATCTTGAATTTTGACTGTAAGCTCCCATTCTGAAGCTCCTTTTGGTATCTCGAGCATTGATGCAAGTGTAGCAAGAGCATCTACAAACTGGTTCTTAGCTCTGGGCATGTATGAGAAGGTGATTTCTTTGAATTCTTCGATCAGATTTTCAAGATACACATGATATGGTATCAACTTCTCGTCCTTGGTTTTCCATTCGCCATTGGTCTGATGGATGATAAGCTGTGAGTCTCCAAATACTCGTAGCTTCTTAAAGCCCAAGATTATGGCTTCCCTTAAGCCAGCGATGCATGCTTCGTACTCTGCCATGTTGTTGGTGCACTCGAATGCTATGCGCCTTGAGATAGGAATAGGGACATCATCTGGAGCGTAGAGGATCGCTCCAATACCACTCCCTTTAGAATTTGCTGCGCCGTCGAAGAATAACGTCCACTCATCTTTCTTCTTCTTTTCATCCCCTTCGATAAGCAAGAGATCTTCATCAGGGAAGAATGTCTTGAGCGGTTGATAATCCAGGAGGGAGTGGGCGGAAAGATGATCGGCGAGGGCCTGCCCCTTGATTGCCTTCTGAGTGACATAGGTGATGTCGAACTCAAACAGGAGTAGCTGCCATTTAGCTATCCTTCCAGTGAGTGCCGGTTTCTCGAGCAAGTACTTGAGCGGATCCATGTGAGCGAGTAGGAGAATAGGGAATGCAATCATGTATTGACGGAGTAGCTGAGTTGCCCAGACTAGGGCGAGGCATGTCTTCTCGATCGGGGAATACCTGGTCTTGTAGTCGGTGAACTTTCGACTCAAATAATATATTGCTTGTTCCTTCTTTCCGGTCTCGTCGTGCTAGCCGAGGACACAGCCAATGGCTTCTGCTGCTACTGAGATGTATAACAATAGTGGTCGTCCGGGAGTGGGTGGCACTAGGATTGGAGGATTCATGAGATACTTCTTGATGCGGTCGAAGGTGACTTGGCAATCATCATTCCATTCTTTTGGAACGTTCTTCCGAAGGCGCTTAAAAATGGGCTCACAAATAGGTGTGAGCTGTGCGATGAAGCGACTGATATATTGAATTCTGCCGAGGAAGCCACGAATTTCTTTCTCTGTTCTAGGAGAGGGCATCTCGATGATTGCTCTGGTTTTGGTCTCGTCGACCCTGATGCCATCCTCGCTCACCATAAAGCCGAGGCGCTTACCCCCCATTACACCGAAGACACATTTCTGAGGGTTGAGACGGAGCTTGTACTTTTCTAATCTGTTGAATAATTTCTTCAGATCTTCAAAGTGTCTTTCGATCGTGCGAGATTTGACGATCATATCGTCCACATATACTTCAAGCTCTTTGTTCATGTCGTGGAATAGTGCTGTCATTGTTCGCTGATATGTTGCTCCTGCGTTCTTCAGACCGAACGGCATTACCTTGTAACAGAAAGTTCCCCAGGGAGTGATAAACGATGTCTTCTCGTGATCTTCGATGGCCATCTTAATCTGATTGTAACCTGAGAACCCGTCCATGAATGAGAAGACCTTGTATCCAGCAGTGTTGTCGACCAGAGTGTCGATATGTGGCAAAGGGAAGTCGTCTTTAGGACTAGCCTTGTTGAGATCTCGGAAGTCGATGCACATTCGAACCTTGCCGTCCTTCTTTGGTACTGGTACGATGTTGGCGAGCCATTCAGGGTAGTTGGAGACTACCAAGAATCCCGCATTATATTGCTTGATGACTTCATCTCGGACTTTCAGAGCCCATTCTGGCTTTATTCTTCGAAGTTTCTGTTTCACTGGCTTCATATCTGCCTTAGTTGGCAGATGGTGTACAACGAGCTCTTCATCGAGCCCCGGCATGTCTTCATATGAGAACGCGAAGTTGGACAATCTTGGGACTAGGAACTCTATCATTTTCTGTTTCATCTCGGGTGGCAACGATTTTTCGATGCGTACTTCCCTAGTGATCTCAGGTGTCCCCAAGTTTACTATCTCGAAATCATCGGCTACAACATTGGCTTTGGATTCGAACTTTTTGAGGAGATCCTCTAGTTCGGGAGCCGGGTCATCATCTTCCTCATCCCAAGCTTCGTCCAGACCCATGAGCTCGAAGTCTAATTCGATGTTAAAGTCGTATGATTCGACTTCAAACTCATGTGACTCTTTAGACGAACTTGGCACACTATCGAATGCAGGAAAAGAAATGTTTTTTGGTTTTTGAGAATTTTCTGAAACGAAAATGCTAGATGTTTTTGGCTTTTGAAAGTTTTTTATTTTTTTGGATTTTTAAAATTCACGGGACTTTGAACAAGCAAGCATTGCAGACCATGATTGATCTCAGCTTGTTCCAAAGTTCCGATCGCTGCTTAAACAGGCATTTTTTTTTAAGCCAGAGCCCTCAAATGGCTCTTTGGCTGATTCAAAAGTTAGGGGAACGGATGACCATTCAGGACCCCACACTTCCTCCCCTGAAGAGGTGGGGGTTGATGATTCGGGCGAAGAATCACAGTCTGGCCCAATGACCATGATTTCTCGCTGGTCGGGTTCGAGATCTGAGTCGTACTTAGTCCCTCCCGGATCACTTACCTCGCATTGCAGTTTGTCTAGTTCTGCGGCTAGACACAAGTTCAGAATCTGGACATCGGACCAATCTAGGGCTGACCATTTCCCTTTCTTGGTCCAATGGATGGGCTGCTTCTGCCCCTGGCTGATGATTGATGGTGTCGATATGGGCGAGTCGTGCCCCTTACTGATTGATGCTGAGATGGGCAAGTTGTGCCCCTGACTGGCTGGAATTGAAGTGGGCAGGTTGTGCCCCTGGTTGATTAATGCTGAAGTGGGCAGGTTGTGCCCCTGGTTGGGAGCAGGTATCAGAGTACTGGTCCTGAAGCTGCTGTATTTGACTTTCTTCTTCATCTTCATCATTTCCTTCTTCCTCTGGAGGTTTAGACGGTTCGAGAATCTGATCCCATCGAATGGGGGGCCATGTGGCCCAAGCTAGGCTCATCGGGAGGCCTTTGTGTAGTGCAGTTGGTTGATTCCCTCCTGGATCTTTGCAAGGTTCTCCTGGCTTGACGAAGTGGATGGGTGAGCACCGAAATTTCTTCCTTCCTTTGTCCATGAAGATTGACCTGTATCCGAGTCCCCATTTGCGTTGGTTATATACCAGCGGTATCTTTCTGGACTTGAAGTGATTCTTCATTCAGTATTTAAGGCTCAGACGCTCTGCTGATGAAAAGACACGGTCCACCCTTATCGGTTCTGGATTGGCGATAGAGTTCACAGTCTCGAATTCGAAACTATGAAACGGGATGTCTTCTTCAGAGTGCTGGATATCGATGACCGGGATGTCTGGTTCAGTGGTAGCAGCATTGGAAGGAATGATGAGCTCCTTCTCTACATTGATAGAGATCACTTGATTTCCACAGATGTATTTCACTCGTTGATGCAGGGTTGATGGCACAGCCCCAACCTTGTGCAGCCAAGGTCGTCCGAGCAATATGTTGAAAGAGGTTGATATATCCAGGATTTAGAATGTGATGGTGGAGACTTCTGGACCTATATGTACCTCTATGTCGACCTCCCCTTCCACTGATCGGCGGGTGCTGTCGAATGCTCTGACACATATGGTGCTGGGTCGGAATGAAGAAGGACTGATTCCCAGACGTTCCGCGGTCTTGAGTGGGCAAACGTTTAAGCTTGAGCCATTATCGATAAGGACCAGCGGGACACATAGGTCTTTGTATCGTAAGGCTATGTTGAGGGATCGCCCATGATTGCGCCCTTCCGGTGGCAACTCATTATCGGTGAAGGTGATGGCGCGTGGAGCCAGGAGTTGTCCAATCATCAATGCTATCATCTCTGGTGCCGTATCGGAGGGGACGTGAGCATCGCTCAAGGTTTTGGCAAACATTTCTCGGTGTATGCGAGATGTGCAGAGTAGCTCCCATACTGAGATTTGTGCAGGGATTGACTTGAGCTGAGTCGCCACATCATATGCGGCTTCATTTTTGTTGCCGAGGTCTGAGAGAGCGCCTTTGGGATCTCCTCTGTTTTTATTATCTCTTCGGATGCAACGCCCATTGGGATTCATGTTTCCCACTTCCGCACATTCTAGATAGTGTCATGGGTCTTATTATAACTTTCATCACCTTTGCCTTCTAAGACCACCGGTTCTTGCAACGATGCTGGTGTGGGTATCAAATCTTCCTCGTATGGAGCTTTTGCCTTGAGAACTACATTGTTGCCTGTGCTGAAGGGGTAATATCGAGGCTTGTCTTCATAGATCACATAAGGTTGCGGTCCTAACTTGACCTTTCCTGGAGCAGGAGGCTCCTATGGAATG
Source organism: Liriodendron chinense (assembly GCA_003013855.2). Classification (NCBI taxonomy): domain Eukaryota; kingdom Viridiplantae; phylum Streptophyta; class Magnoliopsida; order Magnoliales; family Magnoliaceae; genus Liriodendron; species Liriodendron chinense. The sequence goes on from PVNU02001726.1 coordinate 1,269,723, forward strand.
AATACTGGTCCTCTTGATATGGCAGGAGGTTTCTCTGTTCGTCCCAGCTGCCGTAGTGTGATTGACACGCCTCCGAGATTTGCGCCTTGCAATATGACTGGCTCAATTGGAGGAGCTCCTTCCAAGACAATGGGCTCTTGCTGCTGATGAGAATAATCCCTCCATTGCGAATTAGATTGTTCTTGAACTCGAGTTGCCCCTTGCAAGATGACAGGTTCGTATTTGGGCTCGATGTATGATTGTGCTCCTTCCAGGATGACTGGCTCCCAACATGAAGGGCTGTAGGATGCCCTTTGCACAACTGGCACATCATATGGAAGTGTTCCTTCGAGTACTACTGGCTCAGAGATTGAAGGAGGGAAGAGACTTGCCCCTTGCATGATCGGAGGAGGATTTATTGGCTCATAAGTGTAGGCATGAATGGACTGGATAGGGGAGAAGAAACGATCGAGGCTCTCTCCTTCTTCTATGCTGTTGACGGTGGGGCCTCGAGACGAACTGGGGTCCGTCTGATATTGAGGTAGAGGATTCTGAAGAATGTTGGAGGGAGCTGCTGCAGGAGTTCCAGGGACCGAAATGACGATCTTTCGGTCGTCGATCAGATCTTGTATGGCATTCTTCAAAGTAAAGCATCGATCAATGGTGTGGCCACGCCCTTGATGGTAGGCACAGTACTCATTTTCTCGGTAGTTTGGAGTAGGGCTGTTCAAAAAACCGACCAAACCGATAAAACCGACCGAACCGGTAGGTTTCGGTCGGTTTTCCATTCTACGTCAAGTCGGTTCGGTTTTTAAATATAAAAAACCGAGAATGTCGGTTCGGTTGTCGGTTTGTAAAAATTATAAACCGTTTTGAACCGAACCGAACCGAGATATATGTATGCATATATATTATACAGCACAATAGTCTTCTTCCCACTAGGCAGTGAGTAGTCAATTTAAGGTCCAAAGGTCTGACAAGTTGAGGTTGGCCTCACTGCAATATTTATGTGAAATCCACTCTAACCAGTAAGTGTGCCACCCCAAGTTAGGCCCAAGATCCAAATATCATGTTTATCTGTCATTCAAGTAGGCCACACCATGGAAAACAGCTTGAAGGGTAATGTCATCTATACACTATTATCTATCATGTGGCCCACTTGTATCAAAGATAACACTAGTTTTTCATCTTTAGGCGTAAAATTGGGTTAGTCACCTGCTAGTTGGAGTGGATTTTGAAAATGCATGATAGTGGGGCCCATTCAAAGTACATCATCATTTACCTCACGTTCTTAATAAAAGACTTTACGTAGACACAGACTCTGCATGGACTGTGCAGTGAGGCGGTTACTACCCTATACCGTGATGTGAGATTCTGTGGGGCCACTGTGATTTGTGTTATTTATCCACACTGTCCATTAGTCTCTCCAGCTCATTTTAGGGCACGAGCCCAAAATTGAGGCATATCCAAAGCGCAAGTGAACCATACCATAGGAAATGATGGGAATTTAATGCCTACCATTGAAACTTCTTTGGGACTTGATCAAGCTGTTTTCCATTCATCCAAGTCAGTCTGACCTTATGAACAACTTGGATGAAAAATGAACATCAGTGTGGGCCCTAGGATGGTTTCAATGGTGGACGACATTTTAGCCATTGATTTTGTGGTGGCGTCCACTTGATCTTTACATATGCTTCAATTTTGAGCTAATACCTTAAAATGATTTAAAGAAATGGATGGACGGTGTGGATAAAACACATACATTATGTGGGCCTCAAATCATCTTAACACCACCATAATGGCGTGGTGAGTGCCCCGCTGCAAACCACCCTCCACGCTTTGCATGAATTAGTAAATTACGTAAATAGTGGTTCTGTTGGGGTGGGCCCACCATAAGTTATTTTTAAAATCCACTCCACCCATCAGTTGAGTGATCAAACCTTAGGCTTGGAGATGAAAAATCAGTGTCATCCGTAATTCAGGTGGACCGTATGATTGTAAAGTGTACAAGGCAATACCACCCTCCAAATTGTTTCCCTTAGTGTAGCCCACCTGATTCACGAATAGGTCTGATTTTTTGAACCCATGCCTAAATTTTAGTGTGGAATCTAATGGATGAAGTGGATTTCACTTAAACAACACTGTAGGCCCTGTAAAAATTCAATGGTAGGCTTCCCTCTCCCACTGTTTCCCTTGGTATGTGGCCCACCTGAATCATGAATCTGATTGGTTTGCGAGCCATACAGCTAAATTTTCATCATGAACCTAATAGTTGGAGTTGATTTCACAAATGCATCACTTTGGGGCCCACTTGGTCTAAGCATGCCCAACCCCAAGCCCCCAACTCCTCCTGTCTAACCAAACACGACTTCTCCACTTCCTATGAGAAGTCAAAACGTCCCCTACTCCCTTACGGCCATGCCGGCATGCCTTAACCTAATTCCTCACTCGTCCTCTCATCTCTCAATCCGCTCCTACCAGAACACCCCACCCCCAAGCTCCAACACGCTGTCGTGTCCTCCAATCTAGTACCTCTCTCTCTCTCTCTCTCTCTCTCTCTCTCTCTCTCTCTCTCTCTCTCTCTCTCGCTCTCTTCTTCTTCTTCTTCTTCTTCTTCCTCCTTCTTCTTCTTCTTCTTCTTCCTCTTCTTCTTCTTCTTTACTCTAGGGTTTCGCAAATCACAATTTAATGTGCTAGATCAAATGATCAATCACATGGTCATTTAATTTTCATTTTCCTGCACTTTTTTAATTATTTAGCCTAATTGTTCAGTAACTGACATGCATGCTTTTAATTGTTTTGTTAGATGGCTTCTGCAACGGAACCACCTTCTGAACCAACAAGCGACAATCCCAAGCCCACCATTGAAGCAACTGTCAATGCCATCCCTCCATGTCCACCCAAAGTGAGTAAGAAGGCTACTAAGAGAAAATCTAAGGTGTGGGATCATTTTACCGAAATAGAAGGCTGTGATCCAAAAAAATCGAGGGCTGCATGTAATTATTGTGGGACTGATTATGCTTGTGATCCCAAGAACAATGGGACTACTAATATGTTAACCCACATACAAAGACAATGTAAAAAGTATCCTTATAGGAAAGAGGATAAGACTCAACAAACATTGTCTTTTCAACCGCGAAAAGAAAGTGGAGTTAATCTTGTCGCGGTTAGTTTTAGTGTAGAGGCTTGTAGAAAAGCCCTTGCTAAAATGGTAATAATTAATGAGTTGCCTTTTAAATTTGTGGAGGGTGAGGGGTTTAGGCAATTTCTTAATATTGTACAACCGAAGTTCATAAATATCCCATCTCGTACTACGGTTGCTAGAGATTGCCTTAAAGTCTATATGGAAGAGAGAAAAAAGTTGAAGAGTTCCCTAAGAGGTCAAAGAATTTGTATTACCACAGATACATGGACATCCGTGCAAAACTTAAACTATATGTGTCTCACCGCGCACTTTATTGATAGTCAATGGAATTTGCACAAAAGAATTATAAACTTTTGTCAAGTTCCAAATCACAAGGGTGAGACCCTTGGGAAGATAGTTGAGATTTGTTTAATAGAATGGGGAATAGATAGCATTTTCACCATCACGGTTGATAATGCGAGTTCGAATGATGGTGTCATTCAATACTTGAAGAGGAAAACTAAAAATTGGAAAGGCACTATCTTGGAACATGAGTTTTTGCATATGAGATGTTGTGCACGTATCCTAAATCTCATTGTTTGTGATGGTTTAAAGGATTTGAATGAATCAATTGTTAAAGTGCGTAATGCGGTGAGGTATGTGAGGTCATCTCCATCTAGATTGGCAAAATTTAAAAAGTGTGTGGAGAAAGAAAAAATAGAGTGCAAGAGTTTAGTGTGCCTAGATGTGCCAACTAGATGGAACTCTACTTATATGATGTTGGAGGCGGCAGATAAGTTTCAAAAGGCCTTTGAGCGATTAGAGGAAGATGACCCACATTACCTCTATTACTTTGGGGAGGAGGAAGAGGATGCTCCTAATATGGATGAGAATGATGATGGGAGAGGAATAGGGAGAGGAAAAGGAGGAAGGAAGGCCTCCGGATGGTGATGATTGGAATAATACTAAATTTTTTGTGAAATTTCTCAAAATTTTTTACAATGCAACCTTGTGGTTTTCAGGGTCTTTGTATGTCACCTCCAATGCCTTCTTTAATGAACTTGTCTTAATTCAAACCAAACTGGCTCAATTAAGCAAAAGTGGAGATTATCTCTTAAGATCAATGGCAGCGAGTATGAAAACCAAATATGATAAGTATTGGAATGTTGACAAGATTAATATCTTGTTGTTTGTTGCGGTGGTTCTTGATCCCCGGTACAAATTGAAGTATGTGCGGTTTTGTTTTGGCCAATTATATGATAGTGATATAGCAAAGGAATTAACAAGAAGGGTGAAGGATGCGTTGATCCGTCTGTATGAGTGGCATGTTTCACATAACTCTAATTCAAGTATGCCATCACAAAATGCAAGTCAATCATCGGAAGGAATGGAGATTGTTGATGATGAGCAAGATGGTCGTGCATTTTTAGCCTCTCAATTTAAAAGACATTTGGAGGAGGAAGATAGTTTAGGGAATAAGTCAAAGGTTGAGAGGTTCTTGGCAGAGAGTTGTGAGGAGGATAGTGCTAATTTTGATATCTTGCGTTGGTGGAAGAATAATTCCATTAGGTACCGGATCCTTTCTCTTGTAGCACGGGATGTATTGGCGGTTCCTGTGTCTACTGTTGCCTCTGAGTCTGCCTTTAGCACAGGAGGTCATGTACTTGACCCATTCCGTAGTTCGTTGTCTCCTAACATGGTGGAAGCCCTTATTTGTGCACAAAATTGGCTCCGATCTTCATCGATCCCAATTAATCTTCGAGATTCAATGGATGAACTGGAACAATATGAAAAAATTGATGCAGGTAATAATTCCCATTACAATATTTAGTTTATTTGTCCTATGGTTTATTATCTATAATTCTATTTTTATCTTCTTCTTTTTTTACGTAACAACCCACAAGTTTTTTTATTTATACTTTTTAGAATTGTTTGGATCAACTTCACCATCAGAGCTGACTGATACTCTTGTAGAGGATTGATTGCTACACATGTATTTTGTGGTAAGGAGGTTTTTTAGATGTTACCAATCAAATGTTTGAGGCATTGTATGTTACTGTTCTTGTTAATATTTTCTGAATTATGAACAATGCCTGTGCAGGGTGATAAAGGGAGATATTTTTTTTGTCTTTTGACATCTTTTCATATGTCTTTTGGTTTCACTGAAGGCTCAAATGGCAGTAAGAATCTTAATCTTTTTACATTCAATCTTTATGAATTTTGATGGCTTTGTTCTCACGGCACCATTCTAGCTTAGTTGGGCTAAGGCCCAAACCGACAAAACCGAAAAAACTGACAAAATCGAACCGTCCAGAATTTATCCGGTTCGGTTCGGTTGGTGAGGCTTCATCGGTTCGGTTCGGTTGTTAAATTTAAAAAACCGACTAAGTCGGTTCGGTTGGATATCGCCCCTCAAAACCGAACCGACCGAACCGTGCACAGCCCTAGTTTGGAGGTAGAGGATTTGGAGGAGGCCTGGGTGTCATCAGAGTGAGTAACTGCTTTTGTACCAGCATAGTCATGACTTGACTAAGTGGTTGAGCGGAGTGAATTTCCTGAACTCCCTATAATTCTGCCTATTCTGGTATGAGTATTGACCGTTCCCTCTGAACTGCTGCTGTCGACGAGGTGGTTGTGGTTGTGGTTGAGGATTTGGTCGTGGTTGATACCTCTGAGGTTGGTGCTGAACCTGATTCTGCTGATACTGTTGACGTCCCTGTGGGGGAGCATGTTGATTACCCTGAGCAGTAATGCTGATGTTGTTTACCTCTGTCGGGCAAGGAGGAGAACCGCTGCGATTTCCGTTCCCATACCCGATAGGTCTTCCCTCCACTCTGTTCCTCTTGACTGGAGTGGCTTGATGAGGCCATGGGGAGATTGTCCCGGCACGGATTCCTGCTTCGACTTGCTCTCCGGCACGGATCAACTGTGAGAAATTCGCGTATGGATGCGAGATGAGATATCCGGATATGCCTGGATATGTTGAATGAACAATCATGGAGATTTGTTCTTCATCGTCGATAGGCGCATTCTGGCTGCCACAGCTCGCCAACATCCCACATAGGCTGATAGCGTTTCATCACTCCTTTGCCTGAGAGCTGTGAGGTCGGCTCTTCTAGGTGTCATATTGAGATTGTACGCGAATCTGTCGACGAAAGCCTGGAAAAGTTGTTCCCATGTCCTGATGCGGTGGTAGTCTAATGAAGTGTACCAATCTAGGGCATCGCCCTTCAGAGATTTTTGAAACAAATGAATGAGGGCCCCTTCATTCCCTGATATTGCACTCAGCTCTCCACAGAAGGCCTTAAGATGTGCTGTGGGACAACCGCTACCATCGTATCTTTTGAATTTTGGTACCTCAAAGTTTTGAGGTACTTGAGCATTTGGGAAAGGACACAAGTCTCTGAACTTGGTCGAAGGTAGATCTATTCCTTGTTGTCGCTGAAGCTGATATTGCAAGATCTGGAACTGCTCCCGCAACTCGTCCACTCCTGAATGATCTGTTTGAGCGACTGGTGCCTCTTGGAGTAAGGCACGTTCTTCTTCGGCATAGTGGTCGATATCTTCGACCCTATGGGTTTGCTGAAAAGCAACCGCGGGTTGCTAAAGTTGATTTGATGATTGAACTGGATTCGGATGAATTTGTGCTTGAAAGGACTGTAACTGAATTGGAGACTATACTAAAGGTTGAATTAGAACTTACTGGAAATTAACTGGAGATTGCTGAATTGAAGATTGCTGGAAATTAACTGGAGTTTGCTGAATTGAAGATTGCTGAAAATTAACTGGGATCCCATCGGCGGGGATGTGCTAGAATTGAAAAGTGCTCCTGTTTGCAGGAGGCTAAGATGCTGGGAAGTGACCCCCTTGTTGGGTATTCGCCACTGTCCGCTGATTGATGTGGGGCTTGACACTGACCCCCATTGTGGGCATTCGCCAGTGCTGTCCCTGTTGCTGGAAATTGAATTGAAATCCCATCGGTGGGGATGTGCTGAAATTGAAAAGTGGTCCCCTCGGTGAGGACATGCTGAGGAAGGAAAGGAGTTCCATCGACGGGGACATGCTGAGATCTACTGAGACTGTTGTTTGTAAGATTGACTGGAAGCTGACTGGAAGTCCCTGCAACGGGAGTGCTCTGAGACGGCCTTGTCGTCGCGAGAAGGTATTGAGGAGGATGCCCCATAGCGAAGGGCTGAGACGGCTGTTGTCGGTAGTCTTGGGCAGACTCCGATGGTTGTGTTTAATTTGAACTGGAGGCCAGAGGGACCCGGCATGGCTGCTGAGATTGCTGAACTGGGCCAACCTAATTGTTGGCTGCTGCGGTGGCTTGTGGTTGCATGAATTGCAAGAGCATTTCTTGCATTGCTCTCATTCCTTGTGCCAATTCTTGTATGATTGACGCATTATCAATGGGCTGTTGCGCTTGAGGTTGCCCTTCGGTCATCTTAAGAGCAGGGAAGAGATGAGTTTCTTCTTCATGGTCGGACATGGCTTGTTGTGCCCGAGTGCGGATTATGCTGCGGAAGGGAAGTTGTTTCCGAACACGTTGAGCCCGAGGAGGCGCAATGGTGAGGACTATACTCTACTCTTTTTGGGTTTTAGGATTTTATTTTCTTTTTTTTTTGGTTTTGGGATTTTCTATTTTTTTGTTTATTTTGGGTAGAATGCTATGCAGATGAGATTGTATGAGGATTAGTGACTTTCAAGTACGGGAAGGATTCTGTTTTTTAAGTCGGATCACGACTAGTGGGACTAGCTCATCCCCAGTGGAGACACCATTCTGTGGACCCTCGCCGACTATAGATTCGAAGTAACTGGCTAGTGGCGACTCTGGTCTTATATAAACTCATTTGACACATCCAGCTTAAACACGACAACCAAACAAAGCCCTCGAGAACGAGGCAAGCCAGTGGTACAAACGACGATTTCGCACTCACGCATCATCCTCTCCTTCTTTTCCCGAAAGGGGAAGGGATGAGAACGACGTCGTGTGGGAGCGCGGGAAACGGCGAGGGTCCACAAAACTAATTTAAACACATCCAGCTTAACACAACAACCAAAAAAGCCCTCGAGAACGAGGCAAGCCAGTGGCACAAACGGCGATTCGCACTCACGCATCCTCTCCTTCTTTTTCCGAAAGGAAAGGAACGAGAACCATTCTGTGATTTTTCTGAAATGCAGGGAAAAGTGTGGAATTTTCATCCACTTCCAGCTTCTACTGCTGGTAAGGCACCCGATCCATTTTACATCAGCGAGCAAGACGAGTCTCACACAGTTAAGTGCCGTAGTTTTACATCTTCGGATGAGGGGATTTTGAGGGTTTTCAGTCAACACACCCACAAAGTTGCCTGTTCCTCATGTACAATGCACATAGACCACGTATCGTCTGACGGACTCCTTCGGCCACAAAATGAGCCACATCCTCACATTTCCCTTAGTCAATCCAGTTTGGGGCCTTACGTTGCTCACAATTCCGTGAGGGTGCGCTCCACCTCCCAACAGCCTTAATCCCCTTCATGAGTTTTAGGAACAGGGAACATCCGTCAGATTCAACAGCGACTTCCAAATCAAGGTTGTCTATCACGGTGCGTTCAACACGAACAGGATTGCGGAGCTCTGCCCGCCACAGCCCTTACCTGTTTAAAAGATTCCAGACACCCGTACAATCAAGTGTCAGCCATGCCTGGAACAGGTTAGGAAAGAAAGCCCCCGAGAAGTTAATCCCAGTGTAGTTTTAGGTCTTCGAATCGTTGGAGATGAATTTGTGCAGTTGAAATTGATGGTGAAATTTTTTTATTTATTTTTATTTTTTTTATCTTTTTATATTTTTTTTTTGAAAAGGTTCCAGATCTTAACTCGGGTAATCGAGGTTGATGCTGGTTTTTACGGAAAACTTGAAATCTTTTTTGGTATTTTTGGAAATGATCCGGGTTATCAAACCTTGATCCCAACGGTCGAGGCCGATGCCGGTTTTTAGTTGAAAGCAGGAAAAGGTCCCCCGAGAAATTAATCCCAGTGTAGTTTAAGGTCTTCGGACCAAAATCTGTACATGCTGAAAATACATTCTTTTTGTAATTTTTCGAAAAATGTTCCATGCTGTTAAATCTCAATTTGAGCGGTCAAGATCAACACTGGTTTTTATTGGAAATCTCTCGGGATTTTGTTCCCGACGTAGTTTAAGGTCTTCGGACCGAAAAACTGTACAAAAGGGGGCAAACACATTTTTTTTTTTTCGAAATGATCCAGATCATCAGATCTTGGCCTGAACGGCTGGGATCGATGCTGGTTTTTATTAAAAATCCCTCGGGATCTTGATCCCGACGTAGTTTAAGGTCTTCGGACCAAAAACTGTACACGCCAGGGAAAACCTATTTTTTGTTTTTTTTTTTTTGGAAAATATCCGGTATCAGCGGATCTTGTTTTGACGATCCAGACTGCTACCGGTTTTTATTAAAAAGTCCCTCAGGATCTTGATCCCAACGTAGTTTAAGGTCTTCAGACCAAAAATATGTACAGAATAGGGCAACACATTTTTTTTTTTTTTTGAAAAATGTCCAGTGTCAGCGGATCTTGATCAAGACCGATACCGGCTTTTATTGAAAATCCCTCGGGATATTGATCCCGACGTAGTTTAAGGTCTTCGAACCCAAAACTATGTACAAGACAGGGAAAACCTGTTTTTTTGTTCTTTTTTTAGAAAATATCCGGTATCAGCGGATCTTGATTCGACGATCCAGACTGCTACCGGTTTTTATTAAAAAGTCCCTCGGGATCTTGATCCCGACGTAGTTTAAGGTCTTCGGACAAAAAATATGCAAAAGAGCAGCAATCCAGATTGGAGACTACGGGAATTCTTCTTGGAATGGTTCGGATCATCAGGTCATACCCCTGGATGGTTAAGATCACTATTTGACCAAGTCAATCTTTTTCTTTCTTTTCCTTGAAAATTCCATGGAACTTTTCCACATCATCAAGTCAATTTCTCCCCAATTTCTCACAAGATGAAATTTTGATGAGATCTCTTCTTTTTTCTCACCATTCTCTTCCATCACTTCATTCTTACATAGAGGTACAAGATTCACTTGCAACCACCCTTCCCAAGGAGGAGTTCTTCCCAAGGAGAGGGGGAGAGAGGTCGTTTCATATAGGTAGGGGCTAGGACGGCCTCCTATGGGCCGCCCAGACGGTCTCTGACCCCTGGTCTGTTCAGTGGGCTGGGTAAAAGGGTGCCCTCCCCTTTTCTATATAACATGGGGCACCCTTGCCCCCTTCAACGTGCAATCTCTCTCTTTTCTCTCTCATACTCTCTCTTTTTTTCAAGTTTCCTTTCTCTTCTTTGGTGGTCCTTTGTTCTTTTCAAGTGGTGGGCCTTAGAGAAGTTTTGGGACAACAAGGTGATCTCTCTTTGGTAAGTGGTAAAGGTATGGACCACTTCATTTCCTTTCTTGTCTTTTTCCTTCTTCATTATCTCTTCTCATGACCCTTTTCTTTTTCCATGTAGCTATCCCAAAAAGAGTGAAGGTGGGCCCAAGTATTTTTGGCCATTTTCTAGATCTCAAGTCTTTTTCAAAGGTGGTGCATGGAGAAGGACATTGCAAGCTTTCCACTTCATTTTTTCTTTCTTCTTTTCACACTCCCTTCATGTGTATGTAAAGGGTGATTTTGCCATGTCATCAAGTGTGCATGGCAAAATACTCTATCTTTTTCATGGGAGTTGGGCCTCTTTTCATATGTATCAAATGGGCTCAAAGTGAAGTCATGGCCCTTGGTGTATTTGATGGGCCCAATGCTTCATTTTGGGCTCCCTCATGCTTTCTTGCCCTTGTCATTTTTCCTTAATGCTCTTCCTTTCTTTTCCATCTTCTTTTCAAGGTTTGGGCCCATGGGCATGGTAGGGCCCATCTCAAGTTTTGGGCTCATGGGGCTCACTTTAGGTGACCCCATCTTTTTTCACACATGTATGGACCAAGATGACTAGCCCATTCTTCATTTTGGATCTCAAGTGGGCTAGATTTCCTAGTTGGGCCTTTATGGACAAATGGCCCAAATCTTCCACCATCTCTTGATTATGATGTACATCCTTGTACAAAGTGTGGTGGGCTCCTTGTAGTTTTTCCATATGGATGGGCTTTTGGGCCTTCATTGAAACTTGTGCACTTCTTTGAACCATGTGTGCCCCACTACACTTTGTTCATGTAGGCTTTTTCCTTTCATGCTCTTTTCTTTTGATGGATGGAGAACTTGAGTTACTTGATCATCTACAAGTCCCATGAGTGAGTTGTTCCAACAATCTCACTAGGTTCAAATGGTTTTTCCTTAAGGTAGGAACGTGGTTCTCAAGAGTTTCCCTTGAATGCTATCAACATCAAATAGATGATCCTCAAGTGAGCTATCCATACAACCATAGCTCCTTGATCTTTTCTTTGGGGGCTTGGTGGGTCATCCACCATCATTCTCATGTATGGGTGATTTTTCTTTAAATTTGTGGGAAAGAATGATACCCATAAGTTGCCCAATTTTGACCCATGCTTTGGGGCATTTTGGATTTTGATCTTCAAGTGGGCTATGTATATCATTCTTAGCCATTTTTATGATGGTTGGGTGACTCATCAAGCCATGCTCTTTTGTGCTCAAATGGTCTCCCTTTTTGGTGAAGAAGTTGGTGCACATAAGTTGCCCAAACTTGTCCTTACATGGGCATTTTCAACTTGGTTCTTCATGTGGGCCATGTGCATCAACTTTTTTACCATTAGCTTCTTTGATTCATATGTTTGTGGGTAGACCGCTATGTTGTACTCTCATGGTCAAAACTTTCATCAAGGTGGTGCACATAGGGTTGCCCATGGTTAACCCGTGAATGAGTTCTCATGTTTTTAAAGTGGGCTATGTGCTCTCTCCAATCCATTGAGATGAGGCATTTGGGTTGCTCTTGGGGGCCCACTTCCTTTCTATCCCCCACTTGTCCATGCACATGTGTAAAAAGATGGAAACATCTTAAGTGAGAATCATGGCCTTGGCATAAAAGTGGATCAATCTTTTGGCCACATATGGACTTTGAAGAGGGGCTTCATGTGAATTAAGATCCTTTGTTGATCTCATGGCACTTGAGTGCATTTGTTGTTCAAAATGTGTCCTTGGATGACAGACTTTTCTTGCCTAAGGCATGCCATGCCACCTTCTTTAAGGTGGGCCTTACTTTTTCCAATGGGCCCAACACATATCCTAAGTGACACATGGAGTTGGACTTTAGATTTTGTATTTGAATGTGAGTCCAATCCCATGGGTTTATTGGATGATAATTTGGATTTTAACGGGTAAGGGATAGGGACTTACCTTGCCAAGCCTGTAGGATTCAATGGCGGATGGTACCAGAGGTCACCGAGTGATTGATGAAGATGATCCTGCCTTCATCGTTCGCCGAGGGGACCACATGTGTTCCTTAGCTATGGAGCATCAACCTCTTCCTGCTATCAAGGGTCGAGGTACCAGGGATCGCTGGGACAACTGGGTGAAGGATCCACAGCCCTTGCTAGAACGAGTACTGGATGGTACTCCTTTTGCTGGCCTCCTCACCTTATGTTTTCGTAACAACGATGCTAACCGCATGATGCCCGCGGCCCTTTGCGAGAGGTGGCGGGACGAGACCCACACCTTCCAGCTCCCTTGTGGTGAATGGGGAATAACCCCCTTGGACATTTATATGCAAGTAGGCTTTCCGTTTCATGGAACAGTTGTTCCTCAAGTCAGCTCTCTGGCTCCCCTCACTTCCACTGACTGGCTACGGCTCGTTGGTGATGTCCCACCCGAAGGTGAATTCCAAGGCCATCAAGTAAAGATGCGATGGTTCTACAACACTTTTGCCTCCATCATCCCCACCACCGAGCGAGAGGCCCTCCAAAAAGCACGGGCCATGATCACTTACGCCTTCGGGTCCTTCCTCTTTTGCCATGCGAATGAGAGGGTGGATCCTAAATTCCTTCGTTTAGTCGAGGATCTTCATCATCCCTATAACTGGAATAGGGCTATCTTAACCCATATCTTTCAAGGTCTGGACAAGACCTGTCGGCATAGCAGGTCCTTCACAGGTTTTTGGCCTGTCGTTAAGGTATCTCTTCTTTCACCTTTCTTGAAGGGCTTTCGCCTTCTTTCTTTCTCAGATCCATGGATGTGTCTTTTGCCCAGACCTGCTTTTATGACCATTTTCCCCATCTCGGGCAGAGGATGCGAGACGATGTTGAACCCTCTCTATATCGCCATATGTACTGGCACCAGCAAAACCGTCAGCGGAACGCCCGAGTTTCTGGGGACAATTGGCGCGCTGACATAGACAGGTTGACCGTTGATGACGTAAGTATCTTGCTTTTCTTTGCCCTCGTGCTGTACTATAACTGATCGTGGTGACCTCATTTGCTGCAGCTCACTCGGATGCCGTATGCCAGTTTCCCTCCCTATTATACCCCCCAGCGTGTGGAGGCATATGATGCTTCATGTCTCCGTATCATGCTTTCTGACGCTGAATCTTTTCAGTGGTATCTGGGGGAGAGGTTGCTTCGGCAAGTCACTGGGGTGGCTCGGGTCCCTTGTTCTGCACCTCCTTCAGCTGCTCGGATGCCAGTTGATGAGAGAGCTGAGGCTCTCGTGGGCCAGCCCGGATCGTGACTATGATGAATGGTATTTGCTGTTCGGCTAGGGGCCTCTGCTTCCTTCGCTTTATGTTCCAGGGGGCCGTCGCAGATATGCTGGAGGCTCGGTGACTACTCCTTTGATAGATCTTTATCGTTGGGAGCGGGACGAGAGGAGGGATGATGATGACTATGTTGGCGACTTGTAGCTTGCTTTTGTATTCCGCTTTGTATGGCCTTGTTCTTTTTGCTTTCATCTTCTTTTGTATCAAGCTTTTTGAATGAATATACGGTTCTTGACTTGTCTCAAATTCCTTGATGATGTCTGGATGCTTTGACCTTTGACTTGTTCCTTAATGATTTGCTGAAGATGAGGCTTTTTAACTGCATGGCTGATGACTTGAACGGTTCAGATTGCTTGATTAGGCCTTGTGGGCCCACTTGATGATTAGATCTTGGATTCTGGCACTTCTTTTGATGATCGAACCTTTGATCTTGATGCTCCATGACTTGGGTAAGCTTTCCAATGGTTTGGATCCTGATGATTTAGCCCTTGAATGGTTCAGATTGCTAGATTTGTCCCTGTGGGCCCACTTGAAACCTTGGCTTTACTTTGGGGCACCTCTTTTGATGATTTGTGAGGTTAAGAAGGCTTCTCATGGTGTGGATGATGGCTTGAATGTCTCAGATCTCTTGACTTGGCTTTGTGGGCCCACTTGATGATTAGATCTTGGATTCTAGCCCTTCTTTTGATGATCAGCCCTTTGATCTTGTTGTTTGGTGGCTCATGCAGGTTCTTCAATGGTTTAGATCATGATGATCTAATCTTTGAATGACTTGGATTGCTTGTGGCCCCCACTTGATCACCTTTCCTTCTCTTTGACTTGATCAGCCATGCTCTGGCCGCATTGCTTCGTGATTGGACCAGTGGGGCACCTTTTATATGGTCTTGATCAGCCTCAGTCGAAATCTGGAGTGGACCGGAGCCTTGGGCGGCCCATGGAGCGCCATCTGCTGACGTGGACTGTCAGCCTCACTTACCAAGAACCTTGGAGCTAATCCCGCGGAGAGAGAGGAACCGCGTCCGTACGGGCGGCCTAGAGCAGGCCGCCCAGGGCTCGTCTCTTGAGCGGCCTGGGCTGGCTCGTGCTCGGACATTCCCTGTTGTCTGTTGCTACTGTCCCCACCTGCTCTGTACTGGACCATTCGATTGCAGCCATGAATCTCTCTTTTGTCTCTCCTTTCCTTCTCTTTTTGTCTTTTTCTTACTTGGCCTTTTCTTGGGCAGCCATTGATGATGGCTTGGGGGTCCTTGTGGGAGAGATTGGTGGGTCCCATATTGCAGCACCTGATGGAGGCTTTAAAGATGGTGATGTGCCTTTGATTAATGGTGGAGATGGAGCATTAAGTGGGGGTATTGATGAGGGGTTAGGGATGGTGGTTGGTGGAGCTTTGAATAGCTCCATTAATGGTGGGATGGCTGGAATTTCTGATTTGAATGGGGCCTTCATAATGGGAGGAATGGATGGTATGGATGGGATGGGGAGATGGGACATAGGTGAGGCTATGCATCCCTTGAGTGTGGGCCACATGGATGATGTGATGGATGGTGGTGATGGGACCATGATGGACATAGATGGGCTGATCTCATGCTTAGATGGGATGGATGGTTCGGATGATACCTTTGACGGTTTGGATGCTCTTGATGAAGGCCGAGATGTGCGGCATACTTGTTTGGGTGGACTTGATGTGGTCATTGATGATGTTCCCCCGATGATGGACGGTGTAGATGCCTCGATGATCCTTTTGATCGGCCAAGATGATGTTTGGATTCATGATTTCCTATTGGAGAGGGCCGCAGGTCCAGATCTGACCGTTGATTCTTCGATCGGGGTAGCCGGGACCCTTCTGGATGATTCAGATGCTTTCTTTGACGGTCAGATTGGTCAGGATGCCACGATGTGTGGTGTGATCTTTGCTGGTAGCCCTTTTGATGGGGAGCATCGTCCTTCTCCTGATCGTGGGTCTTTTGCGCACTCTGTTCATGAGGTGGGCGAGTCTTCTCATGCGGCTGAGGTTATGACAGTTTCGGACAGTGATGCGACTATATCAGACATAGCTGTTACTGAGGGCAAGTCAGGGGCTGTCGAGTCTGCAGAGGTTCTAGCTTTTCCTTCTCCTTCGCCCGTTGACCTTCCAATCCTTGATGAGTCATCGTTGACTTCTGGGCCTTTTGTTCTGGATGGGGTACCAGTGAGGACTTGTCTGCTGCTTCCTCGTCCTTCTTACTCGCCACGACTGCTTGCTTGGCTTGACAGCTTATCAGCTTATGAGATTCGGGAGTTAGAGTCCTATGGCTTTGGCAATCTGGTCCATATGGCTAGAGTTGATATTGATTGGAGGATGCTCAGAGCTGCCTTGATTGACTGGGTCCCTTCGTTGAACTTGTTTGTGTTCAATGATATGGAGATGGGACCTTCTTTGGAGGAGCTTGCACACTTGACAGGCCTACCCTGGGATTATACTCAGTATTTTTCGCCGAAGACGTCGCCGAAGACTGCTACACCGCAGAACTGGCTCGGGATCCCCTATCTTGTTTAGCCTGCAGCTGTCGGTCAGGATGTTGTGGTGTTCTCCTTGGACTTACTGTATGATCTCTTTTCGGGTCCTTGGAGTGTGGCCGATTCTACCTTTGCTCGGAACGCACTGATGTTCTGCTTGATTGCTGAGGTGCTGTTCTCGGGATGGCGCAAGTCCCAGACTCCTCTGCTTTTTGAGGTGATGAGCCGAGCTATCCGTCGGCAGGGGATCATTTCTCTTACCTTGGCCGAGCTGTTCAATGGGCTGACTGACTGCGCCCTGGGCCGCACTCATGTCCTTCGCGGCTGTTGTGCCTTTCTGCAGGTATCTTTTCTGCACCTTTTTCTTCTTGCTTTGTTAGGGATTGCTTTGCTCTAGCTGAACTTCTTTTTTTTTCTTTTTTGTGATCAGGTCTAGCTATGGGAGCGTCTTTCTTTGACCGTTCCTGTATCTTTTCCTGACACTCGTTGCCCGGACCTTATGCGACACATCATTGAGTTTCTTCCTCATACAGCTAGGATGAGCGAGCCCTTGTATCGCAGGATGTTTGCTGAACTTCGTGACTGGAACGTTCGTTGGGAGTCATCTTGGCTTTCACTTCCTCCAGTGCTTTGCGATGCACACCGCCATCCTCTGATGTTGGTAGGCTTTCGATCATACTTTTCTTACCATCCCATCCGGTTCCTGCGGCAGTTTGGGTATGAGCAGGATGTTCCTCCTTTCGCTTTCACGGGTATCGGGCGTCGAGTACTTCCCTCTAGATCCTCTGACTTCAGGACCCGGATTGATTGTTCTTGGGCGAGCTACTTGACTGCTGATTTGCTGGATTTTGAGTTGCGGACTTTTCCGATGGCGACCGCCCCATATCAGTACTGGGTTACTGAGCAGTCTTTGTATCGACGCATCCCTTGCTGGCACCAGACTGCTGATGAGGATGAGCAGGATATCCTTGGAGATGCTGGCTCTTCATCCGGTTCATATGAACCCTTTAAGGAGCGCCCATTCATTGATCCTTGCTTCCTTTTGGCCACTCATGGCCATCTGCTGTCTAAGATCTCTGCACTTCGGTATCATTGTGAGATGATGTCGAGGAGATTGGCTGCTGATCAGAGGTTGTCTGACGAGGAGACAGCGACCCGTACCCTTGAGCGCGATGAGGTGCATTACCTGCGTATGGAGGTGAGCAGGTTGAGAGCGAGACTATCTTTTTATGAGTCAGAGGACTTACCTGATGTGGCCGAGGAGGAGGGTAGAGATTGATTGTGTTAGCCACCTGCACATTCCCTTTTTTGCATATATGATTGATGATGATGCATTTTTTTGTATTTTTTTTTTTTTTTGAAAAAGATGATATGATATGTGTAAAAGAAATATGATGCATTTAATTGAAAAAAGAAAACTGTTTGAAAATCTACTGTGCCATGAGTTGTCTTGTGAGTGTGTCAGGACTTTGTGTCAGGATATAGGAATCAGAACTGGGGCTCGGTCAATGCTTTAACCGATGTCTCGAGATTTGACTTGCTTGACCTTTGGTTCCCTAGAGGTGTAGGCAATGAAAACTGTTGCTTCTTGAGATTATCAGAGTTTGTAGAGCTCTTCGCTCCTGACTGTACTTCTTGTTCTTGAACTGTAACTGCTGGACCGTCTGATTTCTTGGTACCTACACTTTTATTTTATTTTTTTCCATTTGAGCCATTTTTGCCTGCAGTGTTCTTTCGAGTTTTCACCACGTCCCGGCTTTTTCCCGTCATTTTTGCCCGTGGCGCCCTTTCGGGTTTTCACCACGTCCCGGGTATTTGATCTTGCCTGCCCCTTGGCAGCTATGCTGTTTTTACCCTCAGTGCCCTTTCGGGTTTTCACCAAGTCCGCTGTATGCCCACTGTTTTTACTCGGAGCTCCCTTTCGGGTTTTCACTCCGCCCTCTTTGTTTAGGCACACATTTTTTTTTCTTCTTTTTTTTCTTTTTTTTCTGAATCTTTGGATAACTATGGCGACTAGAGGTCGGGAGTCCGTCGTTGCCGGCTGATGGCAGTCTTTCAGCCCTTATCCTGAGTTACGATGACAGAGCTGTTGGTCTTAGCTAGAGACCCTTCTGAGATGAATGGATGGATGACTGTGTTTCTTCTTGGACTGATTTTTTCTTGGGTGCCTTGTTTTGGCTTCCCTTTTTCTTTCTCTTTTCTTTTTTTCTTTTTCTTTTGTATTCTTTTTCTCTCTTTTTTTTTGTCTTTTCCTTTTGAATCCCCTTATTTGAAACACTTGTTGGTGGACGGAAATGATTTCTCAGAGGTCTTAGCTTCGGCCTCTTGACTTCAGCTCTATTAAAGTAACTCTTGATAAGGTCAGAATGACTTACCCGTGAAAGATCTTCACGTTGTCGGCGTTGGTTGGCTCAGGAAGATCCACCCCTCTCATGCTGGTGAGTCTGAGGGCGCCTCCAGAAAGTACTTCTCTGATGATCAGCGGCCCGTTCCACGAGGGTTTGAACTTTCCTCTGGGATCCGGAAGGTGTGACGGTAGAATCTTCTTCATGACCATGCCGCCTACCTTAAAACTTCTTTTACGGACTCTTTTGTTGTAAGCCCGAGCGATCCTTTTTTGATAGCACTGTGAATGACTTAGTGCACGCATGCGCTTTTCATCTGCTAGCTGCAACTGATCGAACCTGGCCTGTTGCCATTCTCCTTCTTCGATTCCGCTTTCGAGTAACACTCGTAGTGATGGTATTTCCACCTCGACTGGCAAAACTGCCTACATTCCATAGGTAAGCTCGAAAGGAGTAACGCCCGTAGCAGACCGTACAGACGTTCGATAGGCCCAAAGTGCATATGGGAGTATATCTGACCAATCTCGATAGGTCACGACCATCTTCTCGAGTATGCTGACGATTGTCTTGTTTGCGGCTTCTACCCCACCATTCATCTGAGGACGGTAGGGGCTTGATCGATGACGTTGGATCTTGAATTTGCTGAGGAAGTCATCCATCTTCTTGTTGACGAATGGGGTCCCATTATCTGTGATGATAGCATTAGGGATTCCATACCGGCATATGATGTTGTTCTTCATGAATTTGATCACCTGAGATGCTGCAATTGTGGTGTAGGAGGCTGCCTCTACCCACTTGGTGAAGTAGTCGACTGCCACAAGTATGTACTCATGACCATTTGATGCTTTGGGACTGATCTTACCGATGATGTCGAGTCCCCACATGGAGAAGGGCCAGGGGGTGGTCAGGTTGTATAACTCTGATGAAGGGGCATGGATTTGATTCGCATGCTCCTGACACTTGAAGCATTTTTTGACGTGCTGGCAACAGTCTGTCTCCATGGTGAGCCAATAGTAGCCGAGTCGTAAAATCTTCTTTGCCATCATGTGCCCGTTCATGTGTGGGCCACAGATTCCTTCGTGTATTTCTTTCATGATCTTTGCAGCTTCTGTTTCGTCGACGCATCGAAGGAGGATGTGATTATAGGATCGCTTGTAAAGAACTTCGCCACTGATGGTGAACTGGCCGGCCAAACGCTGAATGGTTCGACGATCTGTTGCTGTTGCTGACTCTGGATACTCCTGGGTTTCGAGATATTGCTTGATGTCGGCATACCAGGGTTTGTCAGGGACAGCTTCGGCTTCTTCTATTTGCAGGCAAAAAGCAGGTTCATCTTGAACTTCGACTGTGAGCTCCCATTCTGAAGCTCCTTTTGGGATCTCGAGCATTGATGCGAGTGTGGCGAGAGCATCTGCAAACTGGTTCTTGGCTCTGGGCATGTATGAGAAGGTGACTTCTTTGAATTCCTCGATCAGATTGTAAAGATACACATGATATGGTATCAATTTCTCGTCCTTGGTTTTCCATTCGCCATTGGTCTGATTGATGATAAGCTGTGAGTCTCCAAATACTCGTAGCTTCTTGACGCCCAAAATTATGGCTTCCCTTAAGCCAGCGATGCATGCTTCGTACTCTGCCATGTTGTTGGTGCACTCGAATGTTATGCGCCTTGAGATAGGAATAGGGACATCGTTTGGAGAGTAGAGGATTGCTCCAATACCACTCCCTTTAGAGTTTGCTGCGCCGTCGAAGAATAACGTCCTTTCATCTTTCTTCTTCTTTTCATCCTCTTCAATGAGCAAGAGATCTTCATCAGGGAAGAATGTCTTGAGCGGTTGATAATCCAGGAGGGAGTGAGCGGCAAGATGATCGGCGAGGGCCTGTCCCTTGATTGCCTTCTGAGTGACATAAGTGATGTCGAACTCAGACAGGAGTAGCTGCCATTTAGCTATCCTTCCAGTGAGTGCTGGTTTCTCGAACAGGTACTTGAGCGGATCCATGTGAGCGAGTAGGAGAATAGGGAATGCAAGCATGTATTGACGGAGTCGCTGAGTTGCCCAGACTAGGGCGAGGCAAGTCTTCTCGATCGGGGAATACCTGATCTCGTAGTCGGTGAACTTTCGGCTCAAATAGTATATTGCTTGTTCCTTCTTCCCGATCTCGTCGTGCTGGCCGAGGACACAGCCAATGGCTTCTGCTGCTACCGAGATGTATAACAATAGTGGTCGTCTGGGAGCGGGTGGCACTAGGACTGGAGGATTCATGAGATATCTCTTGATGCGATCGAAGGCGACTTGGCAATCATCATTCCATTCTTTTGGAACGTTCTTCCGAAGGAGCTTGAAAATGGGCTCACAAATAGGTGTGAGCTGTGCGATGAAGCGACTGATGTATTGAATTCTGCCGAGGAAGCCACGAATTTCTTTCTCTGTTCTAGGAGGGGGCATCTCGATGATTGCTCTGGTTTTGGTCTCGTCGACCCTGATGCCATCCTCACTCACCATAAAGCCGAGGAGCTTACCTCCCATTGTACCGAAGACACATTTCTGAGGGTTGAGACGGAGCTTGTACTTTTCTAATCTGTTGAATAACTTCTTCAGATCTTCAAAGTGTCCTTCAATTGTGCGAGATTTGACGATCATGTCGTCCACATATACTTCAAGCTCTTTGTTCATCATGTCATGGAATAATGCTGTCATTGCTCGCTGATATGTTGCTCCTGCGTTCTTCAGACCGAACGACATCACCCTATAACAGAAGGTTCCCCAGGGAGTGATAAATGATGTCTTCTCGCGATCTTCGACGGCCATCTTGATCTGATTGTAACCTGAGAACCCGTCCATGAATGAGAAGATCTTGTATCCAGCAGTGTTGTCGACCAGAGTGTCGATATGTGGCAAAGGGAAGTCATCTTTTGGACTGGCTTTGTTGAGATCTCGGAAGTCGATGCACATTCGAACCTTGCCGTCCTTCTTTGGTACTGGTACGATGTTGGCGAGCCATTCAGGGTAGTTGGAGACTACCAAGAATCCCGCATTGTACTGCTTGATGACTTCATCTCGGACTTTCAGAGCCCATTCTGGCTTCATTCTTCGAAGTTTCTGCTTCACTGGCTTCATATCTGCCTTGGTTGGCAGATGATGTACAACAAGCTCTTCATCGAGCCCCGGCATGTCTTCATATGAGAACGCGAAGTTGGATAATCTTGGAGCTAGGAACTCTATCAATTTCTGTTTCATCTCAGGTGGCAACGATTTTCCAAAGCGTACTTCCCTAGGGATCTAAGGTGTCCCCAAGTTTACTATCTTGAAATCATCGGCTACAACATTGGCTTTAGATTCGAACTTTTTGAGGAGATCCTCTAGTTCGGGAGCTGGATCATCATCTTCCTCGTCCCGAGCTTCGTCCAGACCCATGAGCTCGAAGTCTAATTCGAGGTCGAAATTATATGTTTCGACTTCAAACTCATGTGACTCTTTAGACGAACTTGGCACACTATTGAATGCAGGAAAAGAAATGTTTTTTGGTTTTTGAGATTTTTCTGAAATGAAAATGCTAGATGTTTTTGGCTTTTGAAAGTTTTTTATTTTTTTGGCTTTTTGAAATTCACGGGACTTTGAACAAGCAGGCATTGCAGACCATGATTGAGCCCAACTTGTTCCAAAGTTCCGGTCGCTGCTTAAACAGGCATTTTTTTTTTGGGAAGCCAGAGCCCTCAGATGGCTCTTTGGCTGATTCAAAAGTTAAGGGAACAGATGACCATTCAGGGCCCCACACTTCCTCTCCTAAAGAGGTGGGGGTTGATGATTTGGGCGAAGAGTCATGGTCTGGCCCAATGACCATGATTTCTTGCTGGTCGAGTTCGAGATCTGAGTCACACTCAGTCCCTCCCGGGTCACTTACCTCGCATTGCAGTTCGTCTGGTTCTACGGCTAGACACAAGTTTGGAATCTGGACATCAGACCAATCTAGGGCTGGCCACTTCCCTTTCTTGGTCCAATGGATGGGCTGCTTCTGCCCCTGGCTGATGATTGTTGATGTTGATTCTGCAGAGATGAGCGAGTCGTGCCCCTTGCTGATTGATGTTGAGATGGGCAAGTTGTGCCCCTGACTGATTGAAGTGGGCAGGTTGTGCCCCTGGTTGAGAGAAGTGGGCAGGTTGTGCCCCTGGTTGGGAGCAGGTGTCAGAGTAACCTGGTCCTGAAGCTGTTGTACTTGACGTTCTTCTTCATCTCCTTCTTCTTCTGGAGGCTTAGACGGTTCGAGAATTTGATCCCATCGAATGGGGGGCCATGTGGCCCAAACTAGGCTCATCGGGAGGCCTTTGTGTAGTGCAGTCGGTTGATTCCCTCCTGGATCTTTGCAAGGTCCTCCTGACTTGACGAATTGGATGGGTGAGCATCGAAACTTCTTCCTTCCTTTGTCCATGAAGGTCGTCCTGTATCCAAGTCCCCATTTGCGTGGTTATATACCAGCGGTACCTTTCTGGACTTGAAGTGATTCTTCATTCGGTATTTGAGGCTCAGACGCTCTGCCGGTGAAAAGACACGGTCCACCCTTATCGGTTCTGGATTAGCGATAGAGTTCACAGTCTCGAATTCGAAACTGTGAAACGGGATGTCTTCCTCAGAGTGCTGGATATCGATGACCGGGATGTCTAGTTCAGTGGCAGCAGCATTGGAAGGAATGATGAGCTCCTTCTCTGCGTGGATAGAGATTACTTGATTTCCACATATGTATTTCACCCGTTGATGCAGGGTTGACGGCACAGCTCCAACCTTGTGTAGCCAAGGCCGTCCGAGCAGCATGTTGAAAGAGGCTGATATATCCAGGATTTGGAATGTGATAGTGGAGACTTTCGGACCTATCTGTATCTCCATGTCGACCTCCCCTTCTACTGATCGACGAGTGTTGTCGAATGCTCTGACGCATATGGTGCTGGGTCGGAATGAAGAAGGACTGATTCCCAGACGTTCCGCGGTCTTGAGTGGGCAGACATTTAAGCTTGAGCCATTATCGATAAGGACCAGCGGGACGCAAAGGTCTTTGTATCGTAAGGCTATGTTGAGGGATCGCCCATGATCACGTCCCTCTGGTGGCAACTCATTATCAGTGAAGGTGATGGCACGTGGAGCCAGGAGTTGTCCAATCATTAATACTATCATCTCTGGTGTCGTATCGGAGGAGACGTGAGCATCGTTCAAGGTTTTGGCAAACATTTCTCGGTGTATGCGAGATGTGCAGAGTAGCTCCCATACTGAGATTTGAGCAGGGATTGACTTGAGCTGAGTCGCCACATCGTATGTGGCTTCATTTTTATTGCCGAGGCCTGAGAGAGTGCCTTTAGGATCTCCTCTGTTCTGATTATCTCTTCGGATGCAACGCCCATTGGGATTCATATTCCCTACTTCCGCACATTCTGGATAATGCCATGGGACCTCTTTATAATTTTCCTCCCTTTTGCCTTCTAGGACCACCGGTTCTTGCAACGGTGTTGGTGTGGGTACCAGATCTTCCTCGTATGGAGCTTTTGTCTTGAGGACTACATTGTTGCCTGTGCTGAAGGGGTAATATCGAGGCTTATCTTCGTAGACCACATAAGGCTGCGGTCCTGGCTTGACCGTTCCTGGAGCAGGAGGCTCCCATTGGATGAATACTGGTCCTCTTGATATGGCAGCAGGTTTCTCTATTCGTCCCAGCTGTCGTAGTGTGATTGACACACCTCCGGGATTTTCCCCTTGCAATACGACTGGCTCAACTGGAGGAGCTCCTTCCAATACAATGGGTTCTTGCTACTGATGAGTATGGTTCCTCCATCGTGAATTGTATTGTCCCTGTGCTGAGATTGCCCCTTGCAAGACGACAGGTTCGTATGTGGGCTCGATGTATGACTGTGCTCCTTCTAGGACGACTGGTTCCCAACATGAGGGGTGGTAAGATGCCCCTTGCACAACTGGCACATCGTATGGAAGTGCTCCTTCGAGTACTACTGGCTCGAGGACTGGAGGAGGAAAGGGACTTGCCCCTTGCATGATCGGAGGAGGACTTGTCGGCTCATAAGTGTAGGCATGAATGGATTGGATGGGGGAGAAGAAGCGATCGAGATGGTCCCCTTCTTCTATACTATTAACTGCAGGGCCACGAGACGAACTGGGGTCCGTCGGATGTTGAGGCAGAGGATTCTGAAGGATGTTGGTGGAAGCTGCTGGAGAAGTTCCAGGGATCGAGATGACGATCTTGCAGTCATCAATTAGGTCTTGTATAGCATTCTTCAAAGTATAGCATCGATCAGTGGCATGGCCACGTCCTTGATGGTAGGCACAGTACTCATTTTCTCGGTAGTTTGGTGGCAGAGGATGAGGCAGAGGCCGAGGTGTCATTAGAGTAAGTAACTGCTTCTGCACCAGCGTAGCCATGACTTGACTAAGTGGCTGAGAGAGGGGAGTAAATTTCCTGAACTCTCTGTAGTTTTACCTATTTTGATATGAGTATTGACCGTTTCCTCTGAACTGCTGTTGTTGTCGAGGTGGTTGAGGCTGAGGATTCGGTTGTGGCTGATACCGCTGAGGCTGATGCTGAACTTGATCCTGCTGATACTGTTGACGTCCTTGTGGGGGAGCATGTTGATTTCCTTGAGCAGTGGTGTTAATGTTGTTTACCTCTGTTGGGCGGGGAGGAGAACCACTGCGGTTTCCATTCCCGTGCCCGATAGGTCTTCCTTCCACTCTGTTCCTTTTGATTGGAGTGGATTGATGAGGCCATGGGGAGATTGTCCCGGCACTGATTCCTGCTTCGACTTGCTCTCCAGCACGGATCAATTGTGAGAAATTCGCATATGGATGCGAGATGAGATACCTGGATATGCTTGGATATGTTGAATGAACAATCATGGAGATTTGTTCTTCGTCGTCGATAGGTGTCCGCATTCTGGCTGCCATAGCTCGCCAACGTCCCACATAAGCTGATAGTGTTTCATCACTCCTTTGTCTGAGAGCCGCGAGGTCGGCTCTTCTGGGTTCCATGTTGAGATTGTACGCGAATCTGTCGACGAAAGCCTGGGAAAGTTGTTCCCATGTCCTGATGCGGTGGCAGTCCAATGAAGTGTACCAATCTAGGGCATCGCATCGCCCTTCAGAGATTTTTGGAACAAGCAAATAAGGGCCCCTTCATTTCCTGAGATTGCACTCAGTTCTCCACAGAAGGCCTTGAGATGTGCTGTGGGACAACCGCTGCCGTCGTATCTTTTGAATTTTGGAACCTCAAAGTTTTGAGGTACTTGAGCATCTAGGAAAGGACATAAGTCTCTGAACTTGGTCGAAGGTAGATCGATTCCTTGCTGTCGCTGAAGCTGATTTTGCAAGATCTGGAACTACTCCCGCAACTCGTCCAGTCCTAAGTGATCCGTTCGAGCGACTGGTGCTTCTTGGAGTAAGGCACGTTCTTCTTCGGCATAGTGGTCGATGTCTTCGACCCTATGGGCTTGCTGAAAAGCAACCGCGGGCTGCTGAAATTGATTTGATGACTGAACGGGATTCTGATGAACTTGTGCTTGAAATGATTGTAACTGAACTGGAGACTATACTGAAGGTTGAACTGGAACTTGCTGGAAATTAACTGGATTTTGCTGAATTGAAGATTACTGGAAATTAACTAGATTTTGCTGAATTGAAGATTGCTGGAAATTAACTGGAATCCCATTGGCGGGGATGTGCTGGAATTGAAAAGTGCTCCTGTTTGCAGGAGGCTGAGATGCTGGGAAGTGACCCCCTTGTTGGGTATTCGCCACTGTCCGCTGATTGATGTGGGCTTGACACTGACCCCCGTTGTGGGCATTCGCCAGTGCTGTCCCTGTTGCTGGAAATTGAATTGAAATCCCATCGGCAGGGATGTGCTGAAATTGAAAAGGTGTCCCATCGGCGGGGACATGCTGAGATCTACTGAGACTGTTGTTTGCAAGATTGACTGGAAGCTGACTGGAAGTCCCTGCGACGGGAGCGCTCTGAGATGGCCCTGTCGTTGCAGGAAGATATTGAGAAGGATGCCCCATAGCGAAGGGCTGAGATGGCTGCTGTCGGTAGTCTTGGGCAGACTCTGATGGTTGTGCTTGATTTGAACTGGAGGCCGGAAGGACCCGGCATGGCTGCTGAGATTGCTGAACTGGGCCAACCTGATTGTTGGCTGCTGCGGTGGCTTGTGCCTGCATGAATTGCAAGAGCATTTATTGCATTGCTCTCACTCCTTGTGCCAATTCTTGTATGATTGGCGTATTATCAATTGGCTGTTGCGCTGGAGGTTGTGCTTCGGTCATCTCCAGAGCAGGGAGGAGATGAGTTTCTTCTTCTTGGTCGGACATGGCTTGTTGAGCCCGAGTGCGGATTATGCTGCGGAAGGGAAGTTGTCTCCGCGTACGTTGAGCCCGAGGAGGCGCAATGGTGAGGACTATACTCTACTCTTTTTGGGTTTTGGGATTTTCTATTTTTTTTCTGGTTTTGGGATCTTCTATTTTTTTGTTTGTTTTGGGTAGAATGCTATACAGATGAGATTGTATGAGGATTAGTGACTTTCAAGTACGGGAAGGATTCTGTTTTTCAAGTCGGATCACGACTAGTGAGACTAATATTTTCCCCAGCAGAGTCGCCATTCTGTGGACCCTCGCCGTTTCCCGAGCTCCCACACGACGTCGTTCTCGTCCCTTCCCCTTTCGGGAAAAGAAGGAGAGGATGATGCGTGAGTGCGAAATCATCATTTGTACGACTGGTTTGCCTCGTTCTCGAGGGCTTTGTTTGGTTGTCGTGTTTAAGCTGGATGTGTCAAATGAGTTTATATAAGACCAGAGTCGCCACTAGCCAGTTACTTTGAATCTATAGTCGGCTAGACCCCGTAGAAACGTTAGAGAAGGGGATCCGAAGATTCCTTCCTCTAAAATGACTCCTTTTGATCTGCGGCCAGAGATTCAAGGTAAGGGATCACGGTTACAGGGTGGGAAGAGGTTAAGCACCCCACACACTGCCCGTACCGAAGTATGGTCTCTACTTCACAGAATCGAACTAATACTTGAAAGTCTAGTTTAATCCTCGTATATTCTCATGGATGACATGATGCATGAATGCGGGTCTGAACAGTAAGAGTTTCTGATGGGCAGGTTCCAACAACGGGCAAGCCCAGAGCGTACGCTCGAACTGACAGGTGCTTAATGTAAGACGTATGCAGTGTGCTTGAATGATCAAGGTGTTTTATGGTGAAGTATGAATGCAGGTCTGAACAGTAAGAGTTTCTGGTGGGCAGGTTCCAACAACAGGCAAGCCCAGAGCATACGCTCGAACTGACAGGTGCTTAATTTAAGACGTATGCAGTGTACTTGAAGAATCAAGGTGCTTGCAGTGAAGCAGGGGGGTTGGAAGAAAAGTAAATGTTGCACTTATGCTAGATGCAAATGAGATGATGCTGGAAAAATAATAGCTGGGTGGACGGAGGTGTCGCAAGGATTGGCTTTGAGTGGCTGGATCAAGACTTGGATGGCTTGGGAGACTTGGACCAGTGGTCAGGCTGGGCTGGACCAAGGCTAGGCTCTCCTCACTCGAGCTCTCCTTGGTGGAAAAATGGGCTAAGGGGTGAAGGAGGACTCGGACCACACCCGGACTGGCTGGACTTGAAAGGATGCTGAAATGAGAAGGGGAGGGGGGTATTTATAGCTGCGAGGAGTGGCATTTTTCGTAATTTATTTTGGGCGACCTGCTATGGGCCGCCCGTACGGCCGTTCCTCGATTTCCAGCGAGGTACGGTCGCACCCTCGGGGCTGCTGTTTGACTCGCTGGGTCGACTCAGTGAGTTGACTCAGCGGGTCGACTCGGTGATTTGACCTAACGGGTTGACTCGACCGATTGACTCGGTGTTTTGACTCGACGAGTTGACTCAGCGGGTTAACTCAGCGAGTTGACTCAGTGGGTTGACTCAGTGAGTTTGACTTTTTTGAAAAAAATTTTACTGGCTTTTCTTATGGGGGGTTTTTCAGGCTGATGTTTAGGACTGGGTTGACTGGGTTCAGGCTTGAACTGGGCTATGGAATGGGGCTTACAAGGGTGAGTTTGGCTGAGTTAGGACTTGGGATTTGGGGGTACGGTCCTCCATTCTTCCAGCTATCTCTACCAACAGTGTAGCCGAAGGTGGGGTGTCTACAAGTTTATATAAGAGCAAAGTCGCCACTAACCAGTTACTTCGAATCTACAGTCGGCTAGACCCCATAGAAACGTTAGAGAAGGGGATCCGAAGATTCCTTCCTCTAAAATGACTCCTATTGATCTGCGGCCAGAGATTCGAGGTAAGGGATCACGGTTACAGGGTGGGAAGAGGTTAAGCACCCCGCATACTGCCCGTACCGAAGTACGGTCTCTACTTCAAAGAATCGAACTAATACTTGAAAGTCTGTTTTAATCCTCGTGCATTCTCATAGATGACATGATGCATGAATGCAGGTCTGAACAGTAAGAGTTTCTGATGGGCAGGTTCCACTAACAGGCAAGCCCAGAGCATATGCTCGAACTGACAGGTGCTTTATACGGGATGCATGCTGTGTGTTTGAATAATCAAAGTGCTCGTAGTGATATGTACATGAATGCAGGTCTGAACAGTAAGAGTTTCTGATGGGCAAGTTCCACTAACAGGCAAGCCTAGAGCATACGCTCGAACTGACAGGTGCTTTATGCGAGATGCATGCTATGTGTTTGAATAATCAAAGTGCTTGTAGTGGAGCAGGGGGGTTGGAAGAAAAGTAAATGTTGCACTTATGCTAGATGCGAATGAGATGATGCTTGTAAGGAACAACTAAATGAACGGAGGTGTCGCAAGGGTTGGCTTCGAGTGGCTAGATTAAGACTTGGATGGCTTGGGAGACTTGGACCAGTGGTCAGGCGGAGCTGGACCAGGGCTAGGATCTCCTCACTCGGGCTCTCCTTGGTGGAGGAATGGGCTAAGGGGTAGAGGGACAGATCGCACTCGGGCTGGATGGCTTCGGAGGGATCGGATGCTGAAATGGGAAGAAACTAGGGGTATTTATAGCAGTGGGCAGTGGCAGATTGCGTAAATAATTTTGGGCGGCCCCCGTACGGACGCTCCTTGGTTTCCAGCGCGTGGTACGGTCATTTCTCGGGGCTGCTTTTTTGACTCGGTGGGTTGACTCGGTGAGTTGACTCAGCGGGTCAACTCGGTGATTTGACTCGGCGGGTTGACTCGGTGTTTTGACTCTACGGGTTGACTCAGTGGGTTGACTCAGTGAGTTTGACTTTTTTAGGATTTTTTGACTGATTTTTCTTATGGGGGTTTTTCAGGCTGATGTTTAGGGGTGGGTTGACTGGGTTCAGGCTTGAGTTGGGCTATGGATTGAGGCTTACAAGGGTGAGTTTGGCTGAGTTTGGCTGAGTTTGGCTGAGTTTGGACTTGGGATTTGGGGGTATGGTTCTCCATTCATCCAGCTATCTCTACCAACAGTGTAGCCGAAGGTGGGTTGTCTACAGTTTGATATGCATTGTAGCCGATGGGATTTTCCTCCTCAGCTTAGAGGAGAGATTGGTGCAGCCTGGGTATGATCGGGCGCCCGGACCAAGAGTGGTCTGGCGACCGAAGTCGGGCGCCCGATGGTCCTGTGACCGGGCACCCGCCCGAAATTGAAAAGTTTCTTTTGGTTTTCTCCCTGGACAGTTTTTGTTTGGGTGAGCACCCGACAACCCTTTTGACCGGGCGCCCGACCCGACGCTTTCCTCTTTGGGTTTTAATTACTCCTGTTCTCTATTTAAGAGGTTCCAAAACGTGATTAGGGTATCCCATTAAGGGGTTTTCACATCCAAGGTGAGAGAGAGAGAGAAAAGGAGGAAGAGAGAAGGAGAAAAGAGAGAGAGGAAGCTTGTTAGTAGAGGAGGCTTTGCTCGCGAAGGTGATTCATGGTGCAACGTCTCGGCTCTTCAACGTCCTCGTGCTTGGGTGAGATCTCTCCGTTTTCATTGTTCTCTTATTGTTTATCCACTCCTACGTGAGTGAAGAAGGTTTGATCCAAGCGGTGTGTGCTTGTGATTGGTTGTAACATTCTACTTCATAGTGGATTGTTTGTCTGGACTAGGTCCCGTGGTTTTTACCTCTTTCGAGGGTTTTCCACGTAAAAACTCCTTGTGTCGTGTGGTTGATGCTTTACTTATGATTATTGCATTATCATAGCCCATAATTCTAGTGTATTGGGGGGCAAGATCCTAAGGTTTGTGTGAAACGCACCCAACAAAGTGGTATCAGAGCGTTCAGGTTGGTTGAATGGAGTGGGATCGGTTCTAAACTATGAAAGGTGGCTCATCAAGGATGATCAATCTCAATGGTTCTAACTGGACCATATGGAAGGCTAAGATAGAGGACTTGCTTTATTACAATGACCTATATGCTCTAATCTTAGGCGTATCAGCAAAGATAAAGGATATGCCAAATGATGATTGGAAGAAGTTGAACCGAAAGGCGGTGGGGTTCATTAGACAATGGTTGGATGATTCGGTGTTCCACCATGTGTCTACAGAGACCTCAATCGCCAGCCTATGGCTAAAATTGCAAGGGCTGTATGAGAGGAAGACAACCAGCAATAAGATTTTTCTAATAAGATGACTTATGAATCTCAAGTTCAAATATGGTGGTTCCGTGGCTGAACACATGAATGAGGTCAGCAACATATTGAACTAACTCTCCGCTATGAAGATGGTCATGGACGACGAACTACAGGCTTTGCTATTGCTTAACTCATTATCTGACAGTGGGGAGACATTGGTGGTGTCTCTAAGTAACTCCGTGTCAGACAGAAAGGTGTCCATGGGACAGGTAACTAGTTGTCTCTTCAATGAGGAGACAAGGAGGAAGTCTTAGGGATCTACTCAACAAGAGGCCCTTGTGACACAAGATCAGGGGAGAGAAAAGAACAGGAAGGGCGAGAAGGCTTAAGATAAATTAAGAGGCAAGTCGAGTGTCAGAAAGGATGTTGAATGCTGGAATTGCGACAAGAAGGACCACTACAAGCATGAATGTCAAAGAAGAAAAATGACAAGAAAGGAAAACGAAAGGAGAAGGAAGATGAATCAGATTTAACCGCGGTCGCCTCAGATGACGACGTTGTGGTTATTCTTTCAGCAGATCACGATGTTTGTCTCACGGCTACGAGTCAAGACACCGACTGGGTGATAGACTCAGGAGCCTCGTTTCATGCGACTCCATGTAGAGATTTCTGCACGAGCTCAAGTCAAGTGACTATGGAACAGTAAAGATAGAAATTTTGGCATATCGAAGATCGTAGGGGTCGATGATAGTTGTGTGAAGACCAATGTGGGCTACACATTGGTTCTCAGGGATGTGAGGCACATTTCAGACCTTCACCTCAACTTGATGTCGACGGGAAGGCTGGATGATGATGGCTATGAAAGCTGATTTGTTGATGGGTGCTAGAAGCTCATCGAGGGTTCGATGATCGCAGCCAGAGGAAAGAAGTGTTGCACCCTTTACAAGGCAAGTGTCAGTGTATGCAAGGGTAGGTTAAGCGCAGCGGAAGATTCAGCTACTAACATGTGGCACAGGCATCTAGGCCACATGAGTGAAAAAGGGCTTCAGCTACTAGCGAAGAAGCAGCTCCTTCCAGACGTGACAGGTATACCTCTCAAAACCTGTATTGACTGTTTATCAGGGAAACAGTATAGAGTTTCATTTGTTAAATCTGCTTCCTATGTTAATAAAGCACATGCATTAGATTTGGTTTACTCTGATGTTTGTGTCCTATTAGGACAGAAACCTTGGGTGAGGCATTGTATTTTGTCACTTTTATAGATGATGCATCTAGGAGGGTTTGAGTTTATGCTTTGAAATCCAAGGACGAGGTCTTTGGTGTGTTTAAAATGTTTCATGCTATGGTCGAGAGAGAGACAAGTAGATCACTGAAGTGCATCCGCACTAATAATAGTGGTGAATACATAGGTGACTTCCACGAGTATTGTAAGTCGCTGGGTATACGGCATGAACAGACGGTTCCCAAGACCCCTCAGCATAATGGTGTGGCTGAGCGAATGAATCACACCATTGTAGAGAGAACCAGATGCATGTTATCTCATGCAAAGTTGCCCAAGATGTTCTGGGGAGAAGCAATGCACACAGTGATATATTTGATAAACAGGTCTCCATCAGCTTCACTGAATGGAGAAGTACCTGAGAAGGTGTGGACTGGACGAGATCCGTCATACAGTCATCTCAGGGTGTTTGGATGCAAGGCATCCGTTCACGTATCAAAGGACGAAAGGTCCAAGCTCTATACGAAGATCGGGCAGTGTGTGTTCTTGGGGTACGGTGATGAAAAGTTTGGTTATAGATTGTGGGATCCGACCGAGAAGAAGCTTGTCGGGAGCAAAGATATGGTTTTCTTTGAAGATTAACGTATAGAAGATATTTGTAAGCCAGAGAAAAGCCAGCCTAGTTCAGGTGAGCTAGAGGACATGGATTCGATTACTCCTCCCGTGGTGCCTGATGACGAGGGAGTACACAAGGTGCAGAGGATGAGGGAGTCCCTACAGAAGATGGACGTGGGGAGCAACTCCCACTTGATCCACCTGTTGAACCACAGGTAAGGAGGACATCAAGAGACAAACATTCATCCAAGAAGTACTCGCCGCATGAGTACATTATGCTCACTGATGGGGGAGAGCTAAAAGACTATTCTGAGGCCCTAGCCGACGAGCATAAGGGGGAGTGGTTAAAAGCTATGCAAGAGGAGATAGAATCCTTGCATGAGAACCACACCTATGATATGATGAAATTACCGAAGGGCAAGAAAGCTCTGAGCAACAAGTGAGTGTTCAGAAAGAAGAATGAGCAGAAGAATTCACAAATGAGGTTCAAGGCCAGGCTAGTAGTGAAAGGGTTTGATCAGAAAAAAGGTATAGACTTCGAGGAAATATTCTCACCAGTGGTGAAGATGACATCCATACGGGTGTTGCTCGGGTTGGCGGCTAACATGGATCTAGAGATAGAGCAGTTAGATATTAAAACTACATTTCTCCATGATGACCTGGAAGAAGAGATCTACATACACCAACCAGAGGGGTTCGAAGTCAATGTCAAATAGCATGGTGTGTAGGCTTAGGAAGAGCTTGTATGGGCTGAAACAAGCTCTTAAGCAATAGTATAAGAAATTCAACTCGTTCATGTTAAAGCATGGATGTGACAGAACGAAATCGGACCACTGTGTGTTCACACGCAAGTTCTCAGATGGTGACTTCTTAGTTCTGCTATTGTACGTTGATGACATATTCATCATGGAAAAAGACATCAAGAAGATTAACAGGCTGAAACAAGAGTAGGGCAAGTCGTTTGCGATGAAAGACTTGGGCCCGACAAAACAGATCCTAGGAATGGAGATTACCCGTGACAGAAGCAGCAAGAAGCTTTGGCTGTCACAAGAGTGGTATATTGAAAAAGTCCTAGAGCGGTTCAATATGAATGCAGCGAAGCCAGTCAGTACTCCACTGGATGGTCACTTTAAATTGAGCGACAAGCAGTGTCCCAAGACGAAGGCAGAAGTGGAAGAGATACGGAAGATACCCTATGTGTCAACAGTAAGAAGTTTGATGTATGCTATGGTGTGGTGTGTACCCGCTCAGACATAACATATGCTGTTGGTGTTGTCAGCCGGTATCTTACCAATCCTGGCAAAGAACATTGGGTAACGGTGAAGTGGATACTACGGTGTCTGAGAAGCTCATCCAGGTTAAGCCTATGCTATGGTGACGAAAAACCTGTGTTAGAAAGCTGCACAGATGCAGATATGACAGGTGACATAGACTCCAAAAAGTCTACATCGGGGTTCATGTTCACATTTGCAGGAAGAGCGGTCTCTTGGCAAAGCAAGCTATAAAAGGTTGTAGCATTGTCGACGACAAAGGCCGAGTACATCGCGGTCACAGAAGTATATAAAGAGATGCTTTGGATGAAGAGGTTCCTACAGGAACTCAACCTAAAGCAGGAGGAGCACGTGGTCTATTGCAATAGCCAAAGTGCTATACACTTGAGCTAGAATCCAAATCAGCACTCCAAGTCGAAGCACATAGAGAGTCGGTATCACTGGATCAGGGATACTCTGGAACAGAAGGTGCTACAGCTTGAAAAGGTCCACATGGATGATAATGGGTCAAATATGATGACTAAGGCTTTGTTTAAGGGCAAGTTTGAGGTTTGTAGAAACCTGGCTAGCTTGAAGAATGTGAATTTCTCCTGAGTCGAAATGAGGGAGATTTGATAGGGTTTTCCTCCTCAGCTTAAAGGAGAGATTGGTGCAGCCTAGGTATGGTCGAGCGCCTGGACTAAGAGTGGTCAGGTAAACGAAATTACACAGATGAGGCAGAAAGTTGCTAGACAGTTTTGACAGAAGTCGGGCACCCGATGGTCTTGTGACCGGGCGCCTGAAATTGGGAAGTTTCTTTTGGTTTTCTCCCTGGACAGTTTTTGTTTGGGCGGGCACCCGACGGCCCTTTTGACCGAGCGCCCGACCCGACGCGGGGCTGCTTATAAGCAGTTTTCTCTTTGGGTTCTAATTACTCCGGTTCTCTATTTAAGAGATTCCAAAACGTTATTAGAGTATCCTATTAAGGTGCTTTCACGTCCAAGGTGTGTGTGTGTGTGTGTGTGTGTGTATGTGTGTGTGTGTGTGTGTGAGAGAGAGAGAGAGAGAGAGAGAGAGGAAGAGAGAAAGAGAAAAGAGAGAGAGAGAGGAAGCTTGTTGGTAGAGGACGCTTTGCTCGCGAAGGTGATTTACGGTGCAACGACGTCTCGGCCCTTCAACGTCATCGTGTTCGGGTGAGATCTCTCTGTTTTCATTGTTCTCTTATTGTTTATCTACTCCTACGTGAGTGAAGAATGTTTGATCCAAGCGGTGTGTGCTTGTGATCGGTTGTAACGTTCTACTTCATAGTGGATTGTTTGTCTGGACTAGGTCCCGTGGTTTTTACCTCTTTCGAGGGTTTTCCACGTAAAAACTCCTTATGTCATGTGGTTGATGCTTTACTTATGATTATTGCATTATCATAGCCCATAATTCTAGTGTATTGTGGGGGAGATCCTAAGGTTTGTGTGAAACGCACCCAACAGTAGCCACATAATTTTAGTTTTTCCATGTGTGGCCATAGGTCAGTGATGTAGGACATCAATTTTTTTCTTGACCGTCCATTTATGTTCCTAATCATGGATCCAAAAGATATTTTGGCCATGATCAACTATTGCATAGCCCATTCTACAATGGATTGGGTCACCAAACCGTAGGCTCCACTTAACTAATGACCTAAGGATGTGCTAAGGATGCTGAAGTCTTCAGTCCATCCAGGTAGGGACCATGGTCAGTTATCCAGACCATGAAGTGATGGGCCTTGACAAAGATGGACCACGGCCTAGAAATCTCCTCAATGGCACCATCTAACCTAAGTGCCTTGCCACCGAAAGAAATTAAAGCAAGAACCAAAGATTGGACGGCTAGGATCTTTAACCAAGATCCTTGTGGAGGAGTGGTCCATCCATAAGCAAGTGTAAATATAACTACCTATAAAATAAGAATCCATCTGATATTGTTGACACTAATCTCTTATTCATAGGGATTATTAGTAGGTGATTTCATACACGAGCCCACCAGACTCATAGCGATCTACATTGCCTATCTGGACCATCCATTTGGTCCAAGGGACTGTCTATAGATTGGCTTGAAAATCCATAAAGATCGTATGATCCAAAACTGTCCAGTAAGTAGAATGAAAAAATGGATGGATAAGATGGTTCATAGAAGACAAGTCCAGTCATAGATGTTTAGGATCAACCGATTGCTATGATTTCTGCATAATAGGTGGAAGAAGATTGACGTGGACCTAACGACGGTCCTGATGTAGATGCCCACGAAACCATGTGCAACTAGGTGCATTAGAACATTTCCATACATTGTGTACACTAGATTATTTCTCAATTAAAATTTTCATTAGGGGCGTGTAACTGTGAAAGGTGACTTTTTAAATTACTTCTCCAGAATATGTGTGGTCCACCTTTAATGGTCTAGTTCTCTCAAAAATCACTTTGATGGGATAATCCTAACCATTAGTTCAATTGTTAAAAGAATAGATGATCCATATTGATGATGGCGAAAGAGTTTCAATCATTGATTCAGATTCCATCATTCCCTGCCTATTTTAGTGGGCCACCTTAGCCAAAAAAAACCATTTTAATCAAACGATTCATATTGATGAATGAATGAATGATTAGAAGAATGGATGGTCCATATGTACGATACTAGAAAAGATGCAACAATCAATTTAGACCACCCATCATGTGTGGCCCACATTTGTTACCCAAAATCACTTTGATTCAATTACCCATCGATGGTTATGAGAATGGATGGTTATACTGACTATATTAGAAAAGGTTTTACCATTGACTTCCATCATTCACCCATAACGTGTGGCACACCTCTGAACAGCCCATCTCACTCAAATGTCACCATAAGCCTAACCATCTAATCAATGGTTAGGAAATTGATGACCTTGTTGATTATACAAAGAAAGGGTCCGACCATTAACTTGGCTTTCCATCATCATCATCTTCACACCCAAGAATGTTTTTGTTATGAAAGAAAATGGGCCCAAAAAAGATAAAAATAAAATAATCTCGGGTGCCAATTTTCAAGAAAATCATTTTCTTGAGCCATCAAGTGGACGGGCTAGCTTCGGCCTGGAGTTATGAACCATTTGGGTCAGACCAGTCTAGCCATCCCCAACGTGAACTTAGCCCAAAAAGGACCATGTTTAGATGATCCACACCATTTAATGGCATATTATGAATATTGGAAGACAAAAGAGTCATTAAAAGGTCTTATAAGCAAATGTCCCTTAATAAGATTGTTAAGACGGTCCAATCAAAGGCAAAAATTGAGTTGGGCTCAGGCCAAAATCTCAATGTTGAAGATGCACTTTCGACCATTGAGCTACCAGCTCGAGCATATCATCCCGTTGCATCTCCATGCACTTATGATTTTTTTATTTTTTATTTTTCACATGATTTTGTGCATGCTTTTAGAAAAAATTACCTACAATCGCTGGGACCCACTGCATGTCGGTCATATCTAACCCCATGCAAACGCAAAAGGACCAACCTCAGGAAAGGGTCCAACCAAGGTGCAGTCGAAGTTCACCCAACTGCACCCGTTCACGTAGGGTGCTCGCATCATGGAAGATGTGGACCGAGTCCTCTGCAGCAACAATAAAGCTCTGTGGGTGAACTAGTCATCTATCGTGAAATCCACTCCGTCCATCATATGCACTCCTGGGTCCTAGGCAGTGGATCTAAAATTCCGAGAGATCCACAACTCAGGTTGGCCACACCACATCGAAAAAATAGGTCCAATGCGAACGGTAGGTTGTGAGTGGGGCATCTCTCATCAAACCCATTCATCGCCTATGAATCAGAATGATGAAGGGAAGATACAAAAATCAGGCTGGCCACACGTCGTGCAATTTCAGGTTTTAGGCACATTTTTTACGTAATTCATCCGGACCAATCTTATTTTTTTAATCCTGATAATAAGGTTTCTGAGCTGATGGACGGAGTGGATTTCACACATACCAATTGGGTAAAACGAGGATTGGTGCTCTGGCCCTTTTGTTAGGCTCTTTGCATTAGGTTAACTACCAACTATTAGGTTAAAGCTTAGATTAATCTAGACCATTCATCTTTAAGGTCGAATCCCATCTGCTACGTCATCTACTTTATCTTTCTGAAGTCCAGCCCACATTTATAAATTGAAATTTTCAAATGCATACACTCACGTAGGCCTGCCTAACCTAGCTTCTATCCCCTTAAATTCTGAGAAAAACCACGTGCAACCGTGTATTGTGGGCGATTACGAGGACAGTCCAATGACCCATCTCGACCTTCCTTTTGTTCCACCCCATGCTCTATATGACACCTTGCCCAAAAAACATTAAAAAATAAATAAATAAATAAAATCATCAATCCACCTAGCCAATAGCCTGCGAAAAATGAACCGTCAAGATCATTTATAACAGATAGATCCAACCCAGCCGAATCATAACTCAGGCTAGCTCGATTCATCTCTAAAAGTAGTCTACCGTTCCACTAACTCCGAACCATGACAAAGCAGGTCCCAGTCAGGGCCATTAGCTATGGACCCAAATCAAAGCCTACAAGCTAACAAGCCAGGATTGGACAGCCCAATAAATTGTAGCTGGACCCACTTTCCTCCATTCTCAGCAAAAAACAAAAAGCCCACATTA
Organism: Liriodendron chinense; assembly: GCA_003013855.2. Classification (NCBI taxonomy): domain Eukaryota; kingdom Viridiplantae; phylum Streptophyta; class Magnoliopsida; order Magnoliales; family Magnoliaceae; genus Liriodendron; species Liriodendron chinense. Next base: position 1,308,675 of record PVNU02001726.1, read on the forward strand.
ACCATTTTAGACTCAAGACCAGCCCAGACGTGCCATTAACGCAGCCGCATGTGGTCGGTGGAGACTCTTAACATAGAGTAATAATAATTAGGTACACCTAATCAAATTTCGAAAAGAAAGGACAGTTGTTTCTGTAACCTAATCGCAGCCGATTATTCTCAGTGCAAACAATTTAGCAGTCAAAGATGGCGGTGATCAACATCAAACGTGGCCCACCAAAAAAATTCTACTTCACATATCATATCCAGCAAATAATGGAAATTTGACTACGTAAACTAAAGTAGATGTTTTGCCTGTCTTTGTTTATCGGAATAAAACGACCTAATGACCAGTGATAGCCCAACAAGTCAAGAATAACTGTTAAAAAAATAAAAATTCATATAAAGAACCATAGCCAACCAACCACAATTTTGAGAGGTGTGCCAAATGACTAATGTCCCACCAAAATGGGACTCAGATTGCGTTAGTGTAGCACACAGCATGCATGTCGGTACTCTTTGCTGCCGGAAAAGCTGGGTCAGCCCCACCATGATGTATGTGTTTTATCTATGCTGTACATTCATTTGCAAGCTCATTTTAGGTAAATAGCGGAAAAATGAGGCAGATTCAAATCTTGGGTGGACCAAGCCACAGGAAACAGTGGTGATTTGAAGGTCCACGATTAAAAACATCTTTGGGCTACAAAAGTTTTGGATCAAGCTGATATTTTGCATTTTCCCTAAATCCAAGTATGTATGACCTAATCAACAGGTTAGATGGCAAATAAACATTATAGTGGGCCGTAGGAAGTTGCCTGAAATGGGTGGAAAGCTTGATAAAACACATACATCATGGTGGGGCCCACAGAGATCAAGCAGCACACAGTACCAAAATCAGTGCTGTGTCCTACACTAGAGCAATCCGAGTCCACCAAAATGCAGATGGACGAGTGCGCATTCCTTGCAAACTAAAGCCCAAGCCCAAGCCCAGCGAAATAGTTATGGACCTGAAAACTCAACCTAGCCAAGCTGACAATATGAGCTCAGCTTGGACAAGAGCCCACCCTAATTGCTTCCCTAGTCGCAATGTGGCTGCCCTGAATGTGGGCCTGCTTGTTTGGGTGTTAACATGAACATGCATGAGAAGAATAAAAAAGAGGGCGAATTAGATGAGACCCCGTATCCACCTAGATGAGTGGGACACCTGACAGTGGGGCTCACTGTGATGTATGTGTCTTAAATCCACACCGTCCAACCATTTTGAAAACTCATTTTAGGGTATTATCCAAAAAATGAAGCTGACTCAACTCTTAGGTGGACCACGCCACAGAAACAGTCGTGATTGAATCTCTACCATTGAAAACTTCATGGATTCTACCGGGATGTTTATTTGCCATCCAACCTGTTGATAAGGTCACAAACACCTAGATGAAGAGACCACCTAAATATCATCTTGATCCAAAGCATTTGTGGCCCATAGGAAGTGTTTAATGGTTGATCACCACTGTTTCCTTTACTATGGCCCATCTGGGATTTGGAACTGCTTCAGTTTTTGGATCATGCCCTAAAATGAACTTTCAATACAGATGGAAGGCATGAACGTAGCCACATACATCACAGTGGACCCACAGTCAGGGGTCCCACCCACCTCGGTGAATCCGGGGTCTCACCTCCCAGAAAAAAAAAACTACCAGTGGGACATAAAAAATCATCTCCATCTGGTCTTTAGCTGGGAGAGAATATCTGCAACTTTTTTGGGTGTCACCCAAACGGACTTTTTTCTCATCTGATTTTGCAATTGCACCAATGACATTGTTTCTCATCTGGTTTTGCCAATAGACCTAATCATATTTCTTAGATGGTTCATTATTCAGTCACCTTGGGACGGACAAGATCTCTTTACATATGCCATCTGACGAGGGAACTGCGGGAGCTGTTCTGCGGGCCCACATTCAATCAAAACCCAAATTAAAATGGAAGATCGAGATCAAAGGAACCGCCTAAAGGGTTTAACACACACTGTTTGTCATAGGCCCACATGGTAATCCTCCAAAAACATTGGGCCTTCCAATCTAGGGACAGTTCCAAGAGCTCCAGTTTCAAGAGTCATGTATATGATAGAGATTCTTGATCATTGTACCATTTCCCCTAAATGTTCGATGAGTCCAATTGTAAAAAGGTCCCACTAAGCTCTCTTTCTTTAGCCATCCATTTCATGGTCCAGATATTTTGAAAGTCTGACATCATTTGATAAATATAGCATGTCCATATGAGGAGAGTCACCAAAAATGATTGATTAGGGCTGTGCATCGAGTCGAGTCGAGGTGGGCCAAGCTTGGCTTGACTCATTTGTGCTCTCCTCGAGTTCGAGCTCGAGCTCGAGCTCACCCTCGAGCTTACCATTGGGGCTTGCCCTGTTTGCTAAAACTTTCGAAGCGAGCTCGAGGCGAGCTAGTGGATTGAGTCGAGTCGAGCTTGCTCCCACCTCAATTTATTATATTTTTTACTACAAAATACAAATTAAAAGTCAACAACATTAAGTTCAAAAAGTCATGCATATATTAGGGAAGAATAGTATTTCTACAGGTGGGACCCCAACATTAAAATGACCTAGCTCTGATCAGTTTTTTCTTTGGCCATCACATGCATTGAATGCAGACCACTAGTAATATTTTTTGAACTATAATTAACACAATACATGTATAGCTCACCACATGAATGGAATGCCCAGATTATTGTGTGGACCATCTTCATGATCAAGCTCATAAGATTAAGAAACCCCCCCCCCACATATGAGGGTTTTACATGTCTTAAGCTTGGACCCCAATATGGGTGGGGGGAGGGGGGGAGAAAGAACCAAGAAATAAGAAGATTGGGTTTTTTTTTTTTTTTTTAACAAATATCAATATGAAATGAGTCAAGTCGAGCTTGAATCGAGCGAGTGACCCAATGGTCGAACTTGACTCAATTTCTGACTCGAGCTCCTAAATGAAGCTTGGCTTGACTTGTTCTACTGTGTCGAGTCGAGCCAAGGCGAGGCGAGCTTTTTCAAGTCGAGTCAATCGAGTTTCTCGAGCTTACTCGGCTCATGACCAGCCCTATGATTGATGTTGAACAACCTACCTTAGAACATAAATATAAATACTAATATTTCCACCAATTTTTGGGGGGTTTGTTTCTTTTGCAACTGGACCACTAATTATATTGATTGAAACATAGATGATTTCTTCAAATTTTCATTCATTAAGGACTGGATGACTGCATTTTTTTTTTTTTTAGAATGTATCTGATCGAAAAATAATTTAGAATATTTTGATTTTAAGGAACTTTTACAAAACACCCTTTAATATAGAACTTAAATTCCAAAACTTTTTTCAACGGGATTTTCATTAAGCAATCTCAGTAATTATTGCTAGAGCACATTAGTTAGTTTATTGTGTGCCATTTGTGTTGGGCCCCACTGCAATGTTCATTTCAAATTGGCATTAACCAGTAGGGCTCTCAATGGAGAGGGTTAGATCCAAAATCTGATCAACTCCAAATCCCAAATCCATATAATGGAGATTTGGATCTTAAAATAGGCCTGATAATTTAAATGAACCAGATTTGAATCTTAAAATAGGTCTGATAAATTAAATGGACTGGAATTCAATTCATAGAAACATATCTTCAGCTCAATCCGAATCCGACTCATTGTCACGGCTATCCGTTTTCTAGATTATTTTAGGCTTTCGAAACATACGACTCTCAGGTCAACCATATCACAGTAAATATCACAGTAAATAATAGGATTTGCATCATTTTGCTACTAAATTAAATATATTATATTATATAATTTTGAGTGGATTGGATATAGATCCAATCTGAATCGGATGGTTATATAAATTTCGGATTGAAAATGGATCTTATTATTTATAAATGCATCAGATATAGATATCACATTTTGGATTATCACATCTTAGATGAGTTGATCCGAATCCATACATATATTAAGACTTGGAGCCGGATCCAAGTGGATCCAATCAGGATCCGACCATGAGATCTCTACTGAACAGCAGGTGCCATGCAAACCTTCAAAACTGGTTCTGACTGGGCCGAATAAAAAATTAAGTGTACACAGCTATCTCGCAACTGTTCCCTTTGGCTTGGCTGATCCTGATTGTTTGGTCCACACCTAACGTGGTATTAGGTATCTAATGATCAAATTAGTTTGAATATTAAAACTTCGAGCACTTATTTACATACAAGATTCCACTCCACGTTTGATCCAAACTTGGGCCTAGGGCTAAAAACTTAGGTTAACTTGTGATTAATGTAAGTGGCATCAAAAATTCAATTTGGCATATTATTGTCATAAATTAGACTGACCAGTGATTCAGGTGGTCTAATCCTGTGATTCAAAGCTATACCACTCCACCTGTGATTCAGGTGGCCCACTCAAATCCAGGGGTTCAGAGCTGTGGATAGTACACCACCATAGCAGGAGATACATAGAGTCGCTTAGGTGCTACCCTAAGAACAGCTTAGTGGGTGTTACCCCTACCACATGTCATCATGTATATATGGACCACATGATGATATTTTGTATAGCCATTCCGTCCATTCGTTTCTTAAGCCCATTTTAGGATGAGGTTCCAAAAATTATGCAGATCCAAATCTCAAGTGGATCATACCACTAGAAAACAGTCTAATTTGCGTGCCCCACTATTAAAATTTCCAAACACCATTAACATTTACAAAGAGCCCAGCGTAAGGTTTTATTTGCCATCTAAGCGGTCTTGATTATTTACAATTTAAGATATATAAATCAGATTGATCCAAAACTTTTGTAGCCGACGAAACGTTCGTAATTGTTATTCATCAATATTTCTGGCGGTATGGTCCACCTCAGACTTGGATCTTCTTGCGGTTTTGGATCACGTACTCAAATGATATGAAAAAACAGATAGAAGGCTTCGATCTATGGAAAATACGTCAATATGAGCCCCACCCGGTTAGGGTAACACCCACTGAGATGTTCCTGGGTAACAGCTAATTTACGGGCCGGCCTTGAAAGGGCCATGTGGGGTCCACCTTGATGCATGCATTTTAGAACATAATAACAAAAAAGGAAGCAGATACAAAGGTCCAGTGGACCACACAACAGTAAACAGCAAGGATGGAATGCACGAGTATTGGATCAAGCTGATGTTTTTATTTTTCCCTCTAGATCTGACTTAGTAAAAGGTTTCATCCATGCCTGCCTGCTTGCCTTAAGAGGCTGGACTGCAAATAAACGTCAGGGTGTGTGCCCTACCAACGTCAGGGTTGCTTCTTGTAGTGTGATCAACACAAGCATTGGATCTGCCTCCTTTTTAAGGCTCCCATGCCCTAAAATGATCTGCCAAAATGGATAGAAATGCATAGATAAAACATACACATCCCACTGGCCCCATATAGACCAAAACAACCGTCCGTGCCTGGGTAGGTCCTAAGAGGGGGCAGTACCCAGTCCACACCTTTAACCATGAAAAGATTCAAGCCTGAAGCCTAAAAATCAGGCCATTCATAACAAGGCCAGCCTGTCCAATGCAATGCAATGCCCTGCAAGATTCCATAATTTTCCCGAAAACGTGTGTGGCCTGTGTGTTATTCTATCAAACACCTCCCAGGCTCCCATCAACTTTGCAAAATCACTCGATGACCGAAATCATTTTAGGGCATGAGCAAACACATGAACCGTATCCAAGCTCAGGCAAGGCCTTCTTATGCCCACCATAATGCTTGTTTGCCATCCAACCCATCCGTAAGGTGGTAAACGTTCAATGCCCACTGCCTTTTGTGGTGTGGTCCACATGAGCGTTGGATCTGCCTAAAAAATGATCTCACAAAATAGATGAACTGAAGGTATGGAATTGAAAATTACTAGCTATTTTCGCAAAATCCAACATATCGAAAAATAATGATATTTTTTTTCGCAAAACGAGAATGAAATTTTTTTTTCTCAAAAGGGTCCCGGAACAATCATCTAGGCTTGATGAATCAACCATTTTGACGGCACAGATTTCTCACACAAGCCATGGATGTAAAAAATCCCACACAATAAATTTTTTTAAATAATATAAAGGCTATTAAATGACAACAACATTAAAAAACAAAGAAAATTATGAAAATTACAAGGAAATTAGATTGATGTAAGGATCAGAAAACTGGCTTTTTCACTCCCTTAAAAAGGGAAATAAAAGAATTAGCACAGTTCGAATCAAAGTCGATCATATGGGGAAAGATTTATCCTCATTTCCTTTTTTTTCCAATCTAAATACTATTAATAAATAAATAACTAAAAAAAGGAAAAAATAATAATAACAGTTGAATAAAAGGAGAATAAAGATGGATGGATCAGATTCTTGGCTTGATTCTCCGAAGAGAAATAAAAACAGCACTGTTATAATCAAAGTCGATCATTTGGGGAAAGAATCATCACTTCCAATCCATCAACCATTCACTATATATGGAATATGAAGAAACTGAGAGGGGATTTCTCCAGATCTGATGGATCGAGGCATTAAAAGCCGTCGATTTTAGGATTACAGATGTGGAGATGTGGTGAATTTGGCGTCGGCTCATACACAGCAACCATGGAGACGAAAGGGAGCTGGTAATCAGTATTCGACGCTCTGAGAAATAGACCTAAAACACTAAAAGGAACAAGATAACGGCAGGTATGGGCTGGAGAGTCTAAAACCCTAAGAAGGGCTAGCTGTAGAGAGGAGATGCGGATCTCTAAAACCCTAACAAGAAGAAGAAGCCATGCATCGAATGGTTGAAAAGGATGGGATATTTATAAAGTTAGTGGGCTGAAACCCTAGACGCGATCCACACCGTCAACCCGTGATGTTAGGGTTAAATCCACTGCGTCCATCCGTTCCGCCAGCTCTTATAGGACAAGAGCCCAATCACGGTACGCGTGATGTATGGGTTTTATCCACACCGTCCATCCATTTTTCCATATCATTTTAGGCTACAAGCCCAAAAATGAGGCAGTTCCAAGGCTTAAGTGGACCAAACATTAGGGATTAAACACTTACCGTAGAAAACTTTTTAGTGGCTGCAGAAGCTTTGGATCAAGCTGATGTTTGTTCTTTCCGTTCATCCAGGTCCATGTGACCTTATGAACAGGTTGGACGGCAATTAACCATCACGGTGGGCCCTAGAAGTGTTTCAACGGTGGGTGTCGTTGTCACAGCTGCTTCCTGTGGTGTGGTCCACTTGGGCCTTGGATCTGCCTCGTTTTTTGGGATTTACCGGAAAATGATAAAAAAATGAATGGACGGTGTGGATAAAACTCATACATCACAGAGGCCCCTCCGAGCCCCTGTCCGTTCCTAGTATGGGACGGCTGGGGCACTACCCAGTCCGCGAGGAGTTGGATGCGAAAGCGGATTGCGTAGCGTGCGGAGTAAACTCTGTGGGGCCCAACGTGATTTACGTAGTTTATCCACTCCGTCCATCCATCTTAACAGATAATTTTAGGTATGGTGCCAAAAAACGAAGCATATCAAAATCTAAAGTGGACCACACCACAGGAAAAGTGTGAATTGAATTTCTACCATTGAAAAATTCTCAGAGGACAGAAGTTTTGGATCAAGCTGATATTTGTGTTTTCCCTTCATCCATGTCCATGTGATCTTATGAACAGGTTGGATGACAAATAAACATCACTATGGGGCCTGGGAAGCTTCCCACTGTCTCCTGTGGCATGGTCCACTTGAGATTTTGATATACTTAAATTTTGGGCTCAACCCCAAAAATGAGCTGTAAAAACATATGGACGGAATAGATAAAGCACCTACATTCTAGGTGGGCCCAACAGAGTTTACTCCGTACGCAATCCGATTTCGTTGGATGCAAACTCAAGTAGGCCACACTGTAAGAGAAGTGGGATAGAACGTCCACCGTTGAAACATTCTTGGGGCTACAGAACTTTTGGATCGGAGGCTGAGATTCATGTTCTCCTTTCATCCAGATTGGAATTACCTTATGAGCAATTCTGAATGGCATACAAACCTCACGGGGGGCCACTTAAAGGTATCAACGGTGGGCGTTTCTATACCTACTGTTTTCTGTGGTGGGGCCCACTTGAGATTAGAATTTCCGTCATGTCTAGCTAAAATGGGCTACCGAAACGGATGGACGGAGTGGACATAACGCAATTATCACTGAGGGCCCACATTGCTTGGGGTTGTAGTTGCGGGAGCGGATTAGGTGAGACCCGGGATCCACCGAGGTGGGTGGGACCCTGACTGTGGGGCCACTGTGATGTATGTGACTACATCCACGCCACACATCCCCATTTAAAGATCATTTTAGGGCACGATCCAAAAAATGAAGCAGTTCCAAATACCAGATGAGCCATAGTACAGGAAACAGTGGTGATTGACCATTAAAAACTTCCTGTGGGCCACAAAAGCTTTGGATCATGATGATATTTATGTGGTCTCTTCATCTAGTTGTTTGTGACCTTATCAACAGGTTGGATGGAAAATAAACATTCCGGTGGAATCCATTGAAAATCCATGAAGTTTTCAATGGTAGAGATTCAATCACGACTGTTTCTGTGGTGTGGTCCACCTAAGATTTGAGTCAGCTTCATTTTTGGTATCATACCCTCAAATAAGCTTTCAAAATGGTTGTACGGCGTGGATTTAAGACAAATAGATGACTGTGAGCCCCACAGTCACGGTCCCACCCACCTCGGTGGATCCGAGCTCGGCTTCAGTGGATCCCCTTATCCACCGAGGTGGGTGGATCCTTAAACGTGGGGTCCACCATGATGTACGTTCCTTATATCCAGGTCATGCGTCTGTTTTGAGAACTCATTTTAGTTCATTATACAAAAAAATGAGCAGATCCAAATCTAAGGTGTACCATAATACAGGAAACAGTGGTAATCCAACATTAAAAACTTCTTGTCAGCTCCAAAAGCATTAGATCAACCTGATATTTGTGTGATCTCTTCATCCAAGTCTTTGTGACCTTATCAACAGGTTGGATGGAAAATAAACATTCTATTAGCCCCGTTAAGTTTTAATGGTGAGGATTCAACCAAGATTATTTCTTGTGGTATGGTCTCCTAAGTTTTGGATCTGCTTCATTTTTTGGGGTCATGCCCTAAAATGAGCTGTCAAAATAGATGGATGGCGTGGATGTAAAGAACATACATCATAGTGAGCCCCACAGTTAGGGATTCATCGACCGCACTCAAACCGCTCCCGGAGCCAACAGGCCACGTGGACGGATGATATTCTTTCTCACTATAGTTGCTAAGGGCAGCAATGGGCCAGGTCGGGTCAGATCGGGCCGTGAATCAACGAACGCTGATTGCATATTGGCACTGCCTGTAGCCACCTTGCAACTGGACAGTGCTGTGTGGGCCCAACATGATGTGTGTGTTTTATCCATGCGTCCATCCATTTTGGATCATTAAATTAGGGTGTTAGCTCAAAAAAGAGAGCGATCCAAATCTCAGGTTGACTACACCACAGAAAAGGTGTTAATTGAATGCCCACCATTAAAAACTTCTTAACCTGATATTTGTGCTTTCCCTTCATCGATGTTTCTATCATCTAATCAACAGGTTGGATGGATAATAAACATTACATAAGGTGTCCAATCGATGTTGTTTTCTGCGGTGTAGTCCACTTGAGATTTGGATCTTCCTCATTTTTTTACTCATACCCTAGGGCATGTTTGGATGCATCGTAATGTCTTGTATTGAACTTACATTATAAGCAGAACCATTGTTTGCTTCTGATGGGAGATTTGAAACCTGACTCATGAAAATTCAACTGAGTCAGGTGTTTGATATTCTCCAAGTGCAAATGTTCAATTGTAATATTTCTATGAGTACATGGTTGATTCCATGAAAATAATATACTGAGAAAGCTTCTTTAAAATCAACTAAATAGGAAATGAAAATAGATATCAGATGATCTATCCCAAAAGTGATTGTAGATTAAGGATTTGAATTAATATAAAAAAATCAAACAAAAACATCGAATTTCCACACACGGACTCAACAAACCATTTATCATAATTAATAATCATAATTCAACTAGATCAAAATACTATGGTATATCAAATCAGAAGGTTTAACAATTAAAGCATGAAAAAAATAGTAGAAAACTGTTAAGGATTAGAAATCTCAAGTTTCTACATCGTTAAAACACACTTTTGAGCTCTAGAGATTATAAGTATTTAAGATCCATGAGATCACAAATCAAGCAATTTGGAAGGTCAAAAGTTTCTCATATCTAAGAAATTTGTATTAGCTAGATATAAGCATCCATCATATGGTTCTCATACGATGGATCAAAGATTTTTCCTAATACATGACAACATGTATCAATCTTAAGATTTCATTATGGAATTATCAAGGAATCATCATGATGGAAAATCCATTGAATCCATGTGCTTCTTTTCTAGCTCTAGCTAGAAAAGAATTAGAAGCACGTGTTTAAAAAGAAAAAGGGGAAAAAAATAAAGAATAAAGAGAAGAGGAGGAGAATTGTAAGAATAAAAGAGAAATTGAATTAATCCAAAGAAATCAACACCTTAATGAACTTGCATGAATTGAAAGTAAAATAAAGAATTAATGCAAAATATTCAAGTAAAAATCTATATCTCTCTCTCTCTGAAAACTCTTAGGAAAAAAATCTAAACGAAAAAGAAAAAAATCGAAATGAAATTTGTGAAGTTCGGCCTCCTTTTTTATAGACTTGCACCGTCTCGAAATTCACACTTTCTGCATATTGCTTTTCTAGCCATGCATAGGCCTGGCAACAGGTCATGTTGAACCGTGTTCATGTCGTGTCGTGTTCGTGTCGCGTCAAAAATTTGCTCACCCAAACCAGGCCCGTTAACTAATGGGTCGAAATCTAGAAACCCAAACCCATTCGTTAATTTAACGAGTTACCCGTAACCCAGCCCATTTAACCGGTTAGGCCAGTCAATCTACCCATCAGATGGCCACATCGTTGATGAGGACAACTGATAGCCTGACCCAATATACAGTTGTGGTCCACCTAGTGGGCCCATTCTATCACCAGAAACAATAGGATTCACTCGTGAGACAAGAAAGAATCACTTGTACATTACAATATTGCATGTGATCGAGTGTCAAGGTTCATAGGTGGGCCATGGTTTTGTGATCTAGATCATTATGTTAACGGGTTAATCGAGTTCACGGGTGAAACACTGACCCGACCCATTATGTTAATGGGTCTTAACGGGTCAACCCGTTAGTGACCCAACATGATTAGGCTGAACCTGAACACTGGTTTTTTCACGCCAGTTTCGTGGGGGTTGGCGGGTCGTGTGAAATTTTGTAAGGCCTAGCCCTGCAGTTCTGGATTTGAGCTTTTCAAGACTTTTCCTGCATTTTTCAAGCATCGTACAACTTTCTTTTGATCTTCTTTCGTTCACATGCTTGAATCATCATCTCTTGGACTTTAAATCGCATTTTTAGCTTGAATTCATTGGAATTCCCTCAATCACTTATAAACATAAAAACACATGTAATTATATCATTTTAGCCACAAAATTCATGTAAATGCATGATGAAAGTGGGGTTAAACATGTAAAATTTGTCATTCAACACACATTCCAACCATCATTTTGCTAGTCCTCGAGTAAAATATGTGAAATTTATATAAAAAAAAATGTACCAAACCTATCAATCAAATATATTAGAGTTCCAGAATAAGTTACACATAACCTAGGTAGAATAATGAAAATTATTCAAATTCCTTAATCAATTTCAAAAGATTGAGTTACCTAGATTCCTCAATATTTAGAATAATTATAATTTAACACTCACTTATATACGGTGATACTGGAGTACCTAAAGTTAACAGTTGTGTAAGTTAGTTTATTCACTCACTTTTAGTCATCCGTATGTTCACAGGGTCACCTCGAACACCGGCTCACTGGTGTGGCTAATAGGCTCTCAAAACCCTCTCTGAATGCCAAAAAACCAAGCTCTAACGAATAGAAAACGAGCACTAACAGCTAACTGCTGACCAGTTTGTGGGGGTTCACGATCGATCGGCGTTGAGCTTAATACGATCTAATAATGGCCTGGACAGGAGAAAAGCTTGTTGTCCAATTTTTTGCCTCTATTGACCGATCGGACACTTAAATCAATCGGGAGACCGGTCTATAATTGGCCAGAGGACCAGATTGCTTGTTGTCCCATTCTGACATCTGTAGATTGGTTTAGCGATCGGTCTAACGACATGTCTTCAGACTATGAGTTGGTTGTTTCTTGTGTATTTTCACAGCCACTCAAGCACCTCTTGGGCCATCCTATGGATGATCTTGTGGGACACCTAAGGCCAATCTAAGATGACTAAAAGTATGCCTAATAGTTTGGGTCATCTAGAGGTTTGGGTTTTGGTTTAATTCAAGGTTCAAGGTTCAAGGCTTACCAAAGCATCTCTTTTACCTATTTCTTCTTCCTTGATGCAACAGGTCCACTTGAGTCTTCGTTCTTCATCTTCTTTAAGCTCAACCGACACCTAGACTCTATTGGAATTCCGGTCAGCGGAAGCAACGAAGAATATCAAACAATTTACAATCAGCCACAAAAGCACACGACGCAAAAGCACACGAATTTTACGTGGAAAACCCTTCTGGGAAAAAACCACGGCGCAAAGCTACACATTCCACTATGAATTCAGATGATTATAGAGCTAGAACTACCCGAGTAGATCCCAAAGATGAACAAGGCACACAAAAACTCTCAATCCTCTCTCCCAATAACCCTAATCTCCTTTAAATCACCTAAGTATTGCTTAACATGACTCCAAACACAATTAGGAAACATATATATAAGAGAAAACCCGGAATTAGAAATAAGTAACGCGAAAACCACGCAACAATATAAATCCCGCACTATGGTCGACCGGTCGTCACTTGTCCAGAGAGTTTTGCCCGAACCATGATGCTCATTGCCTCAACTCAGACCTATCTCAGGACCGGTCTGAGTAACCAGCAATTGGTCTCAAAATACCAAAAAACGTCCAGAGAGTTTGGGCTTCAAACTAAACCACTCTGTCCACTGGCCAATCGGTCAGATGACCGGTCGGTGGACTCTATCTTTGCATATTTGAGGCCTTCACAACAGACTCAAGACTTACGTAATTGACAAACAAGGTGCACTAGTATGCAAAAGAAAAACGCAATAACAATAAATGAAATGCATTTGAAATCTAAATATCCTGTTTGGATGGGAGTAAATGGGAGGAATTGGAATTCATTGAAAATTTTCAATATATTCACAGTAATATATGTGATGTCCTAAACCAGCTTTAATATCTCAATTTAGTGTACATATATGATATTTAATATAATGATTATAATATGCCCATTGAAATGTATACTTTACCCAAAAAGAGGAAATTTTGAGCCTCAAATGGGCCACAACTATAAGGATCACAAACAAGCAACTTGCCTATGTTTTTTAACCATCCATTTAGGTAGCCAACCTTTAAACGGTTTAAATCATTATATTGGTGTAATTTTAGTGATGCATTGGATAATTGGACTGTTTTGGAGTATCATTAGCATGCCACGTGTATGGCGAACATGCATGTAGTGGCAACTTTGTTTACTCATGCAACTCACTAAGGAAGCCCCCCCCCCCCCCCCCCCCCCCCCCCATTTACTTCTAAATCCTCTCTTGTAGAAAGGATTTCATTTACTCCCATTTCGTTTCATTTACATGTATTTACTCTCATCCAAACATATTTCAAATATCATTTACTTCAATTTACTTTTAATTCCTCTCATTTATCTCCATTTACACCCATCCAAACAACCCCTTATATATAAAAGGACAAAATTGTCTAAAAACCTAACCCTTCTAATGATAAAACAAAAAAAAAAATGAAATAAAAGAAAAACCCTATACGCAAGATGTATAAAGTATAATATATGCAATTTTATGTACTAGGCCTGGCTTAATTTCAAAACAAAACTAGAAAACAATTCTAGAATTATTTATTAAATAACAGTTAAGCATATAATGAGATATATTCAGGGAACCAAAAATTGTAAATTATGTTATCAACATAATCACTTGCCAGTAAGAGGATATGCTAATGTTGATGATAACTTTGCTGAAGATAAAAATGATAGAAAATCCTCTACAAGATACATCTTCACCTTTGAAGGTGAAATAGTGTCTTGGTGTAGGAAAAAACATGAATGTATAGTTGGATGCACAATGGATGTAGAGTACATTGTTTGTAATATGGCGGCTACTGAAGTTGTTTGGATAAAAAAATTTATAACTGATTTAAGGATAAAAGAAATCCCTAAACAATATGAACACATTTACTATGACAATCATGCTACAATAACTAACATAAAGAAAGGAGTTATGAGCTCAAAAGAGAAATACATTGAAATGTAATATTTCTATATAAATGATGTCCTGCAAAAGGATAAGGTAACTGTAAATTTTTTACTATCTAAATATGGTAGCAAACTCATTAATAAAAGTAGTTCTTAATAAAAACTTCAAAAAACATATGTTTGCTATGGGTTGTGATATAAGTGATGATCAACTAAAACATTAAAACCATAAATTATAGAATAAAGAAAATATCCCTCATACCTATGGTAAATCAAGTAGCAAAAATAATAAATGGGTGAAAATGATCATCATATCATACGGTAAAAGGAAAAAGGCTATTGAATCATTATGCTTTTAGTATATTACAAATATCTCATATTGTCTCGAGTAAATTGAACGATGAATTGAACCACTGATTAGTAAGAGAAACATGTAGGCCAAAATGGCCACGTGGGATATGTCAGAACGTATGGTCATTGATGGCCACTATTCTAAATAGTTGAAACTCCCCACCTCTTGCAACGAACAAAACAACTCCCTCTCTCCTATAATGGCTAGTCCGTTTGTAATGGAAGATTTCAAAACGAGTACAATCTAATCCTTACAAAAAGGATAGCCATGAACAAGACCTAGCACACAAAAATGGAATGAGAAGATATATGTGATTTTGGTGAGAAATCCTCCTACCAACGATCTATTGCCAAACCACACCATTCCAATTTCCAATTACCAAACTTCCACCACAAACTTTAGAATATGCCCAAAAAATCTATCGGATTGAAAATTCTGTTCAAGCAAGCATATAATGAAAACCTGTGTATGCTGTGATCAAAGATGTGGAGCCACATATCATGCAATATTCGTCAAAGTTTTAGAGCAACTGCTATCTATGGCTACACGTCCGGGTACCCAATGGACCTTTTCTAATTTTGCGGGTCCATGTTTAATTTTTGACCAGTTAAGAAATCAAAACGACCTGAGGCTCATCTTTTCAAACCTAGATAAAAATTAGGTTTACTTAGGTTCAGATTGGCCCACCAACTTGGACCCAGAGAAATCGGGTCAGGTAAGTTCAAATAGGGTTTGGGTTGGGTTCAGTTGGGTTGAATGATAATATTATATAATATTAAATAAGGTGGAGTAACCAATAAGAGAGCAGATTAGGTGAGACAACGACCTCACAAAAGACAGTGCGGCCGTTACTGTGGGCCCCACCTTGATGTATGTATTATATTTCCACGTCGTCCATCTGTTTTTTCATATCATTTTAGGGCATTCATCCAAAAATTAAGCATATTCAATTATCATGTGGACCATATCATAAGAAACAGTGGTGATCAAACATCCTACCGTTAAAAACTTCTTACGGCGTACCTTAATGTTTATGTAGTATTTATTTACCATCCAATCTGTTGATAACGTCACATAAGCCTGGATTAAGGGAAAAACAAATATCAGCCTGATCCAAAACTTTTGTGGCCCATTAATGGTCAATCAACAGTGTTTCTTATGGTATGGTCCACTTGATAGTTGGATTTACTTCATTTTTTTTTTTTTTTTGAGATAATGCCCTAAAATGATATGGAAAAACAGATGGACAATACATACATCAAGATAGGCCCCATGGTAAGGGCCGCACCGTCATGGGTGAGGCGGCTCTCAACAAATAAAGTGATTTGGGTTGGTTTCAGTTTGGTGGAGTGGTAATTAGGCCTGCACACGGGTCGGGTTGGGCCCAACCCTGGACCGAACCTAAATATATTTAAAGGTCCGGGTTTCGGTCCGAGTCGTGATCGGGTTGGGCTGACCCAACCCTAACCCTACCCTACTTGTAAAAGGGCCAACCCTAACCCTACCCTACCCTATATGCTAAACCGGATCGGGTCGGGTCGGGTCGGGTCGGGTCGGGTTAGGACTATGTTTCTATGGTGTGGTCCACCTAAGATTTGAGTCAACTTCATTTTTAGTACCGTATCCTAAAATAATCTTTCAAAATAGTTGGTTGGTGTGGATTTAAGACACATAGTCAGGGGCCACCTACCTTGGTGGATCCCGAATGTCACCTAGTTCGCTCTATGTGAGTGTGAGATGAGCACAACTTGGGTGAGAGTCGGTGAGACCCGGAACCAGCCATGTGGGTAAGACCCTAACCATGAGGCACCTCGATGTATATATTGTAAATCTATGCTGTCTATCTACGTTTCCACATTATTATAGGACATAGTCCCAAAAAGGAAGCAGATAAAAGCTTTATGTAGACCACATCACAAAAATCAATGGTCATTGAACTCCCACCATTAAAAGATTCTAGAGTCCACCCTAATATTTATTGACCATTCAACCTATTGATAATGCTATATAGATATTTCTAAAAGCAATAAACTAGTATAAACAGGGCGGTTCGGGTCGGGTGGAACGGGGCTGGGTACGGGTCAGGTCGGGCGGGTTTGGCATGTACCCTAAACCGTACTTAAATTAAAAACGGTCCAGCCGCATCTATTTAGGACCGGACCGTTTTCTCAACCGGGTCGGGTCGGGCGGGTTGCGGGTTAACGGGGCAGATGTGCACCCCTAGTGGTAATATCATATAATATTAAATGACGTGGAGTAATAAAGAATGTGTTTTTCTGTTCAGTATCCAACGTTTACACGTGGAACTATGGTTGGTTTTTCCAATCCATTGATTTGATGGCCCATCATGGATGAACAATGCCCAAAAAAAAAAAAAAAAAATTCCCTTCATGCGGTCCACTCTAACCTTTCCATTTTCTGGCATGTAAATACATGGTTAAGAAGACATAACAAAAGATTTAATGGTTAGGATCTTCTGATTTGAAAGATTTTATTGGACATTGTTCATCAATGATGGAGGACGTAAGATGAGTGGCTTGCATTAACTGATTATGGGCCCACATGCACAGATTAGGTAACAAACAGGGAGTCTCTTGTGGGGTACGTACATGAAACTTAGGCCTTCCTATTAAATATATATTGATTGTTTTAGTGACTGAACAAGGCATGCTAAAGCCACACGCATCTAAGAGAACCCGGTTACTGAATACGCATGTGTGAAAGTGACACGTGTGTGCAATCTAATTCATCCATCAGATGCCTTCATCGTTTAAATGCTCTCGTTTAACTGGACCCATCACGACCTAGGTCCAAAGACCTAGGGGTTCCCAGGTAGGATCCGGGTTCGGATCTAAGAACAAGGCCTGGACCCGGAAAGATTCCTAGGACCCGATCTGAACAAGAGCGGATTGCATGTTGTTGTGTGGGTCCCACATAGATGTCCGTAACAAATCCAATCCGTCCATCATTTTTTAAACACCACAATAGTATAGGATCCTAAAAATCAGTCATATCCAAAACTCAAGTGGGCCAATACAAATGAAACAGTGGGAACGGAAACGTCCAACGTTGAAACCTTCCTGGAGCTGAACATGACGTTTATATGCCATCCAAACCGTTCATATGGTTATTACCAATCATATAAACTGTAGGAACAAATATCATCCTGATACAAAAACTTCTGTCACCCCATGCGTTCAATCCTTAGTGTTTCATATGGTATGGCCCACATGAGTTTTCGATATTCCTTATTTTTATATTCCAATCCTATTTTGGTCTTTAAAAACAGATGGACGGAGTGGATTTGTCATAAATATCTCTGTGGGCCCCACAAAGCCGGTGGCACATGGAATCCGCTATTGTTCTGAATGCCTTAAATTCTCCGACAGCAAACCTGAGATACTGATAATCAGCATGATCATAGCCGTCCAATTGTTTTCCGTGAAATGGACAGTTAGGAAGAAGGGTGCTGATCCACTGCCTACATATCCTAACAATCTGAATGAACCTTTTCTCAGAGACTGTGAGCCGTTGCTGGCTTTTGTCTTTGAATTTCCATCTGTGCGTCACCAATTGGAGGGCTGGAATTGCCTAAACAGTGTGATTCTTGGATCATGGCCCATTCATCATTTGAAATATCAAATGAACTGTTTTTGGATTGTCTAATCCAAATCTGCCACCTGTACAGGTACAACATGGACACACCATTCGCCCCGTGCATTCAGATCCACTGGATCCGATACCTTAAAAGGAAATCCGTCAACGGTCCGGATACAATATGAGATATCAAACTGTTAAGATCTCTGATCAGTGTGATTTACAAGCGTGCTTCAACCAGAGTGAAGATTAAAATTCAGAAGGCCCTGATTAAACACAGATCATGGCAACTCATCCACAGGACCTGTGGGACCCACCGTGATGTATGTGTTTTATCTACGCCGTCCATCCGTTTTTCCAGCTCATCTTAGGGGATGAGACCAAAATTGAAGCGTATCCAAAGCTCAAATGGACCTCACCGTGGGAAACAGTGTGGATGATGGCGTCCACCATTGAAACCTTCCTAGGGTCCACAGTAGTGTTTATTTGTCATCCAACCTGTTCATAAGGTCACACAGATCTGAATGAAGGGAAAACACAAATATCAGCTTTACCCAAAACTTTTGTGTCCCACAATAAGTTTTCAACAGTGGGCGTTCAATCCCCACTGTTCCTGTGGTGTGGTCTACTTGAGCATTGCATATGCTTCAATTATGGCTCATGCCTAAAATAATCTGTCAAAACGGATGGACGGCGTGGATAAAACACATTCATCACGATGGGCCCCACAGAGTCCTGGCATCACGCAATCCGTGTCATTGGCTACCGTCTGAGTTTGCCACAAACCAAAAAAGTGTCCCAACTGAAAACTGATCGACGGCACACATCTCATACATGTCATCGGTCCCACTGTGAATGGAGAATGGCCTGCGTCACACTGATTGGACAATCTTAGCCGTCCAATATCTGCCAATAAAATTTGACAGCAGAACATTTTCTTTCCAACTGTCGATTTGATGGCCATAAAATAAATGGTTAGGATTCTCCGATAAGTGTAATTTCGGGTCAGTGCTCCATCCACAGTGTGGGCCATGATTTAGACGGTCTGGATCAGGTTGGATATGTCCCATATGTCCGGTGAATAACCTGTCAAACACACGTGGGAGCACCCGCCTTTTGGCGGGTAACCTGTTGTTGGGTTCTTTCGAAAAAGTTCATACAAAAGGGCAGGATGAGCAGAGCTTCTGCTCTCTTTCAGAAGAAAAGAATACCCATTTCAGAAGAAGAAGACCCAATTCCCAAAAACAAAATAAAAAGCAAATTCAAAATACAAAATGAATATTTCAATTAGACAGAAAAAAGGAAAAAGAAAATCTTGATACCGCCTTTTCTAAATGCCGAATCGACGCATTCTCAGGCCGATTGCTTCAACCAAATTAGAACTTTCAGACCCACAAAGGAATCTCCTGTCTGCAATGAATTCCTTTCTTTCTCTCGTTGTTTCGTCCTGCAGCTTCTTTACGGAATGTTCTTTCTCCTCAAAACAGATCTTTCTTAGGCTGATTTCAGAAACAATTCCCATCACACGACTTGTCCAGATGGAAAGCATATGGTTAGATTTTAATAATTGGAAAAGGAAAATCCAGCAAATGAAGCAACCTGCTCGACTATAAATAACAGTTGCTGCCATTGGACAACCCAGACCGAAGGAATTCAAGAGTTAGTCTCATTTGAATTTTATTGGGTTTTTTTTTGGTTTTGTTCAGAAATCAAAATGGCTTCTTCGTCGAGCTTCAAAAAATCTGAGAGCATGAGCTTCAAAAGATCAGACAGCATTGCCGAGGGCATGCCAGAAGCTCTGAAGCAGAGCAGGTATCAGATGAAGAGGTGTTTCGCAAGGTATGTTTTCAAATTCTCTCTGTCGGAACAAAACATTGCAAATCCAAAACAGACACTGATTTTTTTTCTGATTGAAAAACAGGTACATTTCACAGGGAAAAAGGCTAATGAAAAACCAGCAATTGATGGAGGAATTGGAGAAATCAATAGACGATAAGGTTGAAAGAACGAAGGTCTTAGAGGGCTTTCTCGGTTATATCATATGTTCTACTCAGGTTTTTTCTTTTCACCTTTCCCTTTTTGGTTTTTGGCCTTTCGAGTTCTTCATGAAATTTAGAGATTTCCACATCCAAATTGCAGGAGGCAGCTGTTGTTCCTCCCCACATTGCGTTTGCAGTAAGACCCAATCCTGGAATCTGGGAATTTGTTAAGGTGAACTCGGACGATCTGCAAGTAGACGGAATCACTGTTTCGGATTTCTTAAAATGCAAAGAAAGCATCTTTGATGAGAAATGGTACGTTTGTTACCAACACAAAATGAATCGAACAGATTGCAATTTTCATCCTTGTGGACTTAGGATTGTGTTTGCATCAATCCACTTGCAGGGCAAATGATGAAAACGCATTGGAAGTGGATTTCGGAGCTTTCGAGTTTTCCACACCACACACAGTCTTACCTTCCTCGATCGGGAATGGTACCCAGTTCGTCGCAAAGTTCTTGTCTTCGAAACTCAGACAAGCCTCTGAGAGCATGAAGCCTTTGTTGGACTATTTGATCGCTCTTAATCATCAGGGAGAGGTACGAAGAAATGGAAAAACTAAGGTTTTGAAAACCCAGTTTCAGAGTATGACTCGCCTTACAACCAAAACGGCCGCTACAATTCTTTCCGTTTCAGCCACCAGAACATATACAATGTTTTGGGATGGGAGGCGATTATTCACTCTCCAATGAAGCCAAGTCAACTCAGAAGTGGTGACTCGGTTTTGGCAAATTTCAAAACCTTAATACAAACGGCACAATCTGATGATTAACCGGTTTCTCTTTTTTATTGCTGAAATTTTCAGAATCTTATGATTAATGAAAGCCTGGACAACGTGACTAAGCTTCAAACAGCATTGCTCCTAGCCGACGTGTTTCTCAGCGCACTGCCAAAAGACATGGCGTACAATCAGTTTGAGATCAGGTGATTCAGTGTCTTTTTTATGGAATTGTATTTTACGTGGATTGAAAAAACTGTTAGAGAAGTCTTGGAGCCTGATTTTTTGGGTGTTTCCAAAATTTCAGATTTCAGGAATGGGGATTGGAGAGAGGATGGGGTGATACTGCTGGGCGTGCTAGAGAGACAATAAATGCGCTTTCAGAGGTCCTTCAAGCACCGGATCCTCTGAACATGGAGAAGTTCTTTAGCAGAGTTCCGACGATCTTTAACATTGTTATCTTCTCTCCTCACGGCTACTTTGGCCAGGCAGACGTTCTTGGTTTGCCGGATACCGGCGGACAGGTATGGCATCGAGGGAAATAGAAGATCGAGCAATTACTCAAGCTCAACAAACTGTAAATTTGCGGCCCAAATGTGGGTGACCAATGCCATTTGTATGGGGCCATCATGGATGGAAAACACCCATAAAATATCCCCATCTGTTTATCCTCTCCATCGTTACCCAATTAAATGTAGACCATTGGCTGCAACTGTCCATTTGCAAGTCAGCAATAAGATGGGAAGGATCTACTATGGTAGAGAGATTGGGATTTGGGCATCTCATGAGTGGGCCAACCCCAGATCCGTGGCTTGGATTGCTAAGAGGTGGGTCCCACCTACATCTGCACCAATCAGTGAGTAATCTTTCAGCTATTTTAAACAGATTGTTTACATTCTGGATCAAGTAAAAGCCTTGGAGGAGGAAATGCTGCTCAGAATAAAGCAGCAAGGATTGGCTGTGAAGCCTCAAATTCTTGTGGTGAGTGACTGGTAATCAGACGGACAAAAATGGAATACAGGACATTTTGAATAGATTTCTAAATCTAAGCCCAAAATGCATGAACAGGTTACGCGGCTTATACCGGAAGCTCGGGGGACTAAGTGTAATGTAGAATTGGAGCCGATCCTTGACACCAAACACTCGCACATACTCCGAGTGCCATTCAAGACAGAGAACGGAATCCTACAGCAGTGGGTTTCTCGTTTCGATATCTATCCCTACCTGGAAAGATTTGCTCAGGCACGTCACTCGCCGCTCCCCATTAATCTTCTTTTGTCAAACTACCATTAGGCCTTACGCTTTACAATCATTCATTTTGTTGAGAGAAACCGTCTTCTTGAATTATCAGGATGCCACTGAAAGAATCATCGAGCGGTTGGAAGGAAAACCGGACCTGATCATTGGAAATTACACAGACGGAAACATGGTAGCATCCCTAATGGCAAGCAAGCTTGGGATAACTCAGGTGTGTTAGTGTTCTTCTCTTTTCATTCTAATTTCACCAAACTCAAGAACATCATACTGTAGTGAAATGTACAAACATGCTAATATCGGACAAAAACGTAGTTTGCTACGGACTCCATGGGAACATGGGGCTCAATGGGCCACATCATAAAAATCACAACATTCAGACGATCCAAACTGTGCCATGGAGGAACTCTCCATTGAATATGAACCATTGATTGACTATTTATTAACTTGACATTTTTTCGATACAAGTCATCTGTAACAGGACCCACCTAATTTGCAATCAGGTCCATCTATCCAAAATGCTTGATTTTTTCCCTTAATCGAATATTATTCTCTCTATGCTCTTAATCTAGGGAACGATAGCGCATGCTCTAGAGAAGACAAAGTATGAAGATTCAGACATCAAGTGGATGGAAAAGGAGCAGAAATATCACTTCTCGTGCCAGTTCACCGCCGACATAATCGCAATGAACACTACCGATTTCGTCATCACAAGCACATTCCAAGAGATTGCGGGCAGGTTAGAGAACAAACCACATGCTAGATACAAGTAAATCACATCTGAAATTCTAACTGACTCTGAATGTTTTCACACCACAGCAAGGATCGGACAGGGCAGTATGAAAGTCATTCTACATTTACACTCCCAGGCCTATACCGGGTTCTCTCAGGCATTAATGTCTTTGATCCCAAATTCAACATAGCTGCACCCGGCGCTGATCAATCTGTATACTTTCCTTACACACAGAAACAGAAACGACTAACATCGTTCCATCCCGCCATTGAAGAGCTATTGTACAGTAAAGAGGATAACAGCGAACACATGTATGTTGCTTAATCTCAACTCAATTGCCAGCTTTGATACCATGATAATACTGGCTGAGTGGCTAAAATGCCCTCTTCTTATGCCAGATTTTATATGGCATTTGATTCAAAGAAACAACCCACTTTCAGTAGCCCAAGCCTCTGACTGGTGGGCCCCATCATGGGATGGTCCACACCTTAAGATCTCTGGTATTGGATGATTTTAACCATCAGATGAAAATCCACACTTAATGGGAACCGAACTGGATGCTTAAGGCCATCCCATAGGGAGTTTTGGGGTAGCTAACACTAACAATGTGCCCAACATATGAATGGTTTAGATAACCAAAGGTGAGCCGTTTTCGGATCAAGCAAAATGCTCGATCGAACATTGCATGAATGGCTCATTGCATATATTCAACAATTACTAATGTACCAGATCTGCTTATACACCATATGTGAATTACATGCATAATCAATTAATATCTACTATGTTACTAACATCTGAAATGAATTCCGGTTGGAAACAGTGGATTTCTCACGGACAGGAAGAAACCCATCATCTTCTCAATGGCAAGATTAGATGTAGTCAAGAACATCAGCGGATTGACAGAATGGTATGGGAAGAACAAGAGGCTAAGGAACTTGGTTAATCTTGTTGTAGTTGCAGGCTTCTTTGATGCATCTAAATCGAAAGACAGAGAAGAGATTAGCGAAATAAAGAAGATGCATTCCTTGATTGAAAAATACCAACTGAAGGGTCAGATCAGATGGATTGCAGCCCAAAACGACAGAGTCCGGAATGGTGAGCTATACCGATGCATCGCCGACACAAAGGGTGCTTTCGTGCAGGTTCGATCGACACTACTCCCTTGTTATTTTTGACTTCTAGAGCATAGAAACTAGTTCCTTCAACATCTTCTTCAAAATTATATCAACATGACCTTGTGTTGGTTACAGCCTGCCCTGTATGAAGCATTCGGGCTTACAGTCATCGAGGCCATGAATTGTGGACTAGCGACCTTCGCAACCAATCAAGGAGGGCCGGCTGAGATCATCGTCGATGGGGTCTCTGGCTTCCATATTGATCCCAACAACGGAGATGAAGCAAGCAACAAAATTGCTGATTTCTTCGAGAAATGCAAGAAAGACAATGAATATTGGAATAAGATTTCTACTGGCGGGCTCCAGCGCATCTACGAGTGGTAATTCAAAAACCCACAAATCAAATAATAACATAGTTAAACACCATCATTCAAATGACCCAAAACCACTCTCCGATGCTACACAAAACCAACATTCCTTGCATTAATTTTACAGTTAACAATTTCTAAACCCACGTTGTCGAACAGAATGTGAAGTTTAATGGGATTTTGTTTTTGCAGCTATACATGGAAGATCTACGCAGACAAGGTGTTGAACATGGGATCAATCTATAGCTTCTGGAGGCAATTGAACAAGGAAGAGAAACAAGCAAGGAAAAGATACCTACAGATGTTTTACAATCTCCAGTTCAGGAACTTGGTGAGTTGAGACGATTTGATTTATGGGTATGGCTTAAAAAATTTCTGGGTTTCGACGGTTTTTAATAGTCCATTATGGGTCTTATTCCAGGCAAAAACAGTACCGGTGGTGGCGCAACAACCTGATTCTAAGCCAGTAGTTGAACCTCCAGCAAGGCAAGTAAACTAATGCAAATCTAGATTATTATCTCCCATGAAAATTTTGATAATGCAATTAGATGATTGCACTATGGAAGACGAATCAGTCATCTATACACAATAATCAGATGCATCATCATTCAATTACATAGCAAATCTCCAATTTAAACGCTGTATTAAAATAAAATAAAAAAAAATATATGTTCGTTTTATCTTTACTGAATTCATATACATGGTTTATGCACACCTGATCATTCCTCATCTAATCTTTTTATCTAACAATTTATGTTCTTGCATGGTAACAGGCGCACACAATCCCGACTGGCGAGGTGAGAAGAATCGCCAGAGTATTGTATTATGTCTGTTTTCGCAGTAGTCAGCTAGATTATATATTACTCATTTGATCCGTTTAACTTAGTCTTAGGCTTCTAGGTTGACCCCGGAATCTCCGCCGACTGGCGATCATAGCCAACAGCTTCAATCAAAGGACGACACTCAAGGCATGAAGGATCAGCTTCAATCACAGGGAGACACTGAACGCATGGTGGAGGAACGAAAATGGAATCGATCTTGTTGGTTCTGGTTAGCTTGGTTGGTGCTGCTCATTTCATTTCTCTTACACCAGAGGGAAACCGTTAAAAGCATTTATAAGAAAATAAACGACTGAATGTTGTGTCATTGTCAAGACCAGATTACTTATAAGAGAATGGGAGGGTCAGAGGTGTTGCAGTTTGTATTTCTTTCAATAACATGTTGTAACTTGCATTTATATTATCTACTTTATCAATAAAAAAGATGCCAATGTGCATTTATGCCATCTCATTTATCAAGGAAATGACCCAAACACGTCCTCCTCTCTCTCTCTCTCTCTCTCTGGCCAAACACGTCCTTTTCTCTCTCTCTCTGGCTAGCAGTAGATATGCTGTCTCATTTATCAAGGAAAAGACCAAAACACGTCCTCTCTCTCTCTCTCTCTCTCTCTCTCTCTCTCTCTCTCTGGGTGTGGCTAGCAGTAGGCTGACATGGGTAGGATTGGCCAAAAATGGCTAAACCGAATTTACAACGGTCTTAAATCTACAGGTACTTTGGGATGCAGTGCATTGCCTCCATCATCGAGACTAGGGTGTGAGAGTAGGGAAAAGTGGTGGGGGTGAGCGAGGAAAATGGTGAGACTACAGAGAGAGAGAGAGAGAGAGAGAGAGAGAGAGAGAGAGAGAGAGAGCAATTGAGTGGTAGACACTGCATTTCAACACTTAGGTTATGGGTTGAGCGTGTTTGTACCCCAATCTCTGAGGATTAACAATGCAGAATGAGCCACGTGGCATAGAAGATATTTAAGGAGCATGAGATACGGAAGACAATTCATTTTTTCGGAAGAAACTTTGTATTTATGCTATCTCCGGATAAGGACAAGTAACCATTCGATGAAGACAAAACCATGATCAAGAAAAAGTAACTGCTCTTTTTCAGCTAGTTACATACAAAGGCGCCATTTGGGCAAGCAATTGTTCTCACGTCTCTCTTAAGAAAGATACAAATAACAAAGGTAGATACGAAGAGAATGATATGAATCCCCAATCCAAAATTCAAATCAATCCAGCACAATAATGTTTATCTTAATTTAGATCTTCCATCACTCATCAGCAGTGGACTTTTAGTATAGGGTAGTTTCGGTCCACCCCTGCGTACATGCCAGACCGACTATTAGCTATAACCTGTAAACTGTAGTTGGAGTTCCCTTCCATCTACGTCATTGTGTCGGATCTGAAGGAAGATTTTAGCTTTAAGATCCGTCCATCTCCACTCATACATTAGGCGGACTGTAGTTGTAATCCTCAATTTGCCTTGATCTCACTCATCAGTACACTACTACAGGAAGTACCCTGCTTCTCTCAGCCAGGTCAATGATCTCGTTTTGGTGGTAAATTACGCTCAATTCCGCATCCAACCTTTCGTTTTATTTCTGTTCGACCATACAACTGCTGCAACTTCGCGAGTCCTTAGTTTCCAAGGCAAAATGAGCTCATTTGGAGGAAGTGCCCCAACCTCCGCCAATTGCCTGATTGACACACGTGCACATTGATTAGCTGAATGGATGGTTGGTCTACCAACTGCTCGACTAAGCACTGCTCTATCTCAATGCCAAGGGTCAACGGTGTTCACGATTTGAATCAGACACAATTGCACACCTGCAAAACAGCACAAATATCCCGCGTGGCCAAAAACCATGCCAACAGAGTGCCCATGTAGGGGGTGTGTAAAAAAAACAGAGAGAAAGGGATTTCAATGTTGGACAGCACAAGTATCCCCTCGTAGGACAAATAAACCCCTCCATTGAAGAGCCAACCACACCCAATTGCATGGGAAAGTTGTCCACACGTAGGCTTTTACTCTATTTTTTTTTATATTTCCAAAATAGTTTTACTTTTGTATTAAAATGTCTTGCCATGCCCTTCTCATACTAAAAGTGTTCCTCAGGAGAACAAATTGCTGGGGTAATTATAATTTGTTCCCTGTCATGCGCGTTCTCTATAAGTGCCTGTAAGCATAGGGCATTTTTACCCACAAGATGCCAAAGAAGGGGCGGACACATATATCTAGGGGAGAAAGCATTATGATGTTGACCTCTATTGACCCTACTGCGGACGTCAATCCATTTGGAGAGTCTCCTCTGGGTTATGGGGCAACTGGCGAGCCGTACCATCTATGCCTAAAAGTATCTAAAAGCCCTAAGTGCCCCACTTAAATTTTGGAATGGCTTAAAATTTGGGATGACTCCTCGTCAAAATGGGACACAAAATGGATGGGCTGAATGTCTAAGCCACATCTCAGTGAGCATATAAACAACCAAGAAGGTTTTGTATGCGGTGAGGCCCACCTAAGTTATGGAGTGGCGTATTTTAACGCCCATGGACCACCATGGAAGCATGCATTGATTGATGGGGTGGATTCCAACACACATCACATTAGGCCCAATAGAGCTCAACCCTCATGGGGTGGATTCCAACACACATCACATTAGGCCCAATAGAGCTCAACCCTCATGAGAAGTTCTCTGGAGTGTGTGTATGGAAATATTATAAAATAAAAGAGAGGGGAAGAAAAGACTTTTCATTTATTGTCTATTACCAATAAGGAGGAGACATGCTTATTTATATGTTAAGTTGTACTAGACTCTTTTATCGATATAAGATTAGGTATTTAATATAAAGTAAAACTCTCTTACATAGACATTCATTTAATAATCTTATTTACAACAGGGAAATGGTACTATGAGGTCGACCTCATGAGAATTTCTCATGAGGTCGAGCTGTGGGCCCCACCATGATGTCTGTTAGACATCAACACTGTGCATTTGATAGGTCCCCTTTACGTCATGAGATATCTCAAAAATCAGCCATATACAGAACTCATATGGGACATACCATCTAAAATCATGTGAAGACATGCCTAAAACATCTAAAAGCACTTGGCGAGGCTCACCTAAGTTTTGGATGCGGCTGAAATCAACCTCATATTACCATTTCCCCCCCCCCCCCACACACACACACACTTAATAACGCCTCCATGACCCGAAATGCCATAGACATGCTTTTTGGGCCAAGAAATTACTATAATGACCAGGGTATACTTTTGTTTTCCCATAGAAATCAGTAATTTGGAAATTTGTAGAGCCCACACGACCTGTGTATGATTTTCAACTGGACGATAGATGTACTCTGCTATGATGCTGAAAATGACCAAAATTTTTATTGATCTAAACCGTAGTGAGCTACACCACAAAATAATACGCTCCACTTAGAAATATGAAAATTCATGTGAAGACCATCTAATGATTCGGTTAAAGAGATTTTTGGTAAGGGGGTGCTTAGTAAATCTATTAATAAGAGTTTATTTGCTTATTCTAAAAAAAATAAGCTTTCATTATGAAAATAGACGGTTTGGTAAAGCTTTCATTTTAGAGCTCATGTTTTTGCGAAACTAGCAAAAGAGCTCTTAATAATAAGTATTATGGAGGTCACTTTTTCTTTAAGAGCTTAATTAGCTTAAGCGGGTAGACATTTTTAATTAATTTTTGGACAAGTTTGTCCTTAAACTTTTTAAGCAATTCCCATCTTGCCCTCTTCTCTTCTTTAGAACATCTCTAAGGTGGGCCCACATGATGAACAACCCATATTGACAGTGGGTTTCCACATCAAAGTGGGCCCACATAATGCATGGTCACATCAAAGGTGGGCCCCACATGATAAACGCCCACATCAAAGGTGGGACCTACATGATGGATGGGGGACATTGAAGGTGAGATAACATGATGGAAGGTTGACATCAAAGGTAGGTCCACATGATGAACAACTCATATTGAAGGTTGGGCCCCACATGATTGACAGTGAACACCAAAGGTGGGTCCCACATGATGGATGACCCACATTAAAATGTGGCCCCACATGATGGATGGACAATCCATATCAAGTGGGCCCCATATGATGGACAATTCATAGCAAAGGTGGGACCCACATGATGGATGGTGGACATTGAATGTGGGACCACATGATGGAAGATTGACATTAAATGTGGGACCATATGATGAATGACCCATATTGAAGGTTGGACCCCACATGATGGATGGGCCATAGCAAAGGCGGGACCTACATGATGGATGGTGGACATTAAAGGTGGGTCCCACATGATGGACTATCCACATCAAGTGGGCCCCACATGATAGATGGTCCACAACAAAGGTGGGACCCACATGATAGATGGTCCACATCAAAGGTAAGATCCAAGTGAGGGATGATGGATATTGAATGTGGGACCACATGATGGAAGGTTGACATTAAAGGTGGGCCTACATAATGAATGACCCATATTGAAGGTTAGAACCCACATGATGGACAATCCACAGCCAAGGTGAGACCTACATGATGGATGGTGGACATCAAATGGGTCCCACACGATGGACTACCTACTTGATGTGGGCCCCACATGATAGTGGTCCACAACAAAGGTAGGACCCACATGATGGATGGTGGACATCAAAGATGGGCCTCATAATGAATGACTCATATTGAAGTGGGGCCCACATCAAGGTGGGCCACATAATGAAGGTTCACATCAAAGGTAGGCCCCACATGATAGATGGCCCACATCAAAGTGTAGCCCAATATGATGGAACATGCACATCAAGTAGGTCCCATTTAAATGGCATTCCACATCAAAGGTGTGATCCACATGAGGGATGATGGTCATTGAAGTTGGGCCCACATAATGGTCAGTTGATATAGAAGGTGCACCTCACACGATGAATGGTATATCAAAACTGGGCCCCACATGATGGACAATACACTTCAAAGGTAGGGCCCACACTATGGACACATCAATGTAGATTCCACATGATGGTGATGGGCAGTGGACATTGAGGGGCCCCACATAAAGGATAATTAACAATAATGTTGTGCCCCACATGATGGACAGTCCACCCAAACAATCATTTGGATTGCTCTAATATTTAAGTTATTGTAATCTCTAAAAATGATGTCAACTATCCTTAAAAAAGCTTTTATTTGAAAGTTTTACCAAACATGCTTATTTTAAATAAAAGCTTTTTTTTTTTTGAGATTTTACCAAACAGGCTTATTTAAGACGAGCTAGAACAAAAGGAGCTTTTGAAGTAGCTCTTATTCAAAAAGCTCTTGTTGAATTAGAGTAGAGATGCCAATTGCCCCTTAGTGTGGTTGTTGTGGATTGGTGTATATGTTTGACAGCTGGATGTCATACAATACCATGTAAACTTCAAAATTTTCCGCTTTATGACAGTTGGATGTCATACATACCATGTAAACTTCAAAATTTTCTGCTTTATTCCTTTTCAAGAAAAACAATGCGTGATGTACTTCGGTAAACTCTCTCCTCAAAAAACGCTACCTGGTATTTTGATTCATAGAATAATTCTTTGGTAAATATGGCAGTCGTGGGGAATTTTCCCATACGATCCTCACCACACACACACACACACACACACACACACACACACATGAAACAAGACCCTCATTTACGTGAGAGCAAACAGGGGTGTGCTTCAGCAGGCCCCACCATGATGTTCTTGTAAAATCCTAGACTCAAAAATCTGCCACATCAATGATTAGAGTGGACCACACGAGTGAAAGGGGAGCCCACCCTACAAATTCTTTCCCTTGGTATGGCCACAGAAATCACAAATGACGCTAAACAGTGGCCCCGGGCATAAAATTTCACAAGGCACCTGATGGTTGGAGTCAATTTTACATAATCATCATGGTGATGGTGGATGTCCCTCCTAACTGGTTCTTTGGTGTTAGCCTGTTTTTTAAGGCCCCAGCCCTAAAGATGGATGATCCAACTGATGGTCAAGAGTGGAATGTGCATACCCAATAAGGGCCCATAAATCGATGATAGCATCACCCCACCGGGCAGCCCTATGCTCTCAAGTAAACAAGATTATGACACCACCAGAGCGTGCACGCGCGCACATCTTGTAGCTGAAAACACCAAATAGCAGTGCAATTGCCTATAGATGATCACTCCACATAATAGGGGTAAACTATTAGAGTATGCATCATGTCTCAGACGGCAACGGGGACCAGAACATCCTCAGTCCCCCCAATTCCCAGCCAAGTCTAGCAGGTATAGGCCTTTGGCCCAAGAATCTAATTGGACTGAACAACAGGCATCTTGTTTAATCTTCCAAACGGGCAGACAGACCACACCATACCCAACTAAATTAAAACACGATTGGACTGAGAACTCTGCTGGCAGGGCCTGAAGTGCTACTCATGAGCTAAACTCGGGCAGCAACAGCCTAAGACTATTAATTAGGTTGTCGCACCAGAATCCAGGAACTGAAAATGTTACTCTCGACTACCAAATCCAGCGCCAACACAGGGCCCACACACCCTAATCATGCCTGTAAATCAGGACAAATCATCCAATGCAACAGCAGGCAGGGCGGTAGAAAAAACAGCAGGCAGACCATATGACTAATCCGTTCTCAGCTGCAGAGCCAAAATGACTCGGTCCAGTCATAATGATAATAAGAAACATGAGAATGCCTGCAGAGCCAAAATGACTCAGTCCAGTCATAATATCCTGATAATAAGAAACATGAGAATGGAAGCTTGTAACAACATTGTGCAAGCTACTTTTGGACACCAAAGAAAAACTGGAGTAACACAATACTGTAAAAGGCTCAAAAGCTGCAGACTGGGATGAAGGATCAAAGACCATCTCTACAATTTTTTAGCTGCCCTCTTCTTTTCTAATCATCCATTCCATTTGGAAGACTAGACATCCAAATGACTCCAAGATCACAGATAGCCTGTAGGTAGGTGGCCCACTTCTATACCAACAAAAGATTTAATTGCTGAAATCCTTTCGGTAGGACCAGTAGCAGTGGGAGTTGTAACAGCAACCACGCTCAGCCCTATGATTATAAAAGGCTGTGGTTCCAGTAGATTGATTGGCAATTCTCTGGTTCCATGATCAGTCCAAGGTGAGGTCCATCACATGCCATGTTTTGAGTGGTCTGCTTCACAATGCTTATGTTTGTAATCCACTTGGGCATTACAACGAAGCTGGAGATAAGGCCGCCACCATGATCCCATCAGAGTACTAAAGGCAGTGCTCAAAAGTAGCTGGACCTTGAATGCCCCATCAGGATAGCAGATGTCCAGCAAAGAGTGGCCGGCATTGGTTGATCCCAAGAAGAAGTTCGCTTAAAACCAAGGCAGCTTTGAAAGTTCTCCTTTTCCCCCCAAGAATTGTTAAAATGGCAATGTTCTTACAATCCACCATGGGTCTAAATTAATCTTTTCATGCAAAAACTCTCGCAAAGGCACATATTCTCCTATTAGAGCAGATTTCTTTTCTTTTTCTTTTTTTCGTTAGTCTGGAAGGTTGTTTCTTGAGGTGGACATGCCTCAGCAGTAGAACATCACCTTTTTCACATTGTCCTTGAGAGCAGGGAGAGGCCTGACTGCAGCACTTGTCGGGACACGGGTACTGCGTGCGCCTCCACCGACACCACCCATAGGACCACGGCCAGCAGCACCACTTGTTAGAGAGCCACTGTCAGATGTCTCTGGCTCCATGTAAAATCGAGCGCGGAAGGCAGCAAGATGAGCATAGTATGCCGGTGGCACTGCCAATTTCAACAACATAAAGGCATCTTAAGGCAAAGATGTTTCTTCCACAAATCCAGTTGGTTCCAATAAAAGAGTTTTGAGAGAGAGAGAGAGAGAGTCTAATGAATGGATAAACTTACCAATTGAAACAGACCGGGTGCACCTGGCATATCTGTATAAAGAAGGGCAAACAAGATTAGATCAAGACAAACTGATCACAAGGAATCAAAACCCGTAAACAGAGTCCCAAGTCAACTTGCACTCTGAAAGAGGGAAATGAATGGCTGAATTGGCCACCATGTACTCAATTGGAAAGAAAAGAAAACAAGAGGAACGGATTCATACGTGTAGCAAAGATTATTTGTTAGAGATTGAAGTCCATCAGCAGTAAATTTGTTTTCATCCCACAAGACATGGTAATGAGCTGGACGGCTTGTGCCCTTCAGTACAACAACCACAATCATCAACATACCATCAACAAAAAAACAAGTTCAGCTTTAAAAATCAACTGACTAAAGGAAAGAAAGGATCAAATTTACCTGAATGCCGGCATGGCTGCACAAATAGAAGTCAAATTCAGTGGGATGGCATATCTTCGTGTCCACCACAGTTCCTGTTGAGTTACGGAGATAGGTTTCAAGAAATTGAATTTAAGGCATCAATTGGATGAATCACTTTTTTCGTTGGGAATAACTAAAGTATCCAATCCATGAAAATTACTAGCACTAGTATAACTGTGAGTTACCAAACACCTACAGTAATCTCTCAAAATTGAGGCACGTATGATATATAGGCTATATTAATCGCCATCTTACCGGGTAATATATTTCCACTTTTGTCAACAGAATAGCGATCCGAATGATTGTTAGCAAAAAGCCTGGTGTGGTGGCGTTTTTGGACAACAACAAATGTTACTGGAGGCTGGTAATTTGGCTCAAGTGATGCACATGCCTGAAAAGATCAAACATCGGGAAAGGTAAGGTGAGTTGACATTATGTAACAAATGAAAACAGAGATGGATAGAACCCATTAAAAACTGAAGATGTTTACCTTCCGGATTGCATCTAGTTCATACAGTAAGACCTGATAAAATTGGCCCTCACTTACACCATCCCTGCATATACAAGAGCATTGTCAGCCTATTGGTGAAAAATGAGGTAGTCGGTTCAATATGGAAAGGAAATGTCAATAACGGTACCTGTAGAATATGATTCGCTGAGGTTTCTGCCCAGTTGCCCGACGGAAAGAAATCAGAAGCTCCCTGGATTCAAGAGAACAATGAGTGATATTAAAATACCCTCTATTTTAACCAGCTACGTTAAATAGATCTTGTTTAAGATGGCCACATGTAAAACCCCACAAGATCACATTGATCATAAAAAATAAATCTACCACTTTATTTAAAAGCTCAAAAGAAAATAAGAGACAATACTTGATCATGCCACCCGTAATGGTGCCCCGTAAAGGATCTTGCCAGACTTTAAAAAGATCTTGGATCAGCTCCTGGCGGTGAGCTTGTGCACAAACCAAGCCGGCATACTTTGTGACCTCTGGCCAATCTTGTGAAGCCACAACCTGCAAATAAGTTCATTGAATCTCATTAATCAGATGAATGAAACAAACACAGAAAAACTGCAGTCCTTGGATGCAAATATTACAGAATTAGAAACAAGAATCTGTGAAGAAAAAAAAATGAACCAGTGAAACTTAGTTACATGAAAGGAACCCAAGAATCATACCGCTGCAATTGAAGGGCTTGAATCCTCGCCTGGATGTGGATGAGTCACGTCAGCACCAAAGATAATAGTTGGTCTATCACTAACCAGAGGTATGCGCCTAGACAATGCATCCACAAGCACAGTGTTCCTTCCGCCAACCTTACATCAATCAGTAAAAGAAAGCTAATCATGTTGAAGGCATTTTAAATTCAAAACATAATATAGTCGGGAATTCAAAACACCACAGAACCTACCTTTACATTTATCTTGAGTGCAACATTTGCCAGGTATTGCTTACTCATCCTGAATACATGCTTAGTTAGGCAGCACTGAGATACCAATCCAAGTTCTGTCTCGCAGATCCTTTTCAAATCCCCTGTGAAGAAGAAATTCCAATACAAATTTAAAGAAAATTGGAATTGGTATAAAGATAGAAAAAAAAAAAAAAAAAACAGCATCACTCCATTCATGTGAATTAGTCAGAAAAGAAAAAAAAAACAGCATCATTCCATTCATGTGAATCAATCCAAATGCATACCGTAAAGAGAACCATTGTTATCGGGCAAAATGACAATCAGCAGGTCGAGTTCTTTGCCCTGGGGCTGGAGAATGGTCATCGCATCATGGTAGCGTGTTTTTAAGGCTCTTTCCACCTGATCAGGGCGAGAGGTGTATGGTGGAAGTATAGGCTCAGATGTAAACGCCTGCATAAATTCAAATGAATTTGGAATTATGAACGAAGATTATATAACAAGAAGAACCATGCACACCAGCATCTTATGCATCCAATACGAGCACACTGGAACCCTACCATGCCAGAAATGTGGCACATCTGAGCAAGCTCATGACAGAATCCACGAGCAACACTATCTTGCACACTACGTGAAAAATTTATGCACATCCAGTTGTTCACAGTACCTCCATTGACCATTTTCTGCAGCAACAAAAAAATAATAATAATAAATAAATAAATAATAATAATAATAATAACAACAACACAGCACCAGAACAAAACAGCAGCACGGCGCATGCTTTTCCAACCACAATTTTATGCATTGACTTTAAACAAGAAAGATTAGTTCCACAAAATAAATAAATCCCAGTAACATCAGGCCTAAGAAACAAAGAAGAAAACAAATAACAAGGCAATTTGCAACAAGTTATATGCAGTTTTATCATGGAATAGCAAATGCAAATGAGGTAAACAGTTCTCTAAATTGCCTTGACAAATTATCTGTCATGGATGCTATCGGT
Source organism: Liriodendron chinense (assembly GCA_003013855.2). Classification (NCBI taxonomy): domain Eukaryota; kingdom Viridiplantae; phylum Streptophyta; class Magnoliopsida; order Magnoliales; family Magnoliaceae; genus Liriodendron; species Liriodendron chinense. Next base: position 1,344,822 of record PVNU02001726.1, read on the forward strand.
AGCATTTTTTTAATAGCAGCAACAGTCAGGAGCCTATGAATTTGGAGCCATTGATTAGATCCAATATGCATATTTAATTCACAGTTAAATTGAGAGTTTCAACTTATGAAGGAGTATACCTTATTCATCATATTCCATTGGCCCACTTGGGGCAGGCAGTCCTTTTCTCTACCAGTGTCATGGTATTTAAGCTGCAAAACCAACCAGAAGCAACGGAGAAAAATTACAAAGCACTCACAGGAGGGCGTTCCTGTAGTTAAACTAGCTAGTCAATTAACCAAATCCCGGATTTGTTAGAAATACCAATTTACTTACCCAAGGTGCAGGTAAAATGCGTGCTTCAACCGAAGCAAGTTTCTCACTGATTTTGATACCAAACTCCTTCGCATAAGGATCTTCATGGTAAGCATTGTGGTGAACCGTCTAACCAAAGAAAAATGAAGTTTCAGGGTGCATTCCAACACAAGCATTAACAAAGAAAAACTACAAAGCCAGTGCCAATCACCATGTTGATGCACTAAAGAATGGTTTCCAGGAATTTCATGTGCTTACTCTGCATACTTTTGGAACGTTCTTGAGGCATGGTAAGAATAACGTGCAATTTTTTCGTGCGTGTGATATTGGAACACCTTTTGTGCACTTTTTCCTTCTACGTTCTTGTTACATTCCTATATGCATTAACTAATGCATTTTGGTATTTGGGACATCTGAACACAGAAATTATGAACTAAGTAAATTGAAATTTAGATTAGAGAAATGATCCAGTGCTCCCACAGCTCTATGTATTATGTGCTCCCAATTGCATAGGGCTACCTAGACAGACCACTCAAAACAATTTTGACAGTCCCGTTGGCCTAACCCTCCTTTCGTTTGGACACGAACCCAACCATCCAATTAATAGACCCTAAACTTGAGAGTCAAGATTGTTTATTAAAAAGGTCCAATAAACATATTAACCACCCATTTGGTGGGGCACATTTGTTAATGATTCCAAATAATCACCTTCCTCAGATGACTCTAGAAGGACAGAAAAAGGAAGTTCAACTTTTGGACAATTAATGATTCCAATCGGTGGCCCCTTAACTTGTTGTTTCTTTGGGTTTTGGCTGTCATGGGGACAGTTTCTGTATAGTTTTTTTTTATGTCCCTGCTGTTCTCTATGTCGCTGTTTTGTTTTTTGTTCTCTTTTCTTTTAACATAATTCTTACCTTACAAAAAAAAAAAAAATGATTCCAATCAGTGTATTTTGCATGGTGGCCCATGAAGTGTGGTTGAACCTAGTGGAAAATCCAGATCCATTGATTGGATAATCCATGCCTCTTCATGCAGCTAGGAGTTGCCTCATCTTATAGTGATACATGAACATTGGAATCTCTTTAAAATAATTAATTTTGTTTTTAAAATTATTTTCTTGCATAATTTACCCAACAAGACAATTCATATATAATTTATAACTGAAATAATACTCCATTTAACTGAGTATGATAAACTGAGTGAGAGGAAGTTACTGCTTAATGCATATGACAACCATCAGTCATTTTTCAGCAATGATCTAGTATAAGAAAGAACAACCAACATGCAGAGGTGAAAGAAAAGGAATGCATACACAGGTGTAACACATTCACAGTTCTAAGACATCACATCACCTGTACAATATCAAGCTCCCGATCTTGAGGACGCTGGCAGGTCACCTTTAACAGATTAGTGATTTGTCTCTCGTTTAACCGCTTGGAATATCTCTGGCCTTCCACAATCTTGCAGACCTGAAACCATTCATAACAAACCCTTCAAGAAGATTCATACATTGTAGAAAACAAGCGAAGAGTGTATAAACGTACTGACCTCCATAGGCAGATAGTTTGGCCTATTCTGATTTCCAACTTGCAGACATGGCCACGTGGTGTGTTGGATAACAAATCCATAGGTCTCTTGGAAGTATTGGACAACTGACTTCATTGTGCCTCTCTCATCAACAGGGAAACTATTGGTGTTTCCAATTTTCCATAAATAAGACAATTCACGATCCATGTCAGCAATGCAGACAAAGAAAACTTAAACAGACACCCATAAGACAGGATATATTGGTAAACAAAGACTAGCGATTAAAACAAAAAATTTCAAGACAGATGGATCCTTACGTTAGCTCTCTAGTTGCCTGCGATGTTAAACCTGATATTCGGTATTTTCTACGCATATTCCCTCGGTGTGTAACCTCTACCTTCACACCTCTAAGAGCCTTCTTAATCTGTCAATACCACAGTAGAAAAATCAATTTAAGAACAGTGACAAAACGGACAAACAAAAACACAACTTAAAAACTCCACCTTGAGACCAACTGCATCGATTTAGTGAAAGAAAATTTTTTGAGTTTTGTTGAAAAAAGAACAAAACCGCAAGATTTCAGGCAAAGGAAAAGCACACCTCCCAAGGAACTTGTTGACAATCATAAACAAGTTCAATAAGATTAAAAGAAAAAAAAATGAATAAATTAGTTTTTCAATAGCTGAGGAAAAATTCTAAAATCAGAAGTTAAAAAATCACAAAATTGTCCATTAAACTTCATTGAAACAATTTGACACGCCTGTCAAATATGCCAAAATACTGATCTAAAAAGGGAAAAAACCGTCAAGATCCAAACAAAAGAAGCAAAAGAAAAGCAGACCTTCACTCGATCAGCATCAGATAATGGTCTGGCTAAGACATCTCTGTTCAAGAGCTGAGTTACAAAATCAATGACTGGTAGTGGCTCAATAAATGCAGTCGACGACATATCTGCAGCAGTTTCAATTTCTTAGTAACAAGAAAATTTTACAGCATGCATTATAATATGAGTATTGTATAGCATAGTATTTTAGAAGTATGTATGCATATCACGAATAACAAATTATACAACCAGCAAGGCAATAATATAAAGTGCAGTGCAGATGGCACATGGTGACCCAGACTATTCTGTGGACCCAATGCATGCTGTAAATTAGCACCCAAATCACACTGATTGCACAATCATAGAATTATTTGTACTCATGCATATTTACAGATTTGCAAGTAACATTTATTTAACAAGATATAAAATATATATAACTATATATATTTAATAAGTGTACACAGCTTAGTTATCAGTGATGAGAAAATTCTACGAAAAAACCAACAGCACAATATATTCTTTAGTTAGCAAAACGACATATGGAAAAATATCAGTATATGTGTTCAGTTCCAATCTTTAAAGATTGTCAAATTACATTCAAAGAAATGAATATGCCAAAATTTGGAGAATGAAAAGTTTGTGATTAATATGGTATAATTTTCTCAAATCCTTCATTTCCAAGTAATCAACAAAAATAAACTGATCCTTCCATTAAATTTTCTCACTTTCCACATATTTCTATCAATGGATGATGACAACCAATCACTAACTTTAAATTACCCTAGAAAGCCTTTTTTTTTAAAGAAAGGACTTTTCTACTTTCTTTTCTTTTTTTCTGAAAAATGAGTATTGTTCAGTTTTCATGGGGAAAAAAAATCTTCTGAAATATATGAAGTTTTAAATATAAAAAGCAATTATATGAGTATTTCTCAAGGTTACAAGTTTAGAAAGGAGTTCTGCTAACTATGATTATAGCAGCAATGAGGCATTCCTGAAAACCTGCGATAATCGATGCATCCCCTTGGTTAGGGAGGAATTCTCCTCGGTGTTTACCTCCCGAGCTAAGAAGTGAAACTCCCATTCATTATGGCAGAAATATAATTACCTTAACATGAACACTCTTAAGGGCAGGACCAGTTTGGAAACAAGACCTCAAACTAGGAGCTTCATCCATAATTTCCATTCAAAGGCAACCTTTAGATAGCGTTTTGTGGATCATCTCCACAAAGTGATGCCCTACTCTATTTCATGCCACCATAGGGCCCACATTAATTGCAACTAAGAATAAATACTTTAGAAGATCTTGCATCCCAGCTGGCCCACAATTTTTTTTTTATAAATAAAGTGAAAACTGGTAAATACCTATATTTAGCGACAATCCCATCTGGGTAGGACGGATACTCTGATAAAAACCGCGCCAACTTTCCAACCCCTCACCGAGTGGCTGTCTTCTCCCCAGATCAGGGGAGTAAAATGATCGACCAACTGGGGAATACCTGCAGCCAATGACACAACAAATAGCATGTTCAAACTTTATCAATCAGGGAGAAACATCAAACACACTCTGAACATCTAGGGAACATCATAACAATTACCTAGTAGTAGGAAGTTCACGCAGAACAATATCAAGAACCTGAAGAGCTTCTTGGGGTGCATCTGCCTGCTTCCCAGCCAAGAACAATCCCAGATGGTGCAGGTCAGCACGTGCCGCTAGCTTGATGACAACCCTGAATGGCCTCTCTCGCCTGCATTACATAAGCACATGTCAGTGAACACTGTTATGAAAGAGAGATTGATGCATGCATATGCCAAAAAATATATATAGATGGAAATGATTGTAAAAGGACCTAGGACCGCCTTGACCATCATCCTCATCAACAAGAGTAATCACAAACTCCCTCGAAGTAAAGGGAAGTGGCCCAGCTGTATAGAGACTCTTCCGCCCATCATAAGCTGGAAGTCTCCTACCAAGATGTGAATCCCTGTACAATTTCACCAGCTGCTCCATGACAGCCCGATTCACACCCCGTGAAGTAACTTCTGGTGTAATCGAGACCTGACCAAAAATCATTCCTGATTAATGTACTAGATTTAAAAATCAATAATAAAAACGGTGGAAGAACGGATACTTACATCATACTGATGAAGGTCCTTATCAGGCAGCTCTGCAAAGAAATGGTTTGCCTTCACCATGCACCTGACACCGGTACTGCCCTTGCCGGGACGAAGTGGGAATCGCATGGATTTGCTCGACCCCGGCATTGGGGTCACAGGCTGAATAGCCTGGCTAGAAGACCCCTCTGACTGGATCGTAACCTGCTGAAATTGCTGCGCCAGCTGAAATGGAGCTGCCTCAGGCAGCCGAGACGAGGAACTGGCCTGCGACGACAACTCCGCTGGTTTCGCAGACGGCGTTTGCTGGCTGGGATAAGCCGCTTGATAAGGCGCCTGGGAAGCTTGGTGCAGCTCGGGAACTGACGGCCTGGAAGAAGGGCCACCACCACGCCCACCAGGACCACCGCCCCTGCGTCTTCCTCCAGATTCATGCATCCCACCACCGGATTGCTGAGGTGGCGCTCCTCCGCGTGGGTGAGATCCCCCACGGCCCTGGTACTCAGGTGGGGGGCCACCGGCTTGCTGGGGTGGCATCCCACCCCGTTGGTGGGATCCACCACGGCCACCCTGATAATATCCTCCGCCGCCACGACCACCTTGCTGAGACTGATGACCCGAGGGACCTCCACCCCTACCACCTTGATATCCTCCCCCACCTCCCTGTTGTGGCTGAGGAGCCCTCTCAGCCGGACGCTGGGGCCCCCGTCCAGTGCTGCTACTAGCTTCTTGAGATTCAGAGCCCTCACTGGAAGCGGGAAGATCAGTTCTCCTCTTTCTAACCATGATGATGAATGCTGCACAGTGCAGTTAAACAAAGGTCTCATAAGGAAAACAAAAGGCGGAATATCTTTCCATGGCTGTAATTGCTTGGAAAAAACAGAGTATTTTCTTCATACTGAAATAGTCGAAGATAACAAAGCTATAAAAACAAGCCCTCAATGCTTGGCAGTGAAGAAAGGGCTAAAAGCAGCAAAAAGAACACAAACAGAAACCCTAGATCAGAAGCCATTCGTGGACCCCGTAAGTTCTACAACATCAGCGAGAATAGAGTCGATTCAAGGTGGCAATAGAAGGAGTGAATCGTCTATTTTAGGAATTTTTACCTTCTAACCCCAAATGCCGAAAGAAGCATCGAAAAGAAAACAAACGGCAATATCAGAAAAATGCTCATTGGCTGCATCAATTTATGAACTAAAAACCGACAGAAATGGCGTAGACAAAAGAAACGCATAAATACCGTAGCAATTTCCAAACCCGTCTCTAACGCTAAGAAATCAAAAAAAAAAAATGCCGCTTAAGAACAACCATGATAAAACCCTAACCTTAAAAGCAACATACAAAAGGTAAAAATAAAATAAAAAAATAAAAACCAAAGTTCAGAGACTGGCGAAAAAAATAGCCTACAGATCTACTCAAAACCCTAGGAAAAAAACAACTAGAGACTGAAAAAAAAAAAAAAAACGAAACGAAACAAAAAGTACAGATGAGAGACTGTTGACAAAAATCCACAAATCTACTATCTCTAAACCGGAAACCCTTACTTCCAGCAAAATGACATGTCAGGAAAGAGAAGAAGAAGAAAAAAACCTTAACTCTACCATTTAATCTCGCTTAAAGATGCTTAATCACATCTCATTACACTGATTACTCTCGCTTAGTCATGAAACGAGATCTAAACCCATAAACTTCAACAAAAAAAAATTATAAAGCAAAGGAAATAATCTAAAATCTCTTTAACTTCCAATGCCTGGAGAAAAAAGCGAAGATTCACTCATCCTCACTCATACATGCAGAAAATATTCAGAGAAAATAGAAATAAATAAATATCCGTCAGAAAAAAATAAAAATAATAATAAATATCCGCTAAAATCCGGTAAAACAGGAAGAAAATCGATCGAGAAACGGAGATGAAAAAAGAATAGCAGATTATTCAAAGATCAGACGCGTCTGACGTTAAAATCCACAGATCTACAGATCTACAGAAAAAGCGAAAAAAGAGAAGAAAACATAGGAGAAAAGAGGGATGACGGAGTGAAACCGCTCTTCTGCCGAAGGAAAACCGCGAATGGAGCCCTAATCCGGCATGTATACCTGAAAACCGCTTCGGGAAACCGCTTTTCCACTTCCCTTTCCTCAGAGAGTCGTACAGTCCGACGCAAGTATTTTCAGAAAAAACCGCTTTCGAAGCCGTGAGAAAAAACGTCTCACGGTCCTCTTCGCGGTATTTAAAAGGGTCGATCTGGGAAAAAGCCAACACTCTCTCTATCTCTCTTTTTCTCTATACTGTTGGCAGCTGACGTGGCATAATCGAGGTGGACGTGGACTAATCTGAGCTGCCGAACGATGACGCGGCATCCCACGTGGTTTCCCGCCATGGTGAGTGCGGGCAGACGAGGCAGGTGAATGATACGGTGGACATGGTCATATCAGAGCCATCTGATCACAGTCCACGTGGCAATGAAAATTATGAATCGGATCCGTCCATCTAGTGGACCAGACACTGCACTGAAAATATTTATAAAATGACTCTAATCGGACGGTCGAATATATCTATCATGAAACAAAGTTTTTAACGGTAAAGATTCACTGAGAAATGTACAAAGAATGGCTGCCTGTGATTGTCCGATGAATGAGGTTTTTGTGACTGTATTCCATCTACCAAAAGTACCACTAAATGGACGGTCCTGATTGATATCTCCTCTCGCTGGATGGACGGCTATACGAGATTCCCGTTCTTCAGGCTCCACCATGCCACGTCCGGACGAGGCAGGCGTCACATGATTGGGCACGGCTGGTTTAGATAATCGAATAGAAAACTTATAATACTCTAGCTGTCTGTCATTGATGATACACAGGCGCTTAAAAATTGCACAGGTGGCATACAAATAATCAAATTAATTTTTCCCAATCCTTGGTCTTAGCTTAGATTATTATGAACCAAAAATTAAACTTATTTTATAAATCGGATAGGTGGAGATTCAATGGACGGTTAAATATGAAAAATCCAATGGCTCCTATATCATCAAACAAATTTCTAGAAACCAAAGGTCTGGATCGTTCATCCAATTAGGAAGGTTACTTAGAAAAAGAAGATTCCACACTTCAGTCTGTTTAATTTGAATTGATGCATGCCACGACTGCAATTACTAAGTGACCGTGTATCAAGTGCCCTACGCTGGCCGAGTATTTATAACACCCCATGGCCAGAAAGGGCTTTGTATTTTTCTAGACGTTGGTCTTGCCTCGATAAACCATTATTATTGTCGTATTAAATTAGTGATAATTAATGATTAAAGCCTAACTAGTTGTTGGTTTTTGAGTTTTGTATCTATTTTCTTGTCATGGTAACTAAAAGATGACAAAACTACCCTTGAGCTACATCGAATGGTAGCTCGGTATTTTCGTCATTTCAATGAGGTTTATGTTTTCTGATCTTTAGACCCACCTCGTTTGTTTTTTCTGCTTCGCATTTTGCGCTGGTGAGTTGTTGGAGGGTTTTATTACGAAAAGTAAAAGTGTAGGGTGTGTGTATCAAGATGATGGGTGGAGTTTGTCTCTTTTAAGAAAATGGAGGAAATAAAATAACACCGAACCGTCGTGGCCACCCAGGGTTGTGACTGGGTTCGTTATCTGCTGGGTATTTGGTGGGACCCATGGTGTTGGGTTAGTGGAAAAAGGTCACCAATTTGATTAGTATGGACCATAAATGAACTGCTTGAAGAAAATGACAATGGCCCACATCCACTATCGAAGTGGATAGCGACCTGGATCGGATGGTTGTAATTCATCCCTGATGGGAGGAATCTGCATCTTTGCATGATATGATTGGGCTTTGATTTAAATGGTATGGCCCATGGCCCAGTCCATTAAGTGCTGCCATGGATGAAACATGTCCCAAAACTGTCTAGAAAAGCTTATATATATATATATATATATATATATATATAATTGAAGATGAACCATTACTGCGTTTCTTTCTTAGCTGATCAAAAAGCTAAGGGCTTGTTTGGTCCGCAGGATTAGATGGTATGGACTTGCATTACATGGGATTAACACCATTGATGCACAATGATTGCATGCCCAGAAATAGCAAGGTATTTAGACCATTTAGTCCCTATGTTTGGGATTATATTCTTCCTCAAGCAAAAACACCATATTAGGCAAAACCCTGTTTGGTGGACAATGGGATTTGTAATCAACAAGCCAGATTCGTACTTGATGTCGGTCACTTGTATATGTATACAATTCAAATATCAAGTGTAAAGAATGCATATAGATGGGCCGCATGGATAAAATGCTTGCATGAATGTGGGACCCTAAAATTGCCGAGTGAAGATGTTCTAGCATTGTCCATTGGTGGGATGCAGCAAATCAATGATCCCAATGAAATGACCCATAGACCCACTTTACTATATAGAACATAAGCGGTCCTTGTATTTAGTATTTTTAGAGAGACTTTGCACTGTGAAGACTAATAGAAAAACATCCATCAAGTATACACACTGAAATTAGCATCTGCATGGATGGGTAATAAGATGGAAGAAATTATATTTACATGGTTTGTCATGTGCACTAGAGACTAGGAATTCACAGGTTACCAGGGCTAAATTAGTAGATGTTAAGAAGAAAAGATTTAACAATCTATGCTTTAACACAAGTTATAGCCCTTTCTAAAATGGAATGATGGTGAACCAAAAGAATTAGTGCAAGATCCAACTCTGTTAAGTAGCCACTTATACGATTAAGGTTGGGGCTCACCTAGTTAGGTCCATCTAAACAATGGGCCTCCAATCGTAAAGTGATCCTAATTTTTTTAACCGTGGCATATGTACAATGGGTCCATTTAATGAACCAACTAGACGAATAATCCATTATTGGGTGGGAGAAGGCAGAAAGGAAAAAAAACATAGAGAGACACATGGATTAAAAGTTTCAAAAGAATTGTCTATAGAGAGGGGAGTTCAAAACTTTAAGTGAGAAAAGAAACTTTATATTGAATAAGGATTACTTTTTTTAGAGATATGGTTGATTATAATAACCATGTAGAGGAAGCAAGAATTGGGATTATGCCTTCATGAGTGTACGTGTGTCAGGGAGGAAAAAAGCAAGTGAAAGTGAAAAAAAAGGGAGGGGGGGGGGAATAAAAGCACTACCACTCAAGCAACATTTATAATAAATAAATAAATCACTTTCTTATAATTTTTAGGTAATTTAAAATGAAATAAATCATTCATGGTATACCAAGTTAGCACAACAAAATTTAAAAAAAAAGAATGTAAATAGTCACTAGCATATGCCAGGTTAGCAAAGGTAGGATGTGTGGGATGCTTGAAGATGGATGATGGCACATGTGACATGCTAGGCATACATTGCCACTTGAAGATGAATTGTGGCAACATAGTACATATGAGGTACTTGAAGTTGTATGATAGCATAGGACACATATAAACACATTTGACATATGACCACTTGAAGCTAGATGGTAGCACTTATGCACATTGGCGCCATTGGCACATTCGGCATATCTAGAGTGATTGAAGATAGAAGATGCCCATGTGGCACATTGGCACATGTGGAGTATGCTGCACATGTGAAGCAAAGAGAAAATGAATGGTAGTACATGTGGCACATTAGCACATAAGCACAAGAAAAGATGAATGGTAGCACATGTGATATATTAACACATGTAGTATGCTATACACATGTGGGGTGTAGGAGAAGATTAATGGTGGCACATTGGCCCATATGGGATAGTGGTACGTGTGGGACATAACCAAAGATGAACAATGACTCATTTGGCACATTAGCAAGTATGAGATGATTGAAGATGGATGGTGACACATTTAGGCTTTAACTCTTGAAAAGAATATTTTCCTTTTATTGAGAAAATGCATTTTTCAAGGGTAAAGGTAGAAAAATAAATTTATTTATTTTAAAAAACGAAAGTAGAAAACGGTTTTTCCTACAAATTCTCACAAAGAAAGGCTTGACCAACAACAAAATATGAGTTTCACAGAAACAATGTTTACTTTCCTTTCATTTCCATGAATCCAAATAAGCGTCAGGATATAAGCTTTGACACTATCAAAGTATGGTGGTTCATATACGCAAGCACTAAATAATTGAACATGAGGCATGTAATTTACTCAAACTAAAACATAAAAATCATGGACTTTGATTTACATGTTTGAACTGAAATTTTCATTTACATAATCTCTCAGTCGGTTAATTGGTGGGTGTTTAAAGGACAATCAAAATGAAAACTACCAGTAACCGAAATTCAACATACAAATGTTTATTAATCAAATGTTGGGACTTTTCGATAAACTTATATTCGAATATAATTATAAAGTTGGTTATACGAATCGAATGATTTAATTAAGTTAAACATATGCTACATGCACAATCTTAAAGTGCTCGAGTATCAACAATCACACTTTGGCATAGTATCGGACCACTCCCTACTTTAGAAACTCATTGTATATTATTTAAATATGCAGGTTGCATTTTTATATTTTCTGTAGGGTTTGACACAAGTTATTTTTACTTTGCTTAGACTTAGGGTGATAATAATCTTTTAATGGCTAGTAGATATACCACGTGCACAATAAGTGAGAGAGAGAAAACAGTTTGGAAGTCATGAAAAGAGATGTAATTTAATGGATAACTTTATTAAATGCATGGCTTCACCTAGTAGATTACGTGAATGCCCTTTTGTTTAAGTTAAAATCTTATATCTTTTAAGAATATAAGATTTTAACACATAACATTTATTTATATGCAAAACTTGCTCTCTTAAAAAAAAAACGGTAGCTTACATATAAAGATGAAATAAACTAAGTCAATATTTAAGTATAGTTTTAATAGAAAAAAAAACTCATCAAATGTAAAATTCGTTTCACACATCTTTTCAAGTACAAGAATTTTTTAAATGTTAATGTCATAGAGTGTTTTGCAAAACATGATTTCATCATTCTAAGCACATACACAAGTAATAAATGAGAATTGATGGATATTGTTTAGGGATAAATAACGTCATATATAAGCGACAAATAACATCACACACACACACACACACACACACACACACACACACACACACCGACAAAAAATTGATTAAACTAATATTTGGCCAATAAGCATGTTTTAGCCTTCATAACCAGTTAACTATGGAATACAGTAACATAATTCTTTTACATAGTACAGTTTACCATGATTCAAGATTGGCATTAAATTTGTACATAGTATGGCACATGTGTGGGTCATGTTGTGAATCATAGAGTGAAAGCATCTTAATTTGTGGTCAACTCCAATAATGATTTAAGAATCATACTACGAAACAAAGTCAAAGTGATAGAGTAGTGTGGTAATCCACAATCTACATACCATGGAGTGAAAGCATCTCAATTTCTCTCTCATTTTTCTTTCGCATAGAGATGGTGGTTAGGGTTTCCAAGAGTATGAAATCCCTATCATGTATGGATGTGGGTGAGGAAGGAAGAAAGAGTTGGAATTTGACCAAGTAACTTATTAAAAGAATATTTTTCTCCCTAAGGGCCTATTTAGACAAGCGGAGCAAGTGTGAATATGGAAGAAGTAATAAATTCTTAATTATCATGTCCATGGGTACTATTTAAAAAATATATTTTATTTTTAGGGATCTTATTTATCTCATAAGCAATGACTTGGACATTCAAAGAAACATTGAAAATTGAATAAAAAGGCAAAATATGACCTCGATCATCCTTCAAAGACATCCAACGATCCTGATCAGGCGATCTCAAGCCCAGGAAACTCAAAGTTAGCCAGGAGACGAGCCCATAAAGAAGATCAAATCCCCTAAACACGGTAGAAAGCAAGAGAGATAAGTAGACCGTTGGCCTACCACATGCCAACGAACACATGTCATACTTTTTGCCTAACCAAGATCTCGTTGCCCTCTCTCAGATGCTCAAACTATGAGAATGGGACAAGTGTCACACCATCAGTCCACCATGAGCCGACAATATTCATCTATAAATTTAACACCACAACTGTCATTCCAAGAGAAGTAGAATCTAGAATAGGGAGGGCCAGAGAGAAGTTCAAACACTCAAGTGGACCCTCCTTCGAAAATTCTAGAGAACACTGAGTAGTGCTGAAACCCTGCCCAATTCAAGAAGCCCTTCACTTTTCATCTGTAAGGAAAGCTAGTCAAGTTCAGAAGTAGGGTTAGAATTGGGGACGTATAATCATCCCTTTTAAACAAAAAAAAGGGCGTTCGATCTCCCATTTTCTTTCTCCATTAAACTTAGATTCCATTCCAACTCAACATATTCTTCTTCTAACATCAACTCCCATTTTACTTCATTTTCTTACATCACTTTACTACATTCATTTGCCTGGGTCCTAAACTCGTGAAGCAAGGCTAGGCCTGCATCTCATCTTTATTCGTTAAACTTCCTCTTTACTTTGCCTGGAATGAGCCTATCCGGGATCATTTGACCCTGCAAAGTCAAGCTAGGATCCTTCATGTTTTCACCTGCCCAACCCCCTCGAGGGGTTATGCAAAGGATAGTTAGTCATATAATGCGCAACACAATTAAATCCCCCTAAAAGTTATAAACCTTGTGGAGTGAAAACCGTACATCATACGGGCAAAAGATGTTAGTGCACTTTTTTGTGGCATACTAGTGCACCTTGTTTGTCAATTACTTAGGTCAGTGAGTCTAGTGTCGGTTGAGCTTAATGAAGACGAAGACCAAAGACTCAAGATGGACTGGCTGCATCAAGAAAGGAGAAATAGGTAAATGTGATGCCTTGGTGTGCCTTGCCTTGACCAAAACCTAACCCATAACCTCTTAGATGACTTGGACCAACTAGGTATACCTTTAGTCATCATCATTAGTCTTAGAACTCCATGAAAAATATGATAAGTTAGACTAATTTAAGAGGTGGAAGCTGCTGTAAACAAAACAGCTCAAAACAGCAGTTTCCGATTGATCTCCGATCAATCGGACGTTGGCTCCGATAGGACTCCGATCAATCGGACAGAAGCTCCGATCAATCGGAAATTTTTCCAGCAACCTTGAAAATCCACTGGACATATTTCCGATCAATCGGACAGTCTTCCGATCCATCGGAAGGGGTCCGTCCGATCAATCGGACAGTGTTCCAATCAATCGGAATATCTTCCAGAGACTTCACTGGATAGATTTCCGATCAATCGGACTTGTCTCCGATCAATCGGACAGGTTTTCGATCCATCAGACCTTCTTCCGATCAATCGAAAATGCGCGAATCTGTCCTTTTTTTTACCGTTGGAAGAAAATCTATTTAAGATGGGGGATTCGTTTTTGAGCTAAGAGAGGGGATTTTGAGGAGATAGAAGCCACCATTGCTAGAGATCATTAGAGGCTCTATCCCAAACCTAAAGCAAGTCATTCTCCTTGTGTTTTCATCACAAGCTTGGGCCATTCAATGGCATCTTGAGAATGGACTTGTTCCCTCTTGATTCCTAGGGTTTAGACACCTTGATGATAGTTAAATCCTTTGTCTAAACACTACCTAGGAGTCCATTTAGGTGCATTCCTCTAGGAAACCCATTTCCTACCATTTGTAGAGGTTTCACCATTCCCTAGCACCTTGGGCATCTCCAATGGAGCATCACATGCAAGGTAGCTGATCTTGGAGCTGAAGCCTTGGCAAAGCAACGGCGTCAACGATCGGGGGAGCACAAGGGGAGCTGATTCAAGCACGGGAGAGCGAGAAGAAGCAACCCAAGACGGTGCAACAAGGGGCTCAATCCGACAAGTAAGGTTGTCTTGTTAAGAGTCCATCCACTCAATTCCCTGTGGGAGTTGAGTGTAGAGTTTGTTTGACAAACTCGCCCCAGGGTCGTTAGCCGATCCTTGGCCTATTAGTTGGGCCTAAAATCTAGGGACGTCAGTCGTTCCTTGGCACGTTAGTCAGGCCTAAAACAAAGTCTCCAAGGGGGAGCCACCAACACGGGTGCAAACGTGTAGGTTGGGAGGAACCTGTAAACTCCCCGGTTGGGTGGATCCGAGTTAAAACACCTTGGTTGGGAGGAACCAGATTTAAACTCCCCAGTGAATGCCGGTGTGCTCAAAGGGGTTGAGTACTTGAACCGGGAGTGGAGTAGACAAGTAGTCGAACCACTATACATCATTGTGTTTGTGATTGTATTGGAGCACATTTCTCTTTAATGCATTGCATTTAATTGGTTAATTATGAATGCTTAGTTAGGAATGTATGCTAGGCACTTGATAGGCATCCACACTCACAAGATGTACTTTCACTACCTCATGTTGACTTGAGCATTTCTTGATCCATCCTCTATAGTCCACATGAGTCACTTAGACTAGGTTGCTTATTGCTCTTATCTCTTGCTAGTCTTTTAATTGGACCCACTTAGGCTTGGAAGCCGAAGTGTTAATCGCTTACGTATTTTAATTTGCTAATTTGTTAAAATAGGTGAAAAGATTTTTTTTTTTTTTTTAAAGGGTCCTTATACCCCCCTCCTATAGGTTCAGCCATAATTCTAGTTGCTCCTCAAGCTTCAGCACGCGTATGCGTAGGGTGTCGTGTTAGGCTACCCGACACAATTTCAATTGGTATCAAAGCGGGTTGCTCTTCAAGGACGTAACCGTCTAGAGTAAGATCCAATACCGGAGCACTAGCATCATGTCTAACCGAGATGGGAGTACCACCAACCGTCCACCCTTCTTTGACGGGTCCAACTATGCTTATTAGAAGGCGAGAATGAGAATTTTTCTCCAATCCATGGACCGTCCGGTGTGGCTTAGCACACAAACTGGATATACCTTGCCCACCGAGCAAGTGGAGATTGATGGGAAAAATATTGTCATTCCCAAAGATGATTCCAAATGGGATGACATAGAGAGAGCTCAATACATGGCAAATGCCAAAGCTCTCAATGCGATTTGCTGTGCGGTTTCCCCGGAAGAATTTCAGCGCATTCTCACATGCGCAACTGCAAAAGAAGCGTGGGATATACTTGAGGTTACCCACAAGAGAACTAGCACAGTAAGACGCTCGAAGCTTCAGCTCTTAACCACCAAATTTGAAAACATTAGGATGGAAGAGACTGAAACTTTCATGGAGTTTTATACTAAATTGTTAGATATTTGCAACTCCATGTTTGTCTTGGGGGGATCGGGTTCCGGAAGGAAGGATTTGTAGAAAAATACTTAGGTCCCTTCCGGGAAGATTTGACTCCAAGATAGTTGCCTTAGAGGAGTGTAGAGACATAGATAACATGAAGTAGAAGAACTCATAGGTTCCCTACAAACTCATGAACTACACTTTAAGGCCCCCTCTAGGAAGAAAAACATCGCCCTAAAATCCTCTCACAAACATAAGAAAATTAAGAGTGAGTCGGAGGAAGATAGCGATGATGAGGATGATGAGGAAGAAAAATTAAACAAAAAATTCAAGAGATTCCTCAAATTTGATAGAGGGAATAGCCGTGACAAGAAGGACAAGAAGGGTGATAAACATAAAGGGAAATCATCCAAACCTTCATCCGTCCAATGTTACGGTTGCGGTCAACGTGGCCATATTGCCGCGGACTGTCCGGAAACGCCTAAACCGAAAGGTAAAAAGGCGATGGCTGCCATGTGGGATAATACGGAGGAGTCGAACTCCAAATCCGATGACTCTGCTAGTGATGGGAGCCAACATAATGATCTAGCTCTCTCGGCTTCCACTACTACCCATTTTCCCACTTATCTAAGAGGGGATCCCAACCGCTATCCCTTCTAGGAGTAGAAGGAGTTCCCAACCCCTCACCTCATGCTACATTTTATGAGGGTGTTGAGGAAATTAGTTACCCTTAGGCTTTTCAAACTAAACATAATTAGTAAGGGTAGCTAGAAATGCTTATATAGGTAAATCTGAGGATTTCAGCCTCATTTCTGTGTGTATGGGCAAATTAGAGGATTCAAGCCTCATTAGCCCAATTTTTTATAATTTAGCCTTGCTTTTAATTAATATATTTGCTTGCTAGATTATCACCATGCTTAGATTAGCTAATCATCTTGAGTTTTATGCTTCATTGTATGCTAATCTTTGCTAGGTATTGGTCTTGATATACCAATAGGGGAGGTTGGTTGATTGGGCTATAAGCCCTTGAGCTTTAATGCTTAGTGTATATCATAGATGACCAATTATGCATGATTAACTATGCTTAGACAGATACATTTCTTGTTAATCATGTTCCTTAGCATGCTCCATGTATTTATGTATCATGCACCCTATACTCTCCTTGTTAGCATGTGTTTATAGTTATAATTGTGACATACTATCTTCTCTTACCTTGACCTTAATTGTTGCATCATTAAGGGGGAGAGAATAGCTTGTCAATTGCTAACAAAAAGGGGGAGAAAGATCAAGTCCCACCAAAACTAGTTTGCTATGTTTTGTGATGCAGGGATTGACAGGTTATGGGGGAGCAATCTGAAGAGGAACAGCTTAGCTTAGGCATGTCAAGAGTCCTGTATTTAATGCTTTATCAATGTAATCTCTTGTACATGTATTTTGTTTTGGTAGGTTAGGTTTTTGTAAGTAATTGACAAAGGAGGAGATTGTTAGTGCACTTTTTTGTGGCATACTAGTGCACCTTGTTTGTCAATTACTTAGGTCAGTGAGTCTAGTGTCGGTTGAGCTTAATGAAGACGAAGACCAAAGACTCAAGATGGACCGGCTGCATCAAGAAAGGAGAAACAGGTAAATGTGATGCCTTGGTGTGCCTTGCCTTGACCAAAACCTAAATTATAACCTCTTAGATGACTTGGACCAACTAGGTATACCTTTAGTCGTCATCATTAGTCTTAGAACTCCATGAAAAACATGATAAGTTAGACTAATTTAAGAGGTACAAAACAGCTCAAAACAGCAGTTTTCGATTGATCTCCGATCAATCAGACGTTGGCTCCGATAGGACTCCGATCAATCGGACAGAAGCTCCGATCAATCGAAAATTTTTCCAGCAACCTTGAAAATCCACTGGACATATTTCCGATCAATCGGACAGTCTTCCGATCCATCTGAAGGGGTCCGTCTGATCAATCGGACAGTGTTCCGATCAATCGGAATATCTTCCAGAGACTTCACTGGATAGATTTCCGATCAATCGGACTTGTCTCCGATCAATCGGACAGGTTTTCGATCCATCAAACCTTCTTCCGATCAATCGGAGATGCGCGAATCTGCCCGTTTTTTGACCGTTGGAAGAAAATCTATTTAAGATGGGGGATTCATTTTTGAGCTAAGAGAGGGGATTTTGAGGAGATAGAAGCCACCATTGCTAGAGATCATTAGAGGCTCTATCCCAAACCTAAAGCAAGTCATTCTCCTTGTGTTTTCATCACAAGCTTGGGCCATTCAATGGCATCTTGAGAATGGACTTGTTCCCTCTTGATTCCTAGGGTTTAAACACCTTGATGATAGTTAAATCCTTTGTCTAAACACTACCTAGGAGTCCATTTAGGTGCATTCCTCTAGGAAACCCATTTCCTACCATTTGTAGAGGTTTCACCATTCCCTAGCACCTTGGGCATCTCCAATGGAGCATCACATGCAAGGTAGCTGATCTTGGAGCTGAAGCCTTGGCAAAGCAACGGCGTCAACGATCGGGGGAGCACAAGGGGAGCTGATTCAAGCACGGGAGAGCGAGAAGAAGCAACCCAAGACGACGCAACAAGGGGCTCAATCCGACAAGTAAGGTTGTCTTGTTAAGAGTCCATCCACTCAATTCCCTGTGGGAGTTGAGTGTAGAGTTTGTTTGACAAACTCGCCCCAGGGTCGTTAGCCAATCCTTGGCCTATTAGTTGGGCCTAAAATCTAGGGACGTCAGCCGTTCCTTGGCACGTTAGTCGGGCCTAAAACAAAGTCTCCAAGGGGGAGCCACCAACACGGGTGCAAACGTGTAGGTTGGGAGGAATCTGTAAACTCCCCGGTTGGGTGGATCCGAGTTAAAACACCTTGGTTGGGAGGAACCAGATTTAAACTCCCCAGTGAATGCCGGTGTGCTCAAAGGGGTTGAGTACTTGAACCGGGAGTGGAGTAGACAAGTAGTCGAACCACTATACATCCTTGTGTTTGTGATTGTATTGGAGCACATTTCTCTTTAATGCATTGCATTTAATTGGTTAATTATGAATGCTTAGTTAGGAATGTATGCTAGGCACTTGATAGGCATCCACACTCACAAGATGTACTTTCACTACCTCATGTTGACTTGAGCATTTCTTGATCCATCCTCTATAGTCCACATGAGTCACTTAGACTAGGTTGCTTATTGCTCTTATCTCTTGCTAGTCTTTTAATTGGACCCACTTAGGCTTGGAAGCCGAAGTGTTAATCGCTTACGTATTTTAATTTGCTAATTTGTTAAAGTAGGCGAAAAGATTTTTTTCAAAAGAGGGTGCCTAACCCCTTCGCTTACGTATTTTAATTTGCTAATTTGTTAAAGTAGGCGAAAAGATTTTTTTCAAAAGAGGGTGCCTAACCCCTTCTTCTATTGTCACTAAGACCCTTACCAAAACATACGGTCACATACCAACCACAGGAGTCACTTAAATCGGAGAATTTCACGATTCCCTAACTCCTAAGCGATTTTATGATTTCTAAGCGGTCGTATATTCAATAGCTTGTTAGTTAATGGCGACTTCAAAACTCTAAACAAGTCCTCATACCCAAATCACACATAGGGATATTACACAACCGAGGGATCAGAGGCAATAAACACTCTCGCACCTCTAAAGTGGTGAGCGCGCGAGCACCTCTCCTTCCTGACAGGGTTGGGTTGCGGCCGCGAGCAGCGTTCACAGTTACCATGAAACCTCGAAGAGACCACCCCACATTTAGAGAGAGAGAGAGAGAGAGAGAGAGAGAGTTATAATCTCATCACAACACAAATACAGGAAGTTGAGATACATCTAGATTTAATGTGATATATTTCACACAAGCAAATGGTCTTAGAAAGAGACCTACTCAAGCTTATCGTGACTGGATTCGCATTCGTCTATGTGTAAGTATTCCATGTATATGCTCAGTTAACTATTTTTTGGACTAATTCTCCCTTATTCGGTGCAAGATAAAAAAAAAATTTCTACAAAGGTGAGGAAGAAAGCACTTTGAAATACTTTGCTCTCTCTCTCTCTCTCTCTCTCTCTCTCTCTCTCTCTCTCTCTCTCTCTCTCTTCAAAATACTCCAACAACTTTTAGTTGGAAAATGAAAAACTTAAGAATTTTACACTTTTCTCAAGTTTTTCCAAATAATAAAAAAAAAAAAATTGGTACAGTAACAAAACACAAATTAAACTATTAGGCGAACTCTAACATTCCCTCAGAAACATAAAAAACTAAGAATGAATTCCCCAACAACTAAAGAGGCTTAAGGGCCTGTTTAGTTGGCATTTGGAAACCTGTTTCCAGCTTAAAATATGAATTCCAGTGAAATCCAATTTTAACCGGTGTGTTTGGCGGCAAATTTCGGCCAAACAGGATTCCAGTTGGAAAGTTAAATTGGTTGGAATTGGGATTAGTGGAAACAATGTGGGAGACCGTTTCTACGAAAGGGAAAAGAGGCAGAAGTGAGCGCCATTCAATATTGACGATGATACCCCTAAGGTGGTGCCCACCTTAATGTATGCGTTGTATATCTATGATGTATATGTTTTATATCCACGCGGTCCTTCTGTTTTGAGAGCTTAATTAAGTAAGGGCATTAGACAAAAAAAATGAGGCAAATCTAAATCTCAAGTGGACCACACCACAGGAGAACAATGTTGATTGAACGCCCACCATTAAAAAGTTTCTAAGGCCCACTATAATGCTTATTTGCCATCCAACCCGACCATCTGTCTTGCAGGACTACTACAGGCGAGGGGTCAAGTTATCCAGCGAATTTGAAGCCCAAGTGGGCCGTGCCGCAAGCAACAGTTGGATTACATAGTTTTCAACCAAACATAATATGGATTACACAGTTTTCAACCAACACTGCCGGTTCCAAATAGAATCTGAGTTTCAAATTTAGTTTCTGCAATTTTGGATTCCAATATTGGAATTTGGATTTTCTCTAAAATCTAGATTCTGCAACCAAAGAAGCCCTAGGGGCCTGTTTGGTTGTAGAATCTAGATTCTATAGAAAATCTAGATTCCACTTTTGGAATCCAAAATTGCAGAAACTAGAGTGGAATCTAGGTTTCATCTTAAACTTACTGTTTGGTTGAAAATGGTGCAATCTAGATTCTGTTCCAACTGTTGATTGTGGCATGGCCCATTTGGGCTTTGGATCCGCCTAAGAACCTTACCCATGGCCTATTATAGTCCTGCAAGACAAATGGCCAAGTTGGATGGCAAATAAACATTATAGTGGGCCTTAAGAAGTTTTTAATGGTGGACATTCATTCAACACTGTTTTCCTGTGGTATGGTCTACTTGAGATTTATATCTGCTTCATTTTTTGTCTAATGTCCATAATTAAGCTCTCAAAACTAATGGACCGTGTGGGTATAAAACACACACATCATAGATGTACAACGCATATATGGAGGTGGGTGACGCTCACTTCCGCTATTTCCCCTTCTGTAGAAACAATCGCCCACACCGTTTCCACTAATCGCGATTTCGCCCATTTAAGTTTCCAATCGGAATCCTATTTAGCTGAAATTTGTCACTAAACACACCAGTTAAAATCGGATGGAATCCAAATTTTAAGCTAGAAACGTGTTTCCAGATGCCAACCAAAAGGGCCCTAAGTTTCCATTTGGGACAAACCCAACCTATTTTAGGGGCCAATTTTACTCTAAACTAGTTGGATCATCAAACCATGTCCTACCACATTGTTTCATTCAATGATATTCATCACTAATTGCCATAGCCCCATGTAAATACTAACACAACACTCTCCCACATGAGATTGGTTGGGATTTTTTCTAAGTAACTTATTAGCATCTAAGATCTATGAACCAGTTCATGTATACCTACAAGATCCAATCCATCCATCACGAGCGTCCCATCAAGTTGATTTCAAAGCTAAAAACCCAACCCATCAAATAAGTGCACGCAGCGCGACAATATAGGTCGCCAAAACATCAGCCTCATCTGATCATCAATTGGACTGCTAGTAAATTTATAGATTTCTAAGGGTTTATATGTCTTTATCTTATGATGTAGCCACTTAATAATTGCATTAGGGGAGTTCTGGTCCATCTAATCATCATGGTAGAGTGGACCTGTTGAAGCATTTCATATACACGTCATGTGGGCCTCATACTCTCGACTCCACCACCATCATAAAATTAAACGAGGGCATTTTAGTTACAAATCATCTCCTGCCAACTCATGGTCTGCCAACTTTGGGCGTTTGTTACCCTGTGTTTAACGGTGACAACTCATGTAGTAGCATGCAAAATTTGTCACATCAAGACTTCCCAACTCGCGATCCCAAAGGCATGCCAATCAGATGATCTTGACCGTCCAAATTTCTATTAAAACTAGATTGTGGCAATGCACTTTCATACTCCGGCCATTCATGGTGGGTCCACTGGATGAATTATTTTGACGGGGATTAGATGCGACCCCAGATCTAGCGTTGTCGGTGGTACTTTGACTGTGGGGCCCACTTACGTATATGAGTTGTATGTCCACATGGAGCCATACATGCCAGCGTGGACTGTTTACATGGAGCCATATTGGCACGGATTAGGTACTACCCTGCCTGTTCCGAGCTTGGGACTAGGCTCCGAGGTACCGCGATGATGTATGGATTTCATTTACACTGCCTATCCATTTTTCCAAATTATTTTAGAATGTGAATCCAAACAATAAGGAAGATCAAAGGCTCAAGTGAACTACACAATGGGATTAAATTCCTACCATTAAAAATTTCATAGGGACTACAGAAGTTTTGGATTGAGATGATATTTGTTTTTTCACTTCATCCACATGCATATGACCTTATCAACCGGTTGGATGAAAAATAAACAACATTGTGGGCCCTAGGAAGGTTTCAATGGTGGGTGTGCTTAGTACCATCACTTCCTGTGGTATGGTCCATGTTATAGTCAAATTGCGGTGATCGGAGTTCTCACAAGAACTCGAGACGTGCGAGTATCCTTATAACAATATTCGACTCGCGATCCCACCTAGTCGAGTCTCGCACATTAGACAATTGTGGCGCACAATTACCGAGTTCTCGAGCCCTTGTGGTCGATGATCGATTATTAGGAAAGTACGGAACATCTTTCCTGACCTGCGAGCAGCTCGGCTCGTGGTCATTTCAAGGTGTCGCATCTCAACATACAAGCACCCTGACTCGCGAGTAGCTCCCGTCATGCGAGCAGCTCCCAACATGTGAGCAGCCCTGGTCTCTAGTCTCTGGCAATGACGTACCTTAGCTTATAGTACCAGCAGCCCATATAGGCCGATTTTGGTTTGTTTCTATCTGTAGCTCCGAACCATGGGGAATCTCCATCAAGAGACGTAATCAGTTAGACGTATAGAACGGTTAGGCTATCCCCTTATCTAAGGATTGATAGGATAAGCGCCTTATCCCAAAAAATCAGTAGTAATCTTAATGGCTTGCGTAACGGACTGTACCACCTGGATCTGCATAAATAGATAACCCTACAGATGGTAAGGGGGACAATACACAATCTCTAAACTCCTAAACTGTTAGTTTCCTTTGCAACCATATCTTATCTGACTTAAGCTTCGGAGGGCTAACGGCTGGATGCCGGCCACCCTTAGTTTTCTCTTATATCATTTTAGGTTCGTAGGAGAGCTGGCTTGAAGGAAGGTGGACGTTTGAAGGATCCTGTTACCAAATCTGACGTTAACAGATTGACGTCGTCTGTGGGATTATTTGATCATCAAGAGTAGCTGCTTTCACCACTGATCGAAGTCCTCCCACCATGCCTCTAAAAAAGACAGCTCATCCCTCCACTTCAAGGCAGACGCTACCTCCGCCTGACACTACCGAACCAACGCCTATCCCTCAAACCACTCTGGCGGGCCTCCCTCAGGGAGATCCTAACGTGCCGTTGCAAAATCCAAAATTTGATGCTTCCGGGAATCAAGAAGATGTCATGCGTCTCCTCGGAAACACACTCCTAACCCTTAACGCCAGATTTCAAGCTTTGTCTAATCTGTTTGATCAGCATTTTCCAAAGCCCCAACGACAACCTTCCGAAGGATTACCGATGCAACCGATACCAGTGGCTTCCAGACATTCCATGGATGAGCCACAAGTCCAACCAAATCACCCTCCGTCAGATCGAATGCCACTCGGAAACCAAGCCCCTGTAATACCCCCACAATTCATTCACTCCAGCACTTCTCGGCAACAGCAATCTCAGAGGTCCACCGTTGAAACGTCAAGTTATACCTTACCATGGGAAGGGGACCTTAAGAGAATCCATGATTGTTTTGATGATATGGAACAACGATATCAGGCAAATTAACCATCTGCTGCTGTGGCGTCGATACATCGATCCGAGTCTCCTTTCACCCACGAGGTCATGGAAGCACCTTTATCTAGGAAGTATCGCACGCCTGTCATCACCCCATATACAGGTACAGGCGATCCTCTCGAACACCTGAAAATGTATAAGTCCCTTATGGAACTGGAGGGACATGGGTCAGAAATCATGTGTAAGACTTTTTCTTTAACCTTAAAGGAGGCAGCTCGTACGTGGTTCCGGGGGTTAAAACCCCGATCCATCGGGTCCTTCGCACAGCTATCAGAGCTATTCCTCTCTCAATTCATGGGGAGCATCTGTACTAAAAAACTAGCATCTCACCTAATGGATTTGAAACAACAGCATGGGGAGACGATAAAGGAGTTTACAGTACGGTTCACTACAGAAGCCGTACAAACTGAAGGTTATACCGAAGAAAAAGGCCTCACCGCCCTTATAGCTGGAATTACAAGGGAGAAATTTAGATTCACCTTAGATAAGAACCCTCCTAAAACCATAACAGAATTCCAAGCAAAAGCTCAGAAATATATCAATGCAGAAGAAGTTGCTTTGGCACATCATGGTATAAAGGGCAAGAAGCGTAAGCCAGAAGAAACCTCTCCCCCGGATAAGAAATATCGGCGTGATCGACGGGACCGCTCTCCCAAGAAAATTTATTCTGGTAAATGTCATAACTACACTCCTCTCAACCGATTTCCTGAAAAGGTGCTAATGGAGATCAAGCATAAACCATATGTGAAATGGCCTACAAAGATCAAATCTAATCCCGAAAAGAGAGATAAGAGCAAGTTTTGTTATTTCCATAAAGATCATGGGCGTAATACCCAAGATTGCATATCTCTACGAGATCACATCGAAGCTCTCATTCTGAAAGGTCATCTTCAAGATTATGTCGTCCGGCGAGATCGGTCGCCTAAAAGGGCGGAAGGTGCGTCACATCAGAAGAAGTCACCTCACCATCACACCCCACAAGAAGAGGCTGAAGCTGTCAGAGAGATCCGGACCATTTCCGGAGGGCCAGCTTGTGGGGGAGATTCTCAAGCTTCAAGGAAAGACTATACTCATAAGGCATCTAAGAAACCTCAACATATTTACTAGCTGGAACAGACACCCAACAAGTCAGAAATCGGTCATCCTCTAATCTCCTTCTCCCTCGAGGACGCAGAAGGGATATACTTCCCTCACGAGGATTCCATCGTGGTCGCGCTAAAGGTATCAAATTATCTGACTCATCGTATTATGGTGGATACAGGTAGCTCTGCTGATATTCTATTCCTGGAAGCTTTCAACAAAATGACACTCGCCAAAAGCCTGCTCAAATCGGTCTCTACTCCTCTCGTTGGATTCGGGGGCGAGGTCGTAACGCCGGAGGGAAGCATTGACCTCCCAGTCACCTTTGGAGAAAGTCCAGCGAAAACGACTGTCTTCGTTAATTTCCTCGTGGTAGATCGAATGTCTGCATACAACGCCATTTTGGGGCGACCATCGCTCAATAAGGTTGGGGCAGCTTTACATCCTCTATATTTATGTGTCAAATTTCCTACCCCGAATGGTGTTGGGGTTGTACGAGGAAATCAAAAGGAAGCCCGATCGTGTTATAAGATAGTCGTACAAGACCGAAAGAAGGCTCAGACGACATCAGTTATGATGGTGGCACGAGGTTCACCAAGCCTTCCGGTGACTACCTCGTTGGATCCAAGAGAAAATGCTCTCCAATCAGGAACTCCCGGAGAAGAGACAGTGGTGGTCCACTTAACCGAAGACGATTCGTCCAAAGTCGTATACATTGGGACCTCTTTAACCAGCATCTTTCGAGAAGATCTGGTTCGTTTTCTCACTGAATACCAAGATGTATTTGCTTGGTCTCACAAAGATATGCCAGGCATCGACCCCAGCGTCATGGCACATCGTTTGAATGTCGATCCGAAGTATAAACCTATTCATTAACGCCGGCGTGCCTTCACTGCAGAAAGGCAAATGGTAATCAAGGCCGAGGTCGAAAAGTTGCTTGCAGTCAATTTTATAAAAGAAGTCGATTACCCAGAGTGGGTCGCGAACGTGGTTCTCGTTTGAAAAACTAATGGCAAATGGAGAATGTGCGTTGACTATTTCGATTTGAGCAAAGTGTGTCCAAAAGACAACTTCCCGACACCGCGGATCGATCAGCTAGTTGATTCGACGGCAGGGCATGCCTTGCTAAGTTTCATGGACGCCTATTCTGGTTACAATCAGATTATGATGTATCCGCCTGATAGCCAGCATACCGCCTTCATAACCGACCGAGGTCTGTATTGCTACCAGGTAATGCCTTTTGGTCTTTAAAATGCAGGGGCCACCTATCAGCGCCTCGTCAATAAAATATTCGCCACACAAATCGGCAGGAATATGGAGGTTTATGTTGACGGCATGCTCGTGAAAAACGTCATAGGAAATGACCATCTTGCAGATCTTCGTGAAGCCTTTGACTTAATGAGGAGGTATCGGATGAAACTAAATTCAAAGAAATGTGCGTTCGGTATGTCCGCTGGAAAGTTTCTCGGATTTATGGTTGGCCAACGAGGGATCGAGGCCAATCCTGAAAAAATAAGAGCATTGATCGAAATGAAGTCTCTGACTACTCTCAAAGATGTCCAACGTTTGGCGGGTCACATCGCATCATTGAAAAGGTTCATTTCGCGGGCCTCAGACAAGTGCTTACCCTTCTTTAAACTCCTCCGAGCCACCGCCAAATCTGGTTGGGAGTGGACACCGCAATGCGAAGAAGTGTTTCAACAACTGAAGCAATATATGAGTGTACCCCCCGTTTTATCTAAACCTGTGGCTCACGAACAACTTCTTCTTTATTTATCTGTGTCTTTTACGGCCGTGAGTGCCGCTTTAATAAGAGAAGATTCCGGGGTACAAAGGCCCGTTTATTATATTACTCGAGCAATGGTGGATGTCGAAACTCGATATTCTGATATGGAGAAGTTGGCCCTCGCTTTAGTCACGGCTGCCCGAAAACTGCGACCATACTTCCAAGCCCATGCTATATTAGTGCCAACAAACCACCCATTACGACAGGTCCTTTAGAAACCCGAGGTTTCAGGGCAATTAACTAAATGGGTGGTCGAGATCAGCGAGCATGATATTTCGTTCTGCCGCAGGACCGCAATCAAGGCCCAGGCCGTGGCAGACTTCATCGCAGAATTTACAAACTCCTCTCCCGATGATAATCCTTCGACCAGCAACCAGCCACCCTGGTCACTCTTCGTGGACGGGTCCTCACGGGCTACCGGTAGCGGAGCGGGGCTAATTCTAGTTGCTCCAGACGGGTCGCGTTTTCAATACGCTTTACGGTTTGATTCTCGCATCTCAAATAATGAAGCAGAATATGAAGCTCTGATCGTTGGCCTCAAACTAGCAAATGTCCTCTCAATTCAGAATCTACTCATTCATAGTGACTCTCAGCTCGTAGTCAATCAAGTACTCGGCGAATTTGAAACAAAAGAAGAAAGGATGGCGTTATACAAATCCCAAGTGCTCATCCTGCTTGTGAAACTGAAGAATTATGAAATGATCCACATCCCTCGCGAGAAGAACAAACTTGCAGATTCTTTGGCAAAACTTGCCTCCGCACCAGAATCTGAGTTATCATATTTAATTCTTATCGAGCACCTTCGGACCCCAAGTATCGATCAAGCAATTCCTGGGCAAGTGATCGCGATCCATCCCTCTCCATGTTGGATGGATCCCATTCTCCTCTATCTCAGGGATGGACATCTTCCAGAAAACAAGAAATTCGCTCGAAAAATTCGTCATCGAGCTGCCAGGTATACTTTACAAGATGGAACGTTATTACGTAAGAGTTTCTCTTTGCCCTATTTAAGGTGTCTTCACCCAGAAGAAGCACATCGTGTTCTAGATGAAATACACCAGGGGGCATGTGGTAACCACCCAAAGGGACGATCTCTAGCATATAAGGCGATTAGGCAAGGATACTACTGGCCTACTATGAAGGTAGATGCGATCGAATTCTCTAAAAATTGTGACAAGTGCCAACGATATTCTCCTATACCTCATGTACTGTCTGAGCAAATGACGCTAATGGATACCCCTTGGCCCTTCGCCCAATGGGGAGTCGATATCATCGGGCCCTTGCCTATCGGGAAAGGTCAAAACAAATTCGCAATCGTGGCGGTCGATTATTTCACCAAATGGGCCGAAGCAAAGCCATTAGCCAGAATTACCGAGAAACATACCACTAAGTTCGTATGGAGAAATATCGTATGCCGTTATGGGCTTCCCCACACTATAATCATCGACAATGAAAAGCAATTCGACAACGCCGCTTTCGATGAATTTTACGAAAAATGGAAGATACGCAATATCCGCACTTCCCCATATCATCCTCAGGCAAACGGGCAAGTTGAAGTAGTGAATAAAATTATTAAGAATCATCTAAAGATCAAGCTCGGTGAGTCTAAAGGCATGTGGCCAAAACTCCTGCCGAAAGTCTTATGGGCATATAGGACTACGACTCACACATCGACAGGCGAAACCCCTTTTTCCTTAGCATTCGGTACCGACGCAGTAGTACCAGTTGAAGTTCAAGTACCTTCGTATCGAATCGAGCAGTATGATCCCATCCATAATCAGGAAGGTCTTCGACTTCATCTCGACCTCTTGGAAGAGCGGAGAAATTCCTCCCAGCTGCGAGCAGCAGCGTATCAGCAGCGCATTGCTCGCTATCGTAATACCAAAGTTCAACCTAGAGCTTTCTAGCTCAGTGATTTAGTCCTTAGACAGAACCTTGGAGCTCCCTCTCGTTCGCTGGATCCAAATTGGGAAGGCCCGTATCGAGTCATCAAAATTATGCGACCCGGTACTTATTATCTTGAAGATATGCAGGGAAGACCCGTACGTTGCCCTTGGCATGTGGAACATTTGCTACGATATTTCCCTTAATTCGATGTAATATCGAACGACATTTGAATAAATATCAATTAAAGACAGTATTTTTGGTTGCTACTCCATTTAGTTGGACCCGAATAGCCCCAAAGAGAATATCCACGTTCTCTTGGCCAATTACCTACCCTTGGTAGGATTAAAATTAGTATTTTGGTCACTACTCCGTTTCTTCCGACCTGAATACCCCCGAAGAGAATACACACACTCTCTTGGCCAATTACCTACCCTTGGTAGGGTCAAAGCCTCAATCGATAGATCAGTCTATCTCCACGCAGACATGGTCACCAAGACCCCCGGATTGAGCCTAACTCATCTGAGTTAAAGTATGAAGGCATTCAGTATATAAGCAAGAAAGAGCGAAAGAAAGGAGAGATAAAACCCCAACAATATCATCAAAAGGTGTCTTCTTTCATTTCATCTCAACAGATTACAAGGTCTAGTTATTTACAAAGAGAATTCAATACATAAAAAAAAGAAGAAGAAGGAGACAATCATTCTCGCGCATCGGTTGAAGGAGGAGCAACACTTTCGACTTCAGGGCCCACTTCGGCGACCCCTCCAGCTTAAGTAACCTCGGTCACTTCATTCTCGGCAGCTGCTCTCTCCTCCGCAGCTATGATGGCCATGAACTTTTCGAATTCGCCCATGTCAAAAGATGGGGACATTCGCTGCACTACTCGTAATGCGAAGTCGCAACCAGCATCATACGACTCATATCTCTCTTCGTCGTATAGTTGCGAAGTTCGGAACTCCGTAATAGCTCGAGCTCCTTCTTCAGAGAGCATCTTGACAAGGGCTACTCTCTCCTCGTCCCAGTGGATCGAGTCGTCCTTGAGCTGCGAGATTGGAGCGCTCTTTATCCAAATTGTCGCTAACTTCCTTGAGTTGCGACTTGGTCTCTGCGAGCCGCTCCTCCAACGAGATCTTGTCTTGGTGGAAGATCTCTCTTTCTCTCTTTGCCTTCTCCTTCAACTCCGCGAGCTTGGCGAAGTTGGAGTCCAAAACCTGATATCTATCGGTCAGGACCTGGACCTTCTCAATGAGGATCTTTTTCTCCTCAGTCATCTTCGCGATCAAGGTCTCGCAAGACTTGATGACTTGGTCTCTTCCGTGGACCGCTTTCTCCAGAGCGACCCTCTTCCCGTCAGCCTCATCTATCACATGATGGGCGGCGAGAATGTCACGCCTCGTTCGTAGAATGAGGTCCAAGCCCTACAGAATAGAAGAAAGGTTATGAGATAAGTACTCGGGAGCAAACAAAGAAGGCAAAACAACAGGGTCAAATAAGTTACCTGTACCATCCTCACTCCTGCCTCGAGGAAGAGGTTTTCAGGACTTGGCTCGGGAAGGGTGCCGAAGGTCTGGGGGGAGATATTGTCGAACAAGAATTTGCGAATGGGGTGGAGATGACGGGGGACGGTGAATGCTCCACTACCAGAAGGCTGGGCTACGACCAGTCCAGCTGGGCTTGCAGCTTGAGCAGTAGTTGGCTCGCCAGCAGGAGTCAACTCGTGAGCACCTTCAGGCTCGCGAGATTCTTCGACTGGGGAGCAGCCTGACCCCGCCCCGTCGTCCCTCGGGGAATTATCAATAATATTAATAACTGGTGGTTCAGGAGGAACCACCAGTGAAGGAGCGACAGGAGCAGGTGCCGCTGGCACCGCCACCGCAGCCTCGAGAGGGGGAGTTTGGGCGACACCCGTCCGATTAGACGGATGAGAAGGACCGGTAGGCGTCCTCTTCTGCCTCTTCGAGTTTGTGCCCTTGAGGCGAGGTAGCAACCCTCTTTTCTCCCCGGCATTGGTCATCGCGAGCTCCTCCGAGATATTAGTCCTGCCGCTGCAAGTCGAGGCGCTGATAGACAAGCCTCGATATGCCTGTCGCGAGCAGGCAACTTGTATATCTTCACGATTTTCTCGTGCCCCAGACGAAGATCCTGTCTCAAACTCCCAGCTCCCGGAAGCATAAAACCACCGCTTCCTCCACCCGGGGTAATTTGAAGTGGGCTTCCCCAGGACAAAGTTATCTCGGTGCCAATAACAGAGATAGTACCAGCCTTCGCTGGAGGGCGCCTTCTTAAGTTAGTACATCTGAAGAAATTCTTCGGTGGTTAACTCTCCATTACCGGCTTGCGCCCAGAGAGCGAAGGAACTCAGGACTACTTCCACCCATTTACTATAAGTTGCCCGGGGGCAATCCTATAGCTCCTAAGTACGCCGCGAATGAAGGAGTGGAGGGGGAGACGTACCCCAAGAATGAAAAAGTATTCATATAGGGCAACACAACCGGGGGGAGGAGAATCCGGGGTTTCTCCCTCTCCAAGAAATCGGAGAACGATTGAGTCAGGGATTTGGTATCTCTCCCGTAACTCACTCAGTCGTTCCTCCAATAGGATGGATGGATACCTAGACGCGGAATACCTACCTGCCGGAACCCTTGCATTATTGGAGGAAGAAGATTCCTGGGTGGCATCCCCTAGAGGGACGGTCTCCTCATCGGAGTCTCCAGCCATTTTTAAAAAAAGAAGGGAAGAAAAAGGAAGAAGCAAATTATATCAGAGATATCGGAGAAGAAAATGACACCGGAGGAAGAAAAGGACACCAGGAGAGTGAGGAAAGAGGAAAAGCTTTGAAAACTTCCGTAAAAATCCGAAGATTTGGCGGACTCCGTATATTTATAAGCAATCATTCCGCAGGATTTGGCGACACGTGGCTACCACCCGTTTGGCACAGCAGTTGAACAGGCATGACTATTAATTTCAGAGACACGTGGCGAGCGTCTCTTCATTTCCTCTCGGCCGGAAAGCTACGGAAGACTGGCACTCATTAATGCCAGCCCAATCATGTACGGCTTCATCTCCGATAAAGGTATTTAGCGATTATGCGTGACAGTAGGCAAGTCCTTCCCTTAGACTTCTTGGCGGTAAGGACTTGGGTGGCATCTGTTATAGTCAAATTGCGGTGATCGGAGTTCTCGCAAGAACTCGAGACGTGCGAGTATCCTTATAGCAATATTCGACTCACGAGCCCACCTGGTCGAGTTTCGCACATTAGACAAGTATGACGCACAGTTACCGAGTTCTCGAGCCGTTGTGGTCGATGATCGAATATTAGGAAAGTACGGAACATCTTTCCCGACCTGCGAGCAGCTCGGCTCGTGGTCATTTCAAGGCGTCGCATCTCAACATACAAGCACCCTGACTCGCGAGCAGCTCCCGTCATGCGAGCACCCCGGTTCGCGAGCAGCTCCCAACATGTGAGCAGCCCTGGTCTCTGGTCTCTGGCAATGACGTACCTTAGCTTATAGTACCAGCAGCCCATATAGGCCGATTTTGATTTGTTTATATCTGTAGCTCCGAACCATGGGGAATCTCCATCAAGAGACGTAATCAGTTAGACGTATAGAACGGTTAGGCTATCCCCTTATCTAAGGATTGATGGGATAAGCGCCTTATCTCCAAAAATCAGTAGTAATCTTAATGGCTTGCGTAACGGACTGTACCACCTAGATCTGCATAAATAGATAACCCTACAGATGGTAAGGGGGACAATACACAATCTCTAAACTCCTAAACTGTTAGTTTCCTTTGCAACCATATCTTATCTGACTTAAGCTTCGGAGGGCTAACAGCTGAACGCCGACCACCCTTACTTTTCTCTTATATCCTTTCAGGTTCATAGGAGAGCTGGCTTGAAGGAAGGTGAACGTCTGGAAGATCCTGTTACTAAATCCGATGTTAACATTCCACTTGAGCCTGGATCCATAAATCATGGTGGCCCCTCGGAGCTTCGGCATGTCTCGAGCTCCGAACAGGCATGTGTAGTTCCTAATCCGCACCCAGGCCAAACATACCAACGTGGCCTGTTAATACAGGCCTGTCCATGGGTGATTGGGAGCGGATTAAATGTCTACATCACCAAACACAATGCGACCATGATGTAGGGTCCACCTCGATGAACATGTTGTATATCCACTCTGTTCATCTGTTTTTCCGTATCAGTTTAGGGTAAGAGAAAAAAAATGAAGCAGATTCAAATCTCAAGTGGACTGTATAGGAAATAATGGTAATCGGTCATTAAAAAATTCTCAAGAGCTACAAAAATTTTGGATCAATATGATATTTGTTTTGTTTTTTTCCCTTTTTGTCAAGAGGTTAGATGGCAAAAAAGTATTACAGTCGACATTAACGTAGGCCCATAACCACTACTCTTACCATAGGATGCTTACTGAGTCAACACTTAGATGAGGCTCTATCCAAACTTTTCTGGTTCACCCCAACATCACCTACCCTCGATTGTTGCTAAGCAATTTTTAGATATCAAATAGACCTTTACCAAATGGTAATCTCTCACCCACTCGTTAAATTGTTGCTGAGCAATTTTTAGATATCAAACAGACCTCCCCATATGGTAATCTCTCTGTATAAGAAGATTTTAATAATACGCGTTCTATGATCCACCTGAGATTTAGATATACTTCATTCTTGGACTCATGCTGGCGAAACGGATGGACCGCTTGAATATACAATAAATGCCTCAAGGTGGGCCCCACAGGCAGGGCCTAACAGTGTTGGGTGAGACCAGGGCCACACCTAATCTGCTCCCTAAGAGAGTACCATCAGTGGGTGCAGTTTCAACATGCCATGGCTAAAAAATCATAAAGGCTCACTCACCATGTCGACCACCCATGTGCAATGAATATAGACCATTGCAATCTTTTTCTCTAACCATCAATTCTTCTCATGCGCAGAGGCCCATCTGATGATTTGACTAGTCTATTTTGGACCACGTCATGTTCCTATGGCCCCCATCTGATGAACAACCCAGATCCAGCAACCTCTTGCCACGATGGTGGTTCATGGTGCCGACGCTAGCGCGTGCAATTTAAAGCTGTGGCTCCCCTTCATGAAGTGTGTGACATCCTCTCCGTCCGTCATCTGCATCAGCTCATGTTAGGACAGGAGCCATAAATTCAAGTGGGCCACACCATTGGGAACTGGGAATAGAAACCAAATGTCAGATCCACGTCCCCACTTTTTCTGTGGTATGGCCAACTTGGAATGAGCAGATGGTGGACCCCACACAGTTTTTTTGTCGCACAGGCTCGCTGCAACAAATGACGTCGGAAATCGGCGCACTCACACCACTTCTGGAAAGTGAAATAATTCCCTCAAATAATACCCCATTTACCAAGTGTGGCAACCCTTCCAGTGGCCACGTGGACACGCTCAGGTCAATCCAAGTTATGGGCCCGCTGGTGGTTGGCTCCAATCAGAGGCTGAAGATGCTGTGGGCCCTCCTTGAGATGGACAAAACGTGAGATAATTTTTTTGATACTCTGATAGAGTGTGATGGATGATACGCAGGCACTTACGAAATTGCATACGTGTTGTATATAAATAATTCAAATTAAACTATTCAAAGGGTATCATGATCTGAAAATTATGCCTTTTATTTAATCAAACTATTGGATTAGTGGGCACTTATTGGACGGTTGAAAATGAAAAATATTCGACTGTCCAATTTCAATAAAGCACGCTTCCCTGACTTGAGGTTAGGATATCCCAAATAATATGATTTTTGGACTGACTCAGTCAGCGACAGTAGCTCCACGATTTCGTCTGTTTAATTGAGGTAATATATACCACGTGTGAAATATTTGAGCGCCTGCGTATCAGGCTTCCTACTCCGCCAGAGTATCAATCCTAACTTCAAAGGTCAATGGGCTCTTTTGGATCATATTTCGGAGATGTGGACCATCACAGCCCTCGGAGAAGGTAAGGAAAAATAAATTTAAAAAGTTAAAAAATATTGAGAGAAAAGTGATACCTGTCGCTGTTGACGACAGATTTTCATCGGTTGTTGAGCCACTGGGTCCATGTACTTGGACCAGAATCCTCTGCAACACCTGTTTTATACAGCTTGTAAAAGACCTAACTGTGTGGGGCCAACAACTCCACATGTAAAATCCACTCCGCCTACCAGTTTTATTCTCAATTCCAGCAATTGAGGATAAAAATAGGATAGATTCACGAATCAAGTGGGCCATACAAAGGGAAACAATGGGACACGATACCAACCGTAGGTTTGTGTGTTGAGTCACCATGGTGTGTATCTTTAATCAAGCCCGTTAATAAGTGTTAACTCATCAGGATCAAGTGCAAATTCAAAAAATCAGCCTGATACAAAACTCATACGGTCCACACCGGTATGAACTTGGATGTTTTTAGGAGCAATTTTGCACAGTTCCCATTGGTGTGGCTCATAAACGTTTTTTTATAGGCTGATATTTTGTAATTATGGTTCAAATAAGGGTTCCTACCTGATGAACGCACTAGATTTACCTAAAAAAACATGATGTTACCCACAAAGATTGAGTGTTTTACGCTGCTGAGCAAAACAGTTGTGGTAGGCGGACGCTGATTGCCTGCGAAAGCCTTTTGCAGGCATCAGGGGCCCACAAACCATTTTTTTGAGTAATCTACGCCGTTAAACCGTTTTTGTGAGATCATTTAGGCATTGCGACAAAAAATGAAAGGGATCCAAGACTCAAGTGGGCGCACTAAAGCAAAAGGTTGGTAGGGAAATTCCTACCGTTAAAACCTCTTTGGGGTCTACAGTGATGTTTATATGCCATCCATACCGTTCATAATGCCATTCCTACTGAGATGAACTGAAAACACAAATATTAGAAACTTCTGTGTCCCCACGAGTATTTCAACTGTGGAAGTTCAATCGTCACGTTTTCGGCCCACTTGAGTCTTGCATCCCGTTCATTTTTTGTCACAATGCCTAAAATGATCTCAAAAAACGGTTGGACGGCGTAGATTTCTCAAAAACATCACGATGGACCCCACCTAGATTCCGAGCGCAGGAGATGCCTGCCATCCGTGGTAGACGATCCCGGTCACGCTTCATTGGCTGACTCGCTCGATGTGCCGTTACCACTACGCAAATGGCTGAGTCGGTGGCGCACTTGGAGCCAATCGGGTTAGCCGAGCTTCGCTTTTTGGCCTCCTTGCGGATGAGAGCAAGATATTTTTCCTACGTAGGGATTCGGTTTTTTTTATTAATGGTCTCGGCTCGGCTGAGAAGGCGCCGATTAAGTTAGTCAGGGGTAATAGCTCAGTAGGTGAGGCCCTGACCGTGGGACCCACATCGATGTATGTGTTGTATATCCAGGCAGCCCATCCATTTTTTCAGATCATTTGAGGAGATGGTCCGAAAAATTGGGCAGATCAAAATCTCATGTGAACCACACATTAGGGATTGAATTTCCACCATTAAAACTTATTGGGGACCACAAGTTTTGGATCAAGATTCTATTTGTGTTTTCCCTTCATCTGAATCTTTGTGACCTTATCAACAGTTTGGATGGTAAATAAAAATTACAGTGAACCTTAGGAAGTTTTTAATGGTGAGATTCAATCACCAATGTTTTCCTGTGGTGTGGTCCACTTGTGAATTGGAGCTTCCTTATGTTTGGGCAGATACGTTAAAATAATCTCTAAAAACGGATGAACGGCGTGGATATACAACACATACATCAATGTGGGTCCCACGGCCAGGGCCTCACCCACCAAGCTCCCCGCCTCACCTAATCCGCGCCCCGGCTCGGAATGTTGTTCTGCGTTGAGTTTGCTAATCCTACACGCGGTAACCCTGCCCATCCAGAGACGCAAGCACCTTGTGGCCTAAAATTCAGGCAGTTTCTCTATTTTGATTGGTTGCCGTGAACAACATTAAAAAAACGTACGGCTAAAAGTTGTCAGCCTGTGGACCACATAAGTTTGGCGCTATTACGCATAATCCGGACCGTCCAAGGCTTTTTTTTGGGGGGGATGGAGAACTTATCTCCAATGGGCAACCATACCACAACTTGTGGCACCGTGCCATCTTTACGGTCAACATGCCACCTGTTCAGGAAATCAGTACCGTTAAAAAGATAGGCCCCACCATGAAGATCATTTTTATCAAACATCAGCCTAATCCACTTGTTATCCTCAGATTCCACAGTGTGGGTCTTTTTATTTATTTATTATTTATTAATCTTCATGGTGGGGCCTACCTATTTAATGGTGCTGATGTCCTCCTGCACAATGGCATGCCGGCTAGAAATATGGAACCGTACAGACCCACCACAAGGTGGGCTTACCTTATCTGTAGGTGATCAGTTCCGTCTGGGAACCAGATATATCACTACCGTCCAGGAATTGGTCCAAAGCGCACTTACAATGTG
Organism: Liriodendron chinense; assembly: GCA_003013855.2. NCBI lineage: Eukaryota > Viridiplantae > Streptophyta > Magnoliopsida > Magnoliales > Magnoliaceae > Liriodendron > Liriodendron chinense. The sequence continues at coordinate 1,382,277 of PVNU02001726.1, forward strand.
GCCCACTACAATCATATGGTCCCTCAACTAGCGTTATGTATACTGTTCTTAGAAGGTGGAGATGCTTTCCCATGACAGCAAATCTCAAAACAAAACATGGATGGTACAATGCCCCAACTGAGATTATGGAGGGTTTGGCCAAGCTTGTAGAAATGTGGGCCCCACCAAAAGTTCCAAAATCATCTCCAACAGGAAAATCCCCACCGTCAGTTTTTGGACCTTTTCTGCTGGCCCACAATCGGAACATCAGGACTCTCCTAGGTAGTAGATTTTTAATACAGGGGCCATCTACAATGGTATCAACGGTTTTGATCACTTAAACCATGGGCCCCACATCAATTTTACATTTTCTCAAGTCAATGATTGTGTAACTGATTTACACTTAGTAGTAGGTGGAATCCAATCTCCTTATTACACAACGGTAAAATGCACGGCCAGAATTCCAGCGGCTGTCCTTGGATGGTAGGAGATTGGTTTTAACTGACATTATACGGTGTGCACCACATAAAGTGCGTGACTCCTTGGGCACGTGATGGGACTCACCACACACATACCCAAGTGAATGCACGTGCAAGATCTGGGTCGTTGATCATGCGCATTCCAGCTTGTATCTCAGCCCGCCTAAAATTTATGCCGGTCCACTCCGGAATGGCAGCACGATGCATTCCGTTTGGCACCATGGATTTGAGGAGAAGTGAGGAGAAGTGGATTCCATGATATGAATTCTCACCGATTCCACTTCTTCTCAATTCCAGATTTTCTGTTTGGCAGCCAAGATTTGAGAGAAATCAAACATGAAGGAATGGACGGTGTAAATTTTAATCCCACCGTATGCCTACCGTATTAGCCTCGATTTTTAAATCCATGCCATTCATCCATTTTTACATATCATTTTATGCCAAGATCCAAAAAATAAAGCAAATCCACATCTAAAGTGGACCATAAAACAAGAAAAAATGGAGAGTGGGACCTTTATGATGCACAAAAGTCTTCGATTAAACTAAAATTTGTGTGGTCCCTTCATCCCGGTCCTTGTGACCTTATCAACAAGTTGGATGGAAAATGTACATCATGTTAGGTCCCATAGTTAGGGACATATTATGGTGGGTCCCACGTTGGGAAGGATTTCTCCTCAAATCCTACCTTTTTTTGAGGATTTGAAAAAGGGCTAAAAGTGCCTTTTTGAGTTCTCCTGGATTCCACTCAAATCCACTTCTCTTCAAATCCATGGTGCCAAACATAATAAAGCAACCAATTTCTCCTCCTTTCCCTCACTTTCTCCTGGAATCCAGGGTGCCAAACGGGCCAAAAGGAAAATAATAATAATAATAATAATAAAATCAACAGCTAAGCACGGTTGGTGGTCCTCATTGGACAACTTATGCTTCCCCTAAAGAGTGAAGGGGAATTATATGGTACTCTGGCAAGCTGTGATGCTTGATAAACGTGCACTTCTCCAAATAGTGCACACTGTGGCCTGTTTAGTTGCTCGGGAAATTTTTATGTTTAGGAAAATGTTAGAATTGGTTAACAATTTTGACATTTTCAACTGGTGTGTTTGGCGGCAAATTCTAATCAAACAAGATTTCATTTAGAAACCTAAATTGATTGGAATCGAGATTGGTGGAAACGGGGTGGGGGACCGTTTATGCAGAAGGGAAAAGAGGTGGAAGTGAGTGTTTTTCAATATTGATGATAATACCCCTAGGGTGGTACCCACCTCGATGTATGCATTTTATATCAACGTAGTTCATCCGTTTTGAGAGCTCAATTAAAGATTTTAGACAAACAAATGAGGCAAATCTAAATCTCAAGTGGACCACACCAGAGGAAAATAATGTTTATTGAATGTCCACCATTAAAAATTTCCTAGGGCTCACTATAATGTTTATTTGTCATCCAACCCAGCCATTTGTCTTGCAGGACTACTATAGGCCAGCGGTCAAGTTCTTAGGTGGATATGAAGCCCAAGTGGGCCATGCTGTAAACAACAGTTGGATTACATAATATTTAACCAAACAACAAGTTCGAGATGAAATTTGGGTTTCCAATTCAATTACTATAATTTTGGATTCCAACAGTGGAATTTAAATTTTCTCTAAAATCTAGATTCTGCAACCAAATAGGCCCTAAGTTATGATTTGTGGGGATTGTTTGTGAAACTGGCATAAAAGTATCTATCTTTTCATCTAAACCATCTACTAAATTAGGACCTTCTGGACACCTGATCTAATCAGGTCAGATCAAGTAATATAAATGATGACACGTGGCCGCAATATCTTAAGGGGAGACGAAGTGAAGATCTTCTTAGCTACTTTGACAGCCAAAGTCGATCAAAATATCCAAAATCTTCTGTTAGCTATGGTCATAGGATACATGTCACAAAATTTAGGTGCCTAGCATAATAATAATAATAAAAATGACAATAGCCTCTTTCAGCTATCACGCAATCAATAACTGATAACTGATAATTGATAATCAATAATAGCTGAAGTAGGGTTAAGCTAATAAGAAATTTAGCCAATGGACCATAACATCATGTGAAGAACAATGTTGCTGTCAAAATTATGAGCAAAATGAAGACATAAGAGCAAAGTAAGACCATTGCCAAATCAACTGATTTTAATGGTCCACCATTCACGTTCAAGCGGAGAAAAAGATAAAAGAACATCTTTACATGACAGAGCCAGAAAAGCTCCCATTCACATAACATCATAAAGATAACCACAACACATGGCTAATCTGACGCAGGGAGGACGTGGTAGGTCAATCACCGTCTCCCTAACCGAGAGTTTCTCGAATCCACAAGAAGAAAGAAAAGGATAATTAAAAAGGAAATTAATTCCGAATACTGTTTTTGATAATTGAATGAATAATAAACGGAATTACAATGCATATAAATAGGAAACTAAACCTTAGGTAAAGTATTAGACTCCAACTCAAACTAAAACTCCTAGAAAATGCAACTTACTATAAATAGTAAACTTACTATTTATAAAAGTCGCTCAATCCTACTAGAACTTTTGGTTTTCGGTAAAAAATAGAAAGTTATCAAACGGGCCCAACCATGTTGTTCTTCTAAATATTCTAAGCCCTTTTCATGTTGGGCACTAACTCTAAAACCTTACAGGTCCAAAGTTATGATCGAATAAAAATTTACTATAAATAGTAAAACTGAAAATAAACTAGCCTAATGATCGTCGATACGGTCGAATCTTGCGATTCCGGCATGGGCAACCCGGCGTAGCAGGGTTGGTTGGCTAAAGTAGCTCGAGCTACCCCAAATTGATATATTATATGTCCCAAAACTCATTCCGGATTGTGAGATACAGCCAGTTTACGGTCCTGACGGTCTGGATCACTTTCGACTCCGACCGGTCTTCTTTTGCTCCATTTGGGCCATGAAATAATTAGCGACCCGTTCTACATCATAATCTCTATGTTAACCACTCTTTACATGTAGTGAAATACAATGGGCTACAATTGTTTATGGCTGAGACAATTATTCCAACGTCACTGAACATGAAAAATAGCTATGTAAATCACTCTTAAAAAATTGTCTAGAAATTTTATAAATAGGAGAAAGATTAAAGAGTTCTAAGCCCTTGCCAACACAACCAAACCACAATCCAACATTGTGCATTCTAGTTTAGTTTTATCTTGTTTGTCTATGCTACCATGCTGGTGGACCTACTTTAATTTATTTTACTGTAATCTTGTCTGTCTACATCATTATGCTGGATTGACCTTAGTTTAGCTTAGTTTAATCCTATCCATCTATGATTTCATATTGGATTGACTCTTCACTTTATATTTTAATGTAATTCTCTTCATCTACGCTATAGTTGTTGGACAAAAGAAGATTATACTTATAGGACCTTGCTATCTATCCCACAATTGTCAGATGACAAAAGATTTACTTTTGTTTATAAGCATTTATCCTCGTAAAATTTATACATGCAAATTATTATTATTTTTTCATCGTTTTCGCTATATTGTTATTGATTAACTACTATTATTAAGGTAGAAAAAGTCAATTCAATTGAACAACTAAAAGAACTCAACAGAAAAAGGAACCCTTTTTTCATAAATTGCCTAATTTCTCTAAACATGTGGCTAAATAAAAGGTCATCCACCATGTTTTCAATCTCTTGATTTATCTTGATGCTTGGGGTCAAAGGCGTTCGGTCCTAATTAAGCCACACCTGACTTTGACTCTGCCATACCTAGCACAACACATGTACATTATACATGCGACCAAAATTAATTAAGCTAAACATGCCCACAACTTAGGAAAGTTTAATACAAATTGCATGTCATATGGTATAGTTTCTTAGTCACTGCATGTGCAAGTTAAAGTCTTTTCTCGGCTGTTCAAAAGAGGCTCTTGTTTCTAACTAGTCCGATTTCAGATAGGTGTCATAAGGAGCAGCTTCGATTATGGCAATGATGAGTAGTGTGGGGCCCACTCATGGACTGTTCTGATTTCATATTCAAGTATTACGTGAGCAAGGCTGGCCACGGCATGGGCCTAGACTTGGATTCTTACCTAAGACGAGATGCGAATCTTCAAACACAGAAAAATGACAATGTGCAACGCGCCACCATCGCATCATCAGCCCTTAAAAGAGGACGACTAATATTAAATAAAAGGGAGTTTAATGATAGCAATGTTACCTCTTTATTCAAGAGAAAAAATGCAGTGTTTCCAAGTCACCTCAATTTTTGAGTTATGTTTCAGTGATCGTCCGTATCAACGGTTCTGATTACCACAGAAAAGGGATGTGCACAGTTGAGAAGGTGGAGAGTACAAGCCACTCCAAATGGAATCACTTTCTTAATTTTATCATTTAAATCACAGCCCTCTATTAAAAAATAGAAAATAAATCAAAGCCCTCCATTTGGACCACGTGGACCATCGTAAGACCCATTTCATGAGGTGTGCCCCATAGTTGTAGGTTGTAGACGTTCATATTTTTGTTCTTTCTTTCTGGTGTGAACTTAAGCCACAAATTCATGTGGTGGTCCACCCAATGGTTGATAATTAGATTTAGCTTTACTTATATGAAATTATGCATACCTCACTCTCTCTCCGGATTGTGTCCGATCCCTGGTCGGACTTTAACCATCTTACCATATATTGCGTTGGGGCCCACCATGATGTATATTTTTATCCACGCTGCAATACTAAGGACTGGTCTAAAAAATGAGGAAGATCCAACGCTCTGGTAAACTACACCGATAGGAATATCGTATTTAATGAACTTGCGCTTTGTGCATTTATTGCAACAAAGCTTACTATTGGGGTTTGGATCTGCCTCTTTTTTGAGACCATACCTTAAAATGATCCTAGAAGATGTATGAACTGCGTGGATAAACAGATACATCAAGGTGGGCCCCATATGGATGTGGTCTGTTGCTTATATATCCCCTACGTTACCATCTCATATGTGGCCAGAGAGCAATCAGTACCAAATGACAAAAGCACCTTCCACCGGGTATAAAGACACAGTGTGGGGACCACTGCGGGTGTATTTTTGGCATCACAACCGTTACGGCTTTCCATGCTAAAAAAATATGGCCGATCTCAACCAATCATCAAGTGGGCCACACTATAGAAGATAATAGACAACCACCCAAAAACCTCTTAATTTAAGTGGTGCCCAATTGGACGTGTTGGATGACACACACGTACCATGATCGGCCCCACATAGATAGTGATTTCTTGCTCAGAGGAATCTGCAATGAATCTACCTACAGTAATGCGTATCAAGGGTAGGTATGCGTATTTGTTATACAAGCGAGGGGAGGTAGAGTTGCCAAAATAAAGATCCTAGCCATTGCAAAAATAGACTTCAAGGTGAATCGTTGATCGGACGTCTGGGATCATTCCTGGAAAATCATTCCTTACCACTGGCCTACTCATGATGATTCAAACCTACTGAACGGTTCCGATCATACATGTACATGGCTCAAATTAACTAACGTAGTCTGTGGACTACAGCACAAGGCCCAAAGTATGAAAAAAAAGCAGCTTTCAACCTTTACCAGCTGACCTTTACAGGCAATATTTTGATGTTTTATATTTTTCACTTTTTGGGTGAAAGAGATTTAAGATTGGTGATCCTACCGAGATTAGGGATGTACAACTCCGTCATACACGTGGCATTCTTCAGAGGCTACATCTTGGTACCGTACCACCGGGATCGGATGACCGTCCGATTGCTGGATGTCCCATTAACAGATTCTCTGACGGCGTGCGTGATCCGCGGGATGAACGGAGCAGATTCTGAGTCATTGAGGCAAAGCAGGTCATGCAGAAATTGCCAGCCACAACACCTTTTTACTATTTCCAGCGCATGGTAGTGGCCCACTTTGGAGAAGTCGCAGTTACGTACGTTTCTTTTCCCATCTTCTCACGATATTTTGGATTCTTGATACTCTGGCAGAGTGCGAGGATGATAAGCAGCCACTTTAAGATAACCCAGAAATTTCATACGAACTAAAACGGTGTTTCATGAAATCCAAAATTCTCCTCATTTGATTATCAGATTATTGGACAGTTAAAATTACAAATATCCAACGGTCCTATTTCAACAACAAAGTGTCCATAAAGCAGAGGTTGGGATTTGCTCCACCATTCTGATCTTGGGACGGTGACTTTAGCCATAGTGGGCCTCACAAGTCCCAAATTTGGGTGCCTGCATATCAAGTCCATACGTAGCCAGGTTACCGAGTAACTCTCCTTTTTGGATAAGGGGTTGTTTGGCACCCAAAAATCATGTGGGTGGTTGGAATTAAAATTTAGGAATTGTGAAATATGAAATCGTTTAGCAGGCTTGAGAACAAGATTTTAATTTTAGGGTGGATCAAAATCCAATATTTTCATACTTTTTTTTTTTTTCAAATTTGGCACCCTCACATTTAGGATTTGTGAAATGTAAAATCATTTAGACCCTTGGAATCTTCAGTTATATTTAGGGTGGTCCAAAATTCAGTTTTTTGTGTTCTTTTTTCCAATTCTAAGGGAGGCCTTTAGCTGGCAAAATTTTGAATTTTCAAATGTTTCCTACTTTAATATCTAGTCACTTCTCATCCTTTCTTGAAGGGGTCATTTGGTAGCATAGATTCAGTGGTAATCAATGGTATTCATAAAAGTAATCATGTTTGGCAGCTATTCATTCATTTTGAAGTCGAGAGGGGATGTAATTTCAATACCTATTATTATAGATTTTCGGTGGAAATGTCAGTCATGCAAATTACTTGAATTTTACTTCAAAAATTAGTGGGTCTCATTGTAATATTTAGGTGAAATCCACTTCAATCACTAGGTTCATCACCCCATTTTAGCTAGCGGACCCAAAATTAGCTTGGACAATGATTCAGAGTCCACTATTGATTTTTTTTAGGGCCCACCATGATGATTATATGAAATCCACTCCGTTCATTAGATGTTAAGATAAAATTTGGCACTAAGACCAAAAAAAGTAGGCCTATCTGTGATTTAGTTGGGCCATGCAAAGGGAAACAATTTTAAGGGTGAGTAATACCTCGTTACCAAGCTGATCTCTAAATTCGGCAGCTAAAATGGATTGACACACTTGTTGATTGGGGTGGATTTTATATAAACACCACGATGGTCCTCATATAAGATCTTTTTAGTTGTAGATTAGTTTACATCAATTTTTGCATGAAAATCACCTCAAATCCTCTTTGAGAATTAGTGGGCTCCACCATAGTGAAATCCATCCTTGATTTAAATGGGACATATGAAGGAAAGCAGATGGGAGAGGGTCACCCACCCATGATTTTTTTTTTCAAGGCCTATTGAGATGATCATATGAAATCCACTCCAAAATGTCAAGCTAAAATTTAGGGATTGAAACAAAAAATCGGATTCATCTATGATTCAGGTGGACCACACCAAGGGAGAGTTTGGAGGGTAAGCATTGCCTCATGTACTATTCCAATAATTTGGTCCACTTGAATCATGGACTAAGTCAATTTTTGGACCCTACAAATAATATGGAGTGAAGCACTTGGTGATTGGGGCGGAGTTTATAAAATCATGACAAGCCACATGTGAGAATTCATAAAATCGATCTCATGCATGTTTTGAAAATGACATTGTTTTACTCACGTGCCAAACGTAAATTGTCAATACCACCGAATTCCATCAATACAATGCTAAACACTACTTAGGATTCTAATTCATACCTGATGCAGGATGACCTAATTATGATGCATGCATATAATCATATATGATTTAGCGGAAATAAACAACAACAATAATTCAAAATTCAATATTCACCATCATATTCTAAGAGAATTGAAAAGAAACATACAATAATGTGGGGCCATCATTACAATCACATAGTGTGGAGTTCAATTATTGCGTGGAATGGATCCTGTGAGAGATGAGACCTCCCAATCTTGCATAGTTAAGATCCAAACGTGCAATGGGATTCACTAACCCAGTAAATCAAAGGATTTCACAAGTTAGGGAATTAAAACTTGAGGATTGAGGTTTTGGGATCAAGCCTCAAGTCTTAGGATTGTAGAGGATGGAGAAAATTGGGTTTGAAGAATAGAGAAATACTTTAGAAGAATGTTGGAGGAAGAGGGAAGAAGAAAAGAGAAGATTGGAGAAGAAGAAATAAAAGATCCACATAGAGAGAGAAGGGGAGGAGGCAACCAAAGTTGTTTTTCATTCAATAATCAAGTAGTAATTCGAGTTTAAGGCTTAACCCTTTTAAATAAGTACCAACAAAGAAGATTTGAATACCAAATGCAAACTATTAAATGACTATTCATTTAAATGCACACTGTTGAATATTTTTACTTACATTTGCATCATTATCTTATGAATATATTTAACATAATTCTAAAAATTTTAGAGGTAGAAATTTATGAATTTCATAATTTTCAAAATCTAGAGTTATAAACACAATTGAAAATTCAAGATTTGAAATTTAGAGTTTCAAATCCAAGCTCCTAGACAAACCCAAGTGCTTGCTTGGAATGTGGGATTAAGTGGGATAGAATTACATTTGGTCTAATGTAAATTCTATCTGACATTTGAAAACAATGGGAATTATTGGATTAATTCAAGTATCATATCATCCAGTCCAGCAAGAGCTACTGTAGGGTTTATGTATATTTCAAAATCTACTATATTTGTGGACCCCACATTATTGCATGTGTTTTATCCAAGCATCCATCTGGTTGCTCCCTTTACATGTGACAATTGAGTTGCATGTGCATATAGATGAGCGGCATTAGTTGTGAAATCTGGTCCATTGATTACAATTCCATGGTCCACACAATGCAGTTTTACTTAATCTAGTTTTTTTTTTTCTTTTTCCGAAATGAAGAATTTGATCTCAAACATGGGATTGGAATATAGTGGTATTTCTAGAAATATGATCATTGTGTGATAATGATATTAATTACACCTAATGCAACTCAATACCATTTAATCTCACAATCCAATAACCCCACAAATCATAAAATTGAGTTTAAAGGGCGACCTAAGATACAAGTTGAAGGTATTAAAAGGACAAGGAATATGTTAAAAAGTACATGGATGCAAGTAGCAAGATAAGACTCGACAACGTCTGATTTAATTGAAGGTCCGGGACTTGTTACAATAGGATGGTGGAATAAGATTCACTTACTCAATTTAAATTAATTGGGATATGATTTAGATGATGATGAAATACGTATCGTTGATTCGTCCAGCTATAATGCTAGCAGCTGGGCACATGAAAACTTGAACGGTTAGAATCATGGAGTTTTGATTTTTGGACCTTTAGCCATCCACAATTGGACCCACCAGAAGCACATTTTGCGGGAGTGGATTAGCTGCACCCTGGCCTCACCCAAGATGGTGCAACCCTTGCCATCAGGACCATCTTGATGCATGTATTCTATATCCACACTATCCATTTCATGAGGCATGAGACTACAAATGAAGTAGATATAATTCTCAGGTGGACCCTGCCATAGGAAACCATGGTAATTGGCCGTTAACGGGCCACATGAGTATTTGGTCAAACTAATATAGAGTCACTCTCAAGTCCAACCGGTTGGACCACAATTTGCAGTCCACCCATTAGATTTCTTCCAACCGGTTAAGTGCTTGTGAAATCCAATCCTCCTATTAGGTTGGCCCCACCACGAGGATTCCCTAGTGCAAAAATTAGCCCTATCCAATCATTAAGTGAGCTACAATATAGAAAACAGTGTACAGCCATTGATTAATAGCAAAATACAAGTGTGGTACGCTGGGTTAGTGGATGCAGCTGATTTTTGTATGAATTGTTCCTTGTGGTGGGGCCAACTTATTAGGAGGATTGGATTACAAAAGCACCTAACAGGTTGGAAGCAATCCACTGGGTGGACTGCAAATTGTGGTCCAACCGATTGGACTTGAGAGTGCCTCATATATATATATATATATATATATATATATATATATATATATATATATATATATATATATATATATTTTCCTTCATTCATGTTTATGTGACCTTATCAACAGGTTGAACGGCAAATAAACACTGCTGAAACATTATGGTGGGCCTTAGGAGTCTTCAATGGCAGGGCATTCAATCACCACTGATTCCTATAGTACCATCCACCAGAGATTTGTATCTTCTCCATTTTTGGTCTCATCTACTAAAATGATCTAGAAAAATCAATGGACGGTCTGGATATAGACTACATACAACAAGGTGGGCCCCACAGTAAGGGCCTCACCTAATCCGCTCCTCATTTTGTACGCATTTATAATTGTTGTTACCTCTTGATCAAATCAGGGTCTGGCATGTTTCTGATTAATCCACTGGACCAAGATCCAGTCCATTGATTAGATGGTGCGTACTGCGCACAGCCCCTGACAAAAAAAGAAAAAAGAAAAAAGAAGGTTATCCATTCATCTGATGAGCTGCATATGTATCAGAAAAATGGACGGTAAAGAAAATATCAGGCTACCCCACTCCATTGATGCGAGTGGAATAGCCTGATTTTGGGCCAGTGCATGTTTGGAGCGAACCATTGGTGTATAGCCGTCAATAGCGCTGTGTGGACCGTTAATCACTGTGACATGATTCTAGGTCATGCTCAACCAACCCAAAACGGAAAGTTTGGACGGTCTAGATCGAGGTGCAATGTGTCTTGAGGATGTGTTGCCAATTTGGTGTGTAGTCACCACCATTTAACAAGCCTGATAGAGACACATTTTCATCTGAACCGCTCATTTGCTGATATGGTGTCCCTCGCAGCGAGGATAAAATTTTGTACGGTCTGGATTGATGTACTTTAAAACGGGTGGAATACGGTGGATGGGTGGGCCGCTATTTAAATCGGCGTGGCGAACGCGCACCAGAGAATCCGATGGAAGGTATCGTGCCGATAAAATAACGAGAATTATTCGAGTTGATTTATCACGAGAAAAAAGGCCAGACCAGAGACAGCGGGACCCACTTGATGCTGACTGATAACGGTTGTGACGTGGTGTGTCGGTTGACTATTGGTCAATTTGGCTCCTCAAACAATGTGGGCCCCACCGCACGACCGTACCCTCTCGTTGTTGAGCAGCTTTTGAAGCTCCGCACAGACCCGGAGCGGCGACAACCCACGGCTGCCGCCAACGGCTACCATAAATTAAAAAAGGAATTTCTTTTTTTTTTTTTTTTTTTTATTTGTATAATACCACCTCATGATTTTTGGGGAGCGGATTAGGTAAGACCCAGGATCCACCGAGGTGCTCACAGTGATGTCTGTGCCTTAAATCCACACCGTCCAACCATTTTGAAATCTCATTTTGGATCATGATCCCAAAAATGAAGCTGGCTCAAGTCTTAAGTGTAACACACACGAAAAAAGAAGTCGTGATTGAATCTCCACCATTAAAAACTTAATGGTTTCGCGGAATGTTTATTCAACATCCAACTTGTTGATAAGGTCACAAACACATTGTTCAAGAGATCACACAAATATAATATTGATCCAAAGCTTTTGTGGCCCATGAAAAGTTTTTAATAATCAATCACCACTGTTCATGTACTATGGTCCATCTCATATTTAGAACTGCTTATTATTATTTTTTTTTATCAATGACTAAAATGAGCTTTCAATAAGGATGAACAGTATGGATGTAGTGACATACATCACAGTGGGCCCCACGGTCAGGATATCACCTAATCCGCACTCATGACTTTTGTATTTATAGCAGGGTACCTATTTAAATTAAGTTTTTTTTTTTTTTTTTCAAAGCACGAAAGTGCCCTCTGTAAAACAACAAAGAGCTTTACGTTGTAAACAACAAAAGTACCCGTGCCCGTAAAGATGCCAGCTAGATATCCAGCACACGGAAGCGGATTGCGCGGGAACTCCGCGGCTAGCCGAGCGTGCGGAGTAAACTCTGTGGGGCCCACAGTGATTTACGCATTATATCCACTCTGTCCATCCATATTAACAGAAAATTTTAAATATGGTGCCAAAAAAAAGAAGCATATCAAAACCTAAAGTGGAAAAACACCACAAGAAATGTGTGAACTGAATGTCTACCATTGAAAAATTCTCAGAGGATACAGAAGTTTTGGATCAAGCTGATATTTGTATTTTCCCTTCATTCATATCCATGTGATCCTATGAACAGGTTGGATGACAAATAAACATCACTGTAGGGCATGGGTAGGTTTCAACGGTGGAAATCATTATTCCCACTGTTTCCGGTGGCATGGTCCACTTGAGATTTGGATATGCTTAAATTTTGGGCTCAACCACTAAAATGAGCTGAAAAAACATATGGACAGAATAGATAAAGCACATACATTCTAGGGGGCCCAATTGAGTTTACTCCGCATGATGAGAGCCTACGGCACGCAATCCGATTCCCCAGCACACAAGAGCCACATAGGCGAAACTTTCATGAGATCTACCCAATCCATGAGGTAGGCTGGCTCATGTCTACCTTGGACCCAAAAAATGATGCCAATCTAAAAATTAGGTAGGCCACCATTGTGGGTTGCCAACCATTACTTTTGCCTAAGGTCAACCATGGTACTTACATGCCATCCAATCCAATCATTTGTTGTGCGTCATCAGGGCCAAAAAAAAAAAAAAAAAAAAAAAAATACATGATAAGACTTTTGAATTAGATGGTCTCAATTAAGTAGATATACCGGTGAACTTTCTCGCGCAAGTAGTTGTTGCTTTCACTTTTGCTTTCATCTTAACGAAGTGTGGAATTGACTTGAATGTAAAAAATGCTTTTGATTTTTTAAGTCACCACTAGTTAAATAAAGGTACGTTAGAATTTATCGTTGGCTAGAAACCGTGGAATTGATTATAAGTTGAAGAATTGGGAAATTTATTAACTCAAGTGACTTCTATAGTTGATTTGCGACTGTATATTCTAAGCAAGGGTCTCAATGACAGAATAATAAAGGGTTAGAAATCTTCTTCAACTCACACAACGTGCAATCTTTGCTATACGAGTTTTATGATTTTTAGGGGATTTAGCAAAATTTTAAGATTATCTAACCATGCCTCACATAACTCATGAAGGGGTTGATAGAAGAAAATAAAATGATCTTAGCCTTACTCCGTAAAATCGAATGATTTTGGATAAGCAACGCAACAAAGAAAAAAAAAATGCAAAAGGGAGAAAGATAAAAATGAGAGTTGATGACGCAAATACATTAAGAATGTGTGGAGTGGAATGCTGTTGCGCCCCAAAATTTTGAACCCAAGTACAGTGATCGTGATCCCTGAGTTCTAGGGTGTGAACTAAATTTCATGCATTATACATTATGTTCACATTCAATTCTTTACACATCCAAATCAAACCATTATTAAATCATCTAAACTACGAAAATCAAAATTAAAACTTTAAACTAAACTTCATGAATCCACAATCCAAAGTCATCTACTACTATTAAATTCCTCGTACAATTCTCTACTTTAAGTTGTTACAAGTTTCCAATTAAAAAAACTAATGAAATCATACCACAAGTTTGAAACAAACATAATGAAAACAAGTAAACTATGATTTAGTAGGTAACAAGAGATAATGCCAAGATGCATGAATGAATCATAATATAATAAGTATTATGCCATGATATAGTTAAGGGAACCCTCGCTCAATAATTCTACCGAAATATGCAATTATCATCATTGAGATGTACTTAAGGAACCCTTGTTCGATAATCCCACTGAATATGCAAATCATCATTGAGATGTAGTCAAGAGAACCCCTGCTTGAAATTTCACCGAAATAAATCATCATTGCCAGGTAGACAAGATAACCCCCGCTCGATAATCCCATCGAAATATGCAAATCATCCTTGACAAGTATTCATGGGAACATATACTTAACAATTCTACCGAAACAAACCATCCTTGCATGTAAATAAGGGAACCTTCGCTCGATAATTTCACCAAAATAAATAAATCAAATTCAACATATTCCATGATGAGGGAGGCAATTCAATCTTCAAGCATTTCATGATTTCAATGGTATTAAGTAATTCAAGCAACTAAGTTTCAAGCACTCATAAACATGATGCATGCAAGCTTAAATATGATTTTAATTGGAATCAATAATGTAATGAAGGATACACTAGTTAAAATACATTTATGATTCATGAAATTCCTTTAAGTACAAGTGTGCAAGATAATTTCAAGAAAACACCACATCGTAGATTAATATTCAAAAGAGGCAACGAAAGGGTTATCATCAACAAAATATATTGAAAGAAACATATTAACCTTTGGGGAAATAAACCGATAAAATCAAGGAAAAAAATCATTGAATTAAAAGGGAAGAAACATGTTCTTCCCAATGTAAAAATGGTAAAATAACAAAGAGGGCTAGATCAGAGCCAACTAGGCTAGACCAGAAGATTAAGAGTTTATTACAAGTAAGAATGCAAAATTTGAGAGAATGAGAGATCCCATAGGATCGAGAATCGCATTGTAAAGAAAGATAATTTAATAAAAGGAAAAATACAAGAAACTAAAATTTAAGCGAACATCGAACTTAATGAAAAATCACTCACTTGTTCTTGTCATTGAGTTAGCTCGAATTCGGCGAAACTTGACTCGACTTGACACAACTGGGTGCGAACATGGCCCGACTTAGCTACAACTTTGTTGCAGTCGATTTCTCTCCCTCTCACTTTCTTAGATCCTATGCTCCCATGACTCTATATTAAACTTGACACGAATCGACGCTTAACCTAAACTTGACTTGACTTGGCGAGATTCAATTCAACTCAATGAGTTGACTCTTTCATAACTCGGTACAACATATTCTCTCTCAATTTTCCTTCTTTATCTTCCCCTTCCCCCCCCCCTTTTAGGCACATCCAGCAAATGGATGCTGGACTCAACCCAACTTAGTTCGACTCGGTGAGTCAGCAAGTTGAATATGGTTTTCTCTCTCCCTCCCCACTCTCTTTATCGATTTATTGTAAGGTCTATCTCTCTCTGATCGAATAGGGTATTTATAGCTCTTCTTCAGCTCCAAAAAGCAGAATCATATAAGGATTTACATTGGTTTAGTTAGAAGTTTCGAGCGTCGACTCTTCCTCAACCGTGTGTGCCGATATGATACAACCATGGATTTATGTATGACCTTGGCTAAAATTGGTGATAAAATGTTGATTATGTAGCCCCCAAAATAATCAATTTTGATATAAAATCAAAGGTTATAAAGGATTCTACGATGATGAGTTCGTGACGAGGAAGGTGGTGCGTTAATGGTGGATCTTCACCCATTAGTAATTTATTCGCTTCGAAACTTATGGATGGTTCAGATGGATCATATAAAGCTCGTGGATAGGTGATATCGAAGCTACAAGGAGGTTTTATCATTGGATTCATAAGAAGAATATTTTTCTCCACGCAAGCTTTTCGTTGTTCACGGAGAGGAAGTTGGGCGTCTAGATAGCTCTTTCGATTGGTCTCACTGTTGGGGTGTGGTAGTGGGCCCCACGATCATGGACGACCAGAATTCTTGGCGATCTCGAAATTTTCGGGGCTTGTTTGCAAGAAACTCGATGAAAGTGGTATTGATTTCTCAACCAAGTTCAATATTATGTAGGTTGGATTCTTTAAGTAGATTCTCTTGTATGTGTGGAAGATCGACGATCATGATCACATGGAAATCTGATGAAGATAAGTTTCCTTTCAATCGTGGTAGGGCCGCTAAAACAAAAAAAAAAAAAACTGAGAAGATCCTTACGCACGTTGTATTAGTTTTCCAATTTCGGTTCATATGCATTTCGGTTTGTGGCCTTAATTCACACATACGAATCAACCCAGGGTGAGATATAAATTGATTACGAATCATGGTGCTCAATTACGTACCAAACGGGCGGTTTGGATCGTTGGAAGATGATGCTAATTAAGTATTCTTAATTAGGTAGCTAGAAGAGGTTAAATTTGAAATTAATGGTCGGATTGATTTTAAAATCGAAAATCAAGAGGTTCACGGGGTTCTTTGTTGAGTTTATGTGTAGATGTATGGTCAGTTTCTCAAATGGACTGTCGAATTGTGACCTATCAAGTGAAGGTGCATGGTGTAAGGCGTACATGTGAGTACCGAGTCATTTTGTTTTTAGAAAGTGTATAATTCGTAAGGGGCCATTTGGATAGGTGTAAATGGAGGTAAATGGGTGGAATTGTGAGTAAACGGAGGTAAATTGTATTTGGGGTGTGTTTGGATGGAAGTAAATGCATGTAAATGAAATGGAATGGGAGTAAACGTGCATGTAAATGAAACCCTCCATACGAGAGAGGATTTGGAAGTAAATGTGGTGAAATGCCTTTTTTGAGCTCCCTTAGAGAGTAACAGGTGTAAACAAAGGTGCCACTATGCCCATGTCCACCATACATGTGTCATGCTAATGATACTCCATAACAGTCCAAATATTAATCGACTACATCATTAAAATCACATCAAAAGAATGATCCAGACCATCCAAAGGATGGCCATCTAAATGGACGGATAAAAAACGTTCGCAAGTTGTTTATTTGTGATCCTTACGTTCGTGGCCTTTCGGGTTTGAAATTTTCTCATTTTTTGCTGAAGTGTATTTCAATGGGCTTATTACAATCATTTTATTAAATATCGCATATGTACACTAAGTTGGGATATTAAAGCTAATTTGGAATATCACATATATTCCTATGAATATATTGAAAATTTCTAATGCATTCCAATTTCTCCCATTTACTCCCATCTAAACAGAATATTTTGATTTCGAATGCATTTCATTTACTCGCATCTAAACAGAATATTTTAATTTCAAATGCATTTCATTTACTCGCATCTAAACAGAATATTTTAATTTCAAATGCATTTCATTTACTCCCATCCAAATGCAACTATGTAAAGCCATTTACTCCCAATTCATTTACCTCCAAATCCATTTCCCATTTACTTCCATTTACAAGTTCCCAAATGAGCCCTAAGGGAGTGTTTGCTTTTCAATTCCCTCAAGTGAATACATAGCAAATGAGTAATGATTTATTACCTAGGTAATTTCAGCACTATTTTCTATGTTAATGGTGACGGATTGCCTTTTGGACATTAAAATTGAGAAATGTGCAAATTTTATGTGGGGCCCACTATGATATATGTGGCTTATCCATGCCGTTCATCCAGATTGCAGGCTGACGTTATGGCATGACCTTAAATTGAGGCAGATCCAAAGCTCAACTGGACCACACCACGCAAAAGAGTGGGTTGAATTCTTATTGTTAAAAACCTTTTACGACTACAATTTCCTATGGTGTGGGCCACTTGAGCTTCAACTTTACCTCATTTTTTGGCTCGTGCCATAATATGTTCTATTATAATGAATGGATGGCATAGATATGTCATAGACATCACAGTGGCCCCCATGAATTTACAACAATTCTTTTCAAACGATTTTTGCAAGGATGTAATTACCACCGCATTAAACATGGGTAAACGATAATTATTACCAATTTGCATGTATTTACATAGAGAAATTAAAAAATAAATACCCCATGAGATTCTTCCTAAATAATCTGAGACCTCTAAAATAATTTCTAGATTGAAATTACGCCTTTTGGATCAACACAGTTGTATAGCCATATATGTGCGGAAGCATGGAGAGTAACTAGTATTATGGCTATTATGGCTAAGTCCTGGGGGGGGGGGGGGGGGGGGGGGGGGGGGTGATTTTTATGAAATTAAACTAAGCAAGAACACTTCAACTTCCAAGCCTAAGTGGGTCCAATCACAAGACTAGCATAAGGTTTAAGCAATAAACTACCTAGTCTAAGCATGCATAGATAATCAAATGATTAAACAAATCAAGCTTCTAATCTATGCAACCTATGTAGACTAAGAGAGCAGATCAATGAGTATAAGTCTACACTACTTAGTGAAAGTACATCTTGTGTGTGGATGTGCCTATCTAGTGCCTAGCAAACATTCCTATCAAGCATTCATAATTAAACAATTAAACATACAATGCTAAGAGAACAATGTGCTCAAATCAATCACAAATACAAGCATGTATAGTGGTTCGACTTTGGGTCTACTCCACTCCCGGTTCAAGTACTCAACCCCATTGAGCATACCGGCATTCACTATTAGAGGTTTTAAATGAGGTTCATCTCTCAACCTTTACAAAAAGGTTTTATTGGTTCACCTCTCAACCATAAACAGAGTTTTGGATAAAGCTAACTCTCAACCCGACGCATATTCATTCCCGTGTCGGAGGCTCCCCCTTGGAGACTAGTTTAGGCTCGACAAACGTGCTGAGGAATGACAAACGTCCCTATATGTTTAGGCTCGACAAATGTGTCAAAGATTGGCAAACGACCTTAGTTCGAGTTTGACAAACAAACTCTACACTCAACTCCTACAGTGGAAGGACTCTCAATAAAGATAATCTTATTGGTTGGATGAGTCCCTTATTCAGCGCCACTTCAGGTTGCTTGATCTTCACTCTCCCATGCTTCAATCAGCTTCCTTTGCTCCCCCGATCGTGTTGCTGCTGCGTCGCCAATGCCTAAGCTACACTTGATCAATCACCTTGCTTTTGATGCCTTTGAGATGCCCAAGGTGATAAGAGGGTAGGTTTGAGATCTCTACAACTAATGAGAATGGGTTGCCTAGAGGATCTCACCTACAATGATATCATCTTAGAGCTTTGGATAAGGATATGACTATCAAGAAAGATCCAAACTTTAGAGATCAAAGAGGGGCAAGATCATCTTCTTCTTTAAGCTTAAAATACTCCATTCTTGTGTAAAATCATAAGAAAGATGTCTTGTAAAGGTTAAGAATTGAGCCTCTAATGATCTCCAACAATGGTGACTTCAATCCTCTAAAAAACCTTTTCCTTACCTTAAAAATCAAGCCAAGCTTTTATATAAACAGTTCCTCAACGACTATAAAATGACTCTATTCCAACCGGTTGGACCCCTCAACGACCGGTTGGATTGGGGTCCTTGACCGGTCGATTATAGGCCTAACACATGAAATGGTTGCTATTCCATTTTGGTCGGTCGCCGACCGATCGGACAGACCCGCCGACCAGTTGGACGACTGGTCGAATTAAGCCCAGCAAAACATTTAGGTCGCTGTCCCTTTTAGGCCTTCTGCCGACCGGTCTAAGCATGAAAATTGCATGATTTTCAGTTGTATTTTGCAGCAGTTCATGCAACCTCTAAGGCAATCCTTTAGGTGATTTTTTGGGACACCTAAGGCTAATCTAAGATGGCTAAATGTATGCTTAATGGTCACGGTCATCTAGAGGTTATGGTTTTGGATATGTTCAAAGTTAAAGCTTCACCAAGGCATCTCTTTTACCTGTTTCTTCTTCCTCGATGCGGCAGGTTGGTCTTAAGTCTTCAGTCTTCGTCTTCATTAAGCTCAACCGACACTAGACTCACTAACCTAAGTAATTGATAAATAAGGTCACTAGTATGCCATAAAAAAGTGCACTAACACAGATGTGACCCAATGTGAGAAGTGAATCGGTAGATTCCTTGGTGTGGACAATGGATTCGTGCAAGGGATGAATAACGGCTTCCACAGGTTTGCCTCTTTCGAGGGCTTCTTGCACTTGTTGTGTGTTTGAAACGAGTTTATATAAGACTCGAGTTGCTACTAGCCAGTTACCTCAAATCTATAGTTGGCTAGACCCTGTAGAAACGTTTAAGAATAGTAATATGAAGATTCTCAATCTTAAGAATGACTCCTTAATCTGCTTTCAAATATTCAGGGTAAGGACAACAATTATAGAGAGGGAAGGTGTTGGGCACCCACTCTGCCTATACAGATGTACGGTCTCTACTTCACAGGATTACACGAATTCTAAGGATTAGTTCTGATTTTTGCATTATGACGATATGTAGTGTGTATGAGGTGACGTGTTTAATGAACCATCACTGCTCAGTAAAGTCTTAGGACGAGATGAATCAGTCTCTAACTCATGTACTGGATTAGCGGATCGACTAGTCTACTTGAGTTTTTGATGGGTAAGATTCGAGTGACTTGAAAAACCTTAGAGCATACACTCAAGCTGACTGGGTGAGATGTTATGTATGGCTGTATACAAACTAGGGTTTCCGATGGGCAGGATCCGATCAAATCGGCAAGTTACAGAGCATACTTCCCAAGCTAGTATTAATGCAAAATGGTATAAACTATAAATGGATAAGCAGAGGGGTTGAGAAGGGAATACATGTTGCATAAATGTTAATGCAAAGTTGACTGGAGATTGGATGGTGGGATTGATGGAGATGTCGTAAGGGTTATCTCAAGTGCTTTGGATTGGAATTTGGTTGGCTTAGGAGGCTAAAACTAGGGGCTGGATTAGAATAGACCAGGGCTGGGCTTTTTTCCTCACTCACTCTCCTTGGTGGAGGGGTGGCTAGGCTAAGGCTAAAGGGGTGAAGAGGCTCTCTCTCTTTCTCTCTCTTAATTGGTGGGTTATGGTTTCTTGTGGATGATTAAAATGAGAAGGGGAGGAAACTATTTATCGCCTCTAACCCTGGTATTCTTATAATTCTAGGTGGAATTGGGGTTGAAAATGGTTGCAAATGATGAGATTTGAAATTGTCACATGGTGGCATCTCATCGGTTGAATGACTTGGTGAAAGTGTAAATAGGTCTAAGGGAGGGGTCAATATTGTAAATGCATATCCTCATACATTTTAAAGAGGTAAAAGTGGAGCAAATCATTGCCCACACAAGGCTCCCCCCGAGGGAGAGAGGGTGCCATGTGGGTGGGGGGCGCCACCCCTCCAGTTGTCCCTCAGTTTTGGCAGGGGGCCTCCCCTCACGTGTGGGGGGCTTCCTCCTCGGTTCTATCAACTTGATACCTCTCCCATTGCCTCGTCTGGGCTCGGGCATGTCATGGGAACAATCGATAGACTTGATCGTCAAATCTGAAACCTGACAAATCAGATCCTGGCTTGTCATCTAGACACCCTAGAAACCTTGATTAGCATGTTAAAATTGTCTCTATCCGACCCGTAAAACATCGCGAATCCAAATGAGTTGCACATTAAGGGTTCTCGGCACCTTCCGGATGCAACCAACAGACCAGATTGATAAAATAAAACTGTAGGCTCTTGAAGAGACGACAGTTATGTCATCATCTCTACTCTCATTTTTCGCTCCCCTAGGTGTCAATGGACCCATTTTAGAGTGTCATGTGGACCGTCGGCCAACCACTGGTTGACAGACACCTGGCCCCACTTTTTTTCACTCAGAGATTTAGATGCCTTTTGACAGATTTCGTATGGCAAATTTTTGTCAAGTGTCCATCATTGACCAACCATCAACTGATGATTTCTGTCTATAAATGCAGTGCAACCACCATCATTTGGGAGAATGGTGAGATAGAGTCAAGAAGAGAGAATATAAAGAGCCAGAGAGGGTTGAGAGAGTCATCAGGGATTCGAAGACTTTTGATTAATGTTAAGCCCTGTCCCACTAAAAGTCAAGCCGAAGAAGACACTAAAGTCAAAAGAGTAGGTGCAGAATTGGGGACATCCGATCATCCCTTATTGCAAAAAAGGGTGTCAGGTATCCCATTTTCCTTCTCACATCTCAAATCAGTTTGCATTTCAGTTCACATACCCCAAATATGTAAAAAATACACACTCACTTTCTATTATATTTATTTTGTAACTCTCTTTTTTTATGCATCTTTCTTTTTTACTTTATTTTGTCTACTTGGGTCTTAAACCTTATGCATGCAACAAGGGTAGGTGTTGTTTATTACTTCTTTCTTGCCTACTCAAAGTCTTAAATTTCATGAAGTACAACTACATGAAATAATGCCAAACTCCATTAAATTCCTAAAAAAATCATAAAATCCTGTAAAGTAGAGACCGCACATCGCGTGGATGAAAAATGTGCCTAACCTCTTATTTTTTCGTAATCGAGGCCCTTACTCAGAATTTACGGCCACAGACCAACTGCGGGAGTCACTTGAATTGGAAAATCTTACGATTTCCTAACCCTTAAAGTGATTCTACGATTTTTAGCCGGCCGTAGATTCCAAGTTTTCTTTAGCTAGTGGCGACTCAAAAAATCAAACACTTTCTTACACCTGAGTCAATTATACACCCTACATGTACAATAGATAAGAAGAAGTGAAAGCAACCATCGCTTATGCGGTGGGCAGTGTTCACAATATGCTTTGTGGGCTTGTGTTGTTGAAGCTTATTCACCACCTCTTTATTTTGTATTTGATAATAAAGAAAACCCCAGAGGTGTGTAAGAACTCTTACTTTCTCAACTTCTCTCTAGTAACTTCTCTCTTCTCTCTTTTTTCTCCCTTCTCCTTTATTCCTTCATTACTACATCAAACAAACCAACCTTACTGTTCCATGCTATACATTAGCATCATCTACTGGTTATGAACAATTATGTCAATTTACATGATAACTTTCAGATCTTATAAAACTAGCATGATACGACCATTTGTTATATTCATTTTCATGAGCACTCTAGAGAATATCTCAATTCTCATAGGAAGCGGCCTTACTTCACCATTCATATAAGTGAGTTTATCAAGAATGTACCTACAACTATACATTATATTAATCATAAATATGGAGCTCATTAAAGATATAATCCAACCTTTCTCATTACAGGTCATAAGTTTACCACATGATAGAAATGGAGCCTCCAAATACAAAGTTGCAGTGTTGATATCAAATCACTCAAGAGAAATTAATTGTTACCCATTGAATCTAGTTGTTGAAATCTTCAGCCATATTGGTTGAGTTTGTGGTGATTTATTGTGATTGATGCTGTTCAGTTAGGGGATGCACTGATCGACATTATCCCTCGCTTGGGCAGCATAGGCCACCAACTGAATTAGTATAAGTATAGTCGCATATGCGAAAGGAAATGATATTTATTGATTCTTAGCTTCAAGAAGCTTTATTACATAATTTCCCGTTCGGGTCTCCTATTGATAGTACTTGCGTAGATTGATGGTATCCCATGGTCGACAATATGACTTTCCTTCCTTATTCTCCAGATTGTAGGTTCCGGGCCTGATCATCCGCGTGATCTTATAAGGCCCTTCCCAATTGGGGCTGGACACTTGGGAGCTTGGGTCCCGAACGTTGTTCGGTATTCTCCTCCTTAGGACAAGGTCTCCCACACGGAGAGGCTTATGCTTGACACGCAAATTATAATGCTGAGCAACCTTGTGCTGATACTTCACGAGCCAGAGTTGTGCATCGTTCCTTCATTCTTTAAGTAGATCCAGTTGAAGATTCATGGCCTTTTTGTTTGTCTTCGGATCGTAATGCGTCACTTGGTATGACGGCATGCCGATCTCCACATGAACTACTGCTTCAGCTCCAAAGGTCAGCGAAAACAAGGTTTCTCCAGTCGACGTCAGAGTAGTGGTTTTGTATGCCCACAACACTTCCGACAAATATTATGGCCAATCACCTTTCTGTTCCTCCAGCTTTGTCTTCAAGTGGTGCTTGATGATCCTATTGACGGCCTTGACTTGGCCATTTGTCTGGGGATGATAATGGACAGTTAATATGTGTCGAATCTTTAATTCCTCATAGAGCTCCTTAATTCTCTTGCTGTCGAATTGTCGCCCGTTGTCTGTTATTATGGTGTGGGGGATCCCGAACCTGTAGATGATGGATTCCAGAATAAACTTCTTGATTTGCTGTTCGGCGATGGAGGCCAGGGGCTTAGCCTCAGCCCACTTTGTTGAAATAGTCTACCGCCACAACAACAAACCTGAGGTGACCTTTTTCCCTTGGTAGGGGGCCGATGATGTCGATTTCTTACTGTGCAAACAGCCACAGACCTGACATCGTCGTCATGTCTTCTGGGGCTTTTTGTGGAATTTTGGCGAATCACTGGATTTATCACAAGTTTTGAAATACTTTTTAGCATCAACATTCATCATCGACCAGAAATATCCCTGGCGAATTGCTTTGTATGCCATCGATCGGCCTGCAAGATGATTCCTACGCATTCCCTCGTGAATCTCTTTCAGGGTGTAGTTGGCTTCTTCTGGTCGAATGCATCGTAAATATGGGAGTGAATACCCTCGTCGGTAGAGTACGCTGTCTTCTACAAAATACTTTGGGGAGCAAAACTTCAACTTCCTTGCTTCTCTCTTATCCTGTGGGAGATGTCCTTTGAGGTATTGGATGATTGGGTTTATCCAACAAGAAGATTGATCAATCAGGAATGTATCGGGAGCATCTTTCCGATTGATGCTCGGCTTGGGAAGATGTTCTACCGGGATGGCGCGGCTGATATTATTTTCTTAGGCCGATCCCAATCGGGCGAGCGTGTCTGCCATTCGGTTATGCTCCCTTGGGATTTGTAGCAATTTATACCTTTCGAATTCTTTTAAAAGGTCGTGGACCTTCCTTCTGTATAACGTCATCGTTTCGTCCCTTGCTTCGTATTCGTCGGACACTTAGTTTACCACGAGCTGAGAATCACTGTGGATCTTACTTCGAAGAGCCTTCGGCCGAAATGATATTGGGATCAAGTCTTCTACTGGTGAGCTACCCTTGGAATTGTTCTCCCAAGGGTCCAGAGTCAGTACTTTCCAACTGGAGGGTTTTTTTATTTGAGACGTCGTCATTATGATGAGACTAACTGGCTTCTCCTTTTCCTTTCGAAGCATTGTCTCGTAACATGCAAGTGCGACCAGTTGACTGCTCTGACTACCCCGACGCCTTCTGGGGTAGAAAATTTTATACATAGGTAGAGCAGGGAGATGGAAGCTCCGAGTTCTGCCATGGACGGTTAGCCTAACATGGCACTGTAAGTCGAGGGCTGATCCACGATAAAAAAGTTGATCATCATATTAATCTTGTTAGGGGCATCTTCGAAGATGACCGGGAGGTCGATGCATCCTTCTGGCTTGACCGTCTTGCCGCCAAACCCTACCAGTGTCGTTTGGGCTGGTTTCAAACGGTTCTTAGGAATATTCATTGCATTGAAGGCTGAGGTGTACATGACGTCTGCTGGACTTCCTGTGTCCAACATTATTCTGTGAGATTTATAGTTGGCGATTCGCAGCTTGATGATAATTGCGTCGTCATGGGGGAATTGAATCCCTTTATCGTCTTCTTCTGAAAAGGTAATCGGCTGTTATTTCCATTCAAGCTGCTTTGTTATCTTTTCGGTGTGGAGTGCTTCATGAGCTTTTTTTGTATGAGCTTTCCTGATATTATTAGAGTCTCTTCCTCCTCCGGGCCCACCAAAGGTCGTTTGGATTTCTCCCGCAGGTTTAGAGGGCTCTGATTGTGTTCTGCCTTCTTGATGACCCTGTTGCGGTCCTAATGATTTGCCTGCCTGAGAGACTGATCGCACTTTTTGGGAGACCGATCACTTTGATCTACGTATGCTTTGAGGTGTCCTTGACGAATGAGGGACTCGATCTCATCTGTAAGTGTGATGCAATCTCTGGTATTGTGACCATGGTCGCGATGGAAATCTCAATACTTTCGCTTGTCTCGCGTATTGGGATCTGCCTTCAACTTGGAGGGCCAAGTGGTATATTTTTTTTTGTCTTTGATGTGCAGTAAGACCTTTTCTATTGTGGCATTGAGTAAGGTGTACTCTAAATAGCGCCCTTTGGGAGGACCTCTTTTAGGGGACCGGTCTATCCGATTGTCCATCTTCTTTCTTTCATCATGCCTTTTCTTTTTCTCACCCGGCTTGACCTGCGATTCTCGTCTCGCCTTCGCTAGCTCTTCTACAATGATATATTTTTGGGCTTTTGCCTGGAATTTCGCCATTATTTTTGGAGTCATATTATCCAGGGCCCACCAGAACTCCTTGTTCCGGACTCCGTGGAGAAGTGCTAGGAGACCTGCTTCATCAGTGTAACCCTCAACTTGGACTGCCTCAGAAGTGAAACGGACGAGGAAGTCTTTGAGAGATTCATCGCTTTTCTATTTCATAGTTGTTAGATGGGCTGTGGTTTTCTTCATCTTGTGGCTCCCTATGAACTGCGATCCGAACAAGGTACATAGCTGTGAGAAGGAGATGGTTGATCTTGATTTCAGGTCGCGGTACCAAGTTAGAGCCGCATCCTTCAGGGTGAGGGAGAATGCTCTGCACACGATTTCTTAACTGACGCCTTCTAACTGCATGTATGATTTGAAGATTTTGAGGTGCTCAATGGGGTCTCCAGATCCATTATAGGATGAGATGTTACTGGGGTCTAAAAAATTCTTAGGCTCGGTCGATGAGCTTGCAGGATTTCGTCAATAAAGGGGGGCTCGGTCTGATCCAGCATGGTTTGTAGTAACGTTGGCACGCTGGAGACATATTGTTGTTCCATCATGGCAAACTTCTTCTTCAAATCGTCCAACTCCTTCTTCCAGTCAGGAGCATTGCTAGTAGTAGAGATTTCATTTGCTTCCGGCGGTGCGTGATTATCATCGCCTAACCTGTTGTCATGCGCGTGGTTCCGGCTTCGGGCATCTAGCGAATGGCGCAAATCTCCGACGGGGAGCTTGCATGCTGTTTGGTTGCTTCGCGGGTGGGTATGAGCCATTAGTGGAGGAATTAGATCTACGGGGGGTTGGGCTCGTATGACGAGTGGAGCACGACTGTTCTGTTAAACATGATGGGATGTTTCTCTATGCCGGGGGGCATGCATGGATGGCCAGCCGATCCGCGATATAAACGAAACTCATCATCTCCATCCGCATGTACTGGTTGTCGGCCTTGATGATTGTTTTCCATAGGGGATCCTCCGCCGATGGACGTGGTGGTGAGGTGGAAGGACAGTTGCTTCCTCCCTTCACATCGATTCTCCTCCTATTGTTTGTGAATGGGTGTGCACTGTCGAAGCTTGAGTTGTTGCAATACTTGCATTTCCGTTTCTCTGAGTAGACGTCACTGGAACGACAATTTTGGATTCGTGCTTCTTCTTCGGTGGCTTTGCTAGATTTTCTCAAAGCAATCTCGAGGTTGACAACAGAGATGATTCTTCAAGTCAGCCCCACGGTGGGCGCCAATTTGTTAATGTTGAAGCTCGTCACTACATGTTGATCAGGGACCAACTTAAATCTCAACCATCTATTCGAGGACCAAAGGTGGATAAAACATGCAGTCACTAACAATGGCCAGGATAGCCGCCGGGGGTGTCGACTGATGGTCCTTCGATGCTTAAGTCAGTGAAGGTGGAAAAGCTTATGGAAGCTGAGTATATGGCTGTATTGCATAATGCGTACCTTCCTTCGTAGGGTAGAGGACCTTTTATAATGTAAATCCTTGCCGTACTGGACTAGAATCCTAATTTCACAGGGATACGATCTCTCTCGTAAGATAAGCCATAATTGTGGCTAGATATGTGATTGCCTTCAGGGTAGTAAGCGGGATTCTCTCCGCACGGCGGATATCTCGCTTGATAGCTTCTGAAAATCAGATCTCGTAACTTGCAGAGGATGTTACCCGGGTATCGAGCGTTCGAGAGTAGGTATAAACGAGAGTGGTGCTATGACAAGCGTTCGACAATGTCTTGGGGGGGGGGGGGGGAGCGATCGTTTGGGTATTGATGTGACCTGAGCGCATATGCGGGAAAATAGCGCTCAACCATAACAAGTAACCGAGCACTGCTTCGGGTTCGAATGACTCGACGTAATGTCTCAGGGTTGATAAAGTTTGCCGATCGAGCGTTGGCGATCGAGCGCGGTGTAGAGATTAAGGATGCCAGTCCTTCGATCACATTTTGCCTTTAGTTATGCATTTTGGGGTTAGCTCGGATTATATATATATATATATATATATATATATATATATATATATATATATATATATATATGAAAAAACGTAGGGTAAATAAGAAAATGGGGAGAAAATTGAAGAAATTGTAACAAAGGTGAAGGTTGCATGGAAAGAGAGAGTGAGTCGAGTTATGATTTTTATAGTGGTCCACCTATTCCCATGGTTTCCATTATCATAACACGTATTATCTTTTTATATCTATTTTATTTTTTCACTAATATCCTACACAACCTCCATTGCACAATATCAATGTTATTACGCTTTGTGCAAGCTACATACAAGTAGAAATTTAAGCAACCTACTCGCATCAAAGAACAAAACAGATGCGAGTGAAATCTAAGCCATTGTAAGAACCATTATTATGATAGTAGAGTGGAAGATCAAACCAATATTGAAAAAGAGTTGGGTGCAATAATTTAAAAACTCCAATGAATCTTTTTTACGGACATTGATTTATGGGCGCACCTTGTTCACAGGGAACGGTGTTCTGACCTTTTTGATATGGGAGCATTTGATTTCTTTTTTCAAATTTTTATTCACGACTAGTAACATAACTATAACACACCTTAAGGTGGACTTTTTATTTATTTCGTTACTACATTTCCATCATTTTTACACTCCTTGCTTACTCTAGATTTTTGCCTGAGCGATAATCTTAAAACCTAGAAGCCTACAAAGTAGAGATTGTACAGACGCACCATCAGAAAGGGTGTCTCACAATCTCCTTCTCCCTACCCTTACTCGAACATTCCAACCTGGACCATTACCAGAATCATTTAAGTTAAACTTGGACCTTCGTGTCACATGACTCTACGCATTCTAGCCTTTCGTAGATCTGAGATTTTGTCGGCTAATCAACTCCTTATTTTATTCATTTTTTCACTGAATTCTATTGGTGATCTTGTCTGTCTACTCCACAGTATCCAATGTACGAGGACGGAAGCTTTTAAAATAAAAAATAATAGAAAAGGGGGAGGGAAGGTTACAATTCCAATTAGTTAGACCATAATTTATGGTCCACCTAACAAATAATTATCAATCTTTTATGTGTGTGTGTACATATATCTAACTTGTAGAATATGTTGTCCCAATCATCAAGTTTATTTTTGGCAAAAATCAGCCACATCTAATTTCTCGATGGGCCACACTTGTATTTTGTTATTTATCAATTGTTAGAAATTATTTTCTATAGTGTCTCCCACCTAATGAGTAAATGAGGCTGATTTTCTACAAGGTTCCACAAGGTGATCTTCATGGTGGGAAAAATGTATTGGAAGGGTTGGATTTTGAGCAAACATGTTAAGTGTGTGTGTGCATTCAGGAATTTGCATCCCCTCTAGAGTAAAAATATATTTACTTCTATATTTCAACTCAATTAAACCATATATGTATTTAGCATCATTGTACCTCTCAAGTACAATTGGATATTTATTGGAGACTATAATTAAATGTTCTTTTGAAGTATCTTGTTTATTTATTCATAGCATTTTAATAGTCTTATCTAAGATTACTAGTATATTTACTTAATTTACCAATTGCATATGCAATATCAGGCCTAGTATAATTCATGGAATACATTGAGTGACAATTTAGACTAAAATACTCAAGTTGCTATATACTATCTTCTTCATTTTAAATAATTTCATATGTTGATAAAATGGACTAATGATAGGTGTATAATTAAGAAGATTATACTTAAAATATTCTTCAACAAAATATGATAATGTAATTCTTTTAGAATCTTTGATTATTTTAATTTTAAGAGTTACATCCGTTTCTCCCGAATCTTTCATGTTAAAGTTGAAACAACAAGAAGGATTTGGTTTCATTTACTAGAATTACATTAGTACTGAAAATCAACATATCATCCACATCTAAATATACAATAATTTGTGTCCTCAAATAGTTTATTGTATATGCATCTATTAGATACATTGATTTGGAAACATTTTGACAATAATACTTGTTCAAATTTCTTATTCCATTGCTTTAGTGCTTGTTCAAGATTATAAGGAGATTTGATTAATTTACATATTTCATTTTCTTATTATGTTATGATAAACTCTTTGGATTGGTCTATGTAAATATCTTTTTCTAATTTATCATTTACATTTTTTTTTTTTTTTTTTTTTACATTTGTTCGGTGGATTACAAGGTTATGAATAGAGAATTGTTATCAATATGTGTATGTTAATAATTTTAATAACTCGTGAATATATATATAAAAAGGTAAATGCATTCCTTGTTTTTATATCCTTTAACTACTAGCCCGGTTTTGAATTTTACAATTGATCAATTTAGTTTAAGTTTCTTTTTTAATATCTATTGACATGATTTGCCACCCAATGTTAGAACTACAAGTTTTCAAGTATGATTATGTAATATTGAACCTATTTCATCATTAACAACTTCTCCAAAAAAATTGGAATAGGAGAACTCATTGCCTCTAAATAGGTAATAGGATCTTCTTCTACTAAGAATGTATAAAAGTTGGATTCAAAACTAGTCCCTACTCTAGCTCTTATATTTCTTCTGAATTCAAAAGACTTATCTACTGTATTATCCTCTACATCTAGCCTTGTAGCTAGATTTTCTATTTCCTCAATAGTAGTAGATTTAGATTGTAATGAAACTATATTTAAAAGAAAATTAACGTTTAAATATTTTATTATATTGTTGTGAGAGTTTAATTCTAAGAACATGTATTTCTTATTATTTTGGACATATCTATGAATGCGTAGTCAAGAGTTTTGGCTCGTATTTTTATTTTCTTTAATAAAGATAACTCTACTTTAGGTAGGCACCCTCACACTTTAAGATTTACTAAATTTGGTTGTATATTTTTCTATATTTAATAAGAAATTTTCTTGAAGTGGTTGTGTAGTACATGGATTATAATGTAGCATGCAAATAATAAGGCTTCTTCCAATAAGTTAAAAGGTAAGCCTAAGCTAGTTTGCATAGCATTTACTCTATCTATTAAGATTTTATTTTTTTTCCTATACCATTTTAGTGTCATCTTCTATTTTGAATTTTTCTCAGGATGTTCGTATGATTTCTTAGCTAAAGTGTGATGACAGTATATATCATAGTCATTGTTTGTCAATATATGCATGATATAATTTTGGAACAAGTAGTCGTCTTTTTGTCATTTCATATATTCAAAGGATGTCGCGAGTTCATTTACTTCAAGAGACAAGAGCGAACCCTTGATGACGTATGACAACTTTAGAGTTGTTAAATAAAATTTTATTTTTTGATGTCACCTCTTGAAGTTCTTCCTATAAAAATCTTGATTATAGGAATTCTCACGAATTATTATTATTGAGATCGAGAATTTAAAGGAAAAAACAAATCTATCTTGATAATAAAAAATTATCTAGAGAATAAAAGTAAAATAAAACTGGAGAACTAAGGCACATTATAGATGCTGTCTTTACGACATATTTTCTCCCACAGCGATCTAAGCTTTGGTGCACTGCCCGTAACACCTTTGTTTTCAAGATACAATAGCTATCCTTAATGATGGATGGATTGGATTAAATGCATACATGATCGTAGCCTCTTGAATATAGAGATGCTTTACTGATTTGCCCACAAAGAAAATAAAGAGGATGCAGAAGAATGAGAAGAAGATACAAAAGGGAGTTTTCTGTGTCATATTTTTAAAAAAAATATAAATTCTTTTTAGATAAGAAGTTAAATAGAGATAGCTTAGGACATGTGATGCACAAAGAATATAGGTGCTGGCATATTAGCACATGTGTGACAGTATATAGTAGCTTTTAATGTAAGCGTAGTGGCGCATTACAACTTTATATGCATGTGTGGTAGCAAGGGAAAGTAAAAATAAAATATGCTTAGGGACACCAGACCGCACCACAATTAGTCATGACCACGATTGTTACTCAGCATGGGTGCAAAAATATCTCTATGGCATTCTCTCGGTTTCTAATACAAACTATTAGAAGATGAACTTGACATAAATGCTTTCTAAGATCTATCCATATTCGATGTGGAACAAAACCTCTACAAAAAAACCAAATTGAAGCATGGTTTCTCTCTCTCTCTCTCTCTCTCTCTCTCTCTCAAATCTAAGTTTCAAGATAGTCAAGCCGGCTTACTCATAAGCAGGCTTCACATATAAAAAAGAAATGGTAAAAAAACTACCTAATTAATATCAAATTTACGTTCTGATAACTTTTTCAAAGAGCTTTTAAACAAAAATATCTCATTCATCGTTTTATTATTATTCTACTAATTTTTTGTCACTAAGGTGGGCCTTGTCGTGATGTTTATTTAAATCCACTCCAACCACTAGGTTGAGTCATTCCATGTTAGGCCAAACGTCTAAAAATCAGCTCCATCTATGATGTAGGTGGACCACATCATTAGAAACAGTGTATAGGGCAACGCTCGCCCTCCAAGCTATTTCCATGAGTGTGGCCTTAGTGAATCACGTGTGATGATGATTTTTGGGCTGCAAGCCTAACTTTTTGTATGGAATCTAATGGTTGGAGTGGATTTCATATAGTTATCACGGTGGGCTTTGTAAAAATCAAGAGTGGACATCTCTCTCCTACTTGTTTCCTTGAGTATGGTTCGCAAGAATCACTGCTTAGCCTAATTATTTTTTCTGGGGCTAATATGGGACTAAATACAAATGGTTAGAGTAGATCTTAAATAAACATCATGGTGGGTCCTGATAAAATCAAGAGGGGTGTGCCGTACAATTCCATTCTTTTCTAAATAATTTCTTTGTATAGTTGGAGAGGGATGGCAGACTTGATTTTTGGCAGGGTTCACCTTGATATGTATGTGAAATCCACTCCGACCATGAGATGGTAATCCTAGTTTAGGCATAGATCCAAAAAATCAGGCTGACTTGCAATTTAGGAATGGAACACACCAAAGAAAACAATTGATTATATGAAATCCACTCAAACAATTAGATGCCACACCAAAATTAAGGCATGGAAGCTAAAAATTAGATCCATCCATTATTCAAGTGGGCCATACCAAGTAAAAAATTTGGAGGGCAATCGTTGCCTTGTACACCATTTCCAACCGTGCGGTCCACTTGAAACATGGATGGGGGTGATTTTTGAGCCCTTGGCCTAACATGAGGTGATGCAATTGGTGGTTAAGATGGATTCTACATAAAAATTACAGTGGGGCCCACTTGAACAACCAACCTATTTGTTCACATGCCTACCCAACTGTCCCTTAAATAATAAATGTAAAGGAAGGTAGTGGAATGATAATTATATTGATTAATGTGGTAGTTATTTGAAAAAGGTACCGACATGTAAATTCCATATAATTAGGGTTAATTTTTTTTTTTTAACTCTAAAAAAAATATGATCGAAATTGACTTACCATCTATATTTAGTACTATACACATTTGGCCTAATTATTGTTTGGCTAGGTCATTTTCATGGTGGACCATACTAATGCATGTCTCATATTTGAAGTACATTGTCATGTTTGCACGCGGTGCCGCAAATTCTTTCTTCCATCTCATGCGACAGAATGCACTAGCATACCTTTCATAATAACCTGAAGAGAGGGATCTGCAAGCATTCAATACGTATGCATACATTGCACATGTGCAAGATCCAAACCTTCTATTTGTTTGACCGTAACCATTGACCAGAAGAACATTGTAGGGCACGGATTGGGCACTACCCCCACCAGGACCTAGTTAGAGACGTATGGTCCTATCAGGGGCTCTGGGGTCTACTGTGATGTATATGTTTTATCCACACCGTCTATCCATTTTAACATATCATTTTAGGGCATGAGAGACAGATTGAATGCTCAAGTGTGGACGACACCAAAGGAACCAGTGGGGATTGAAAACTCATCATTGAAAACTTCCAAAGGGCAAAAAAGTTTTGTATCGAGCTGATGTTTATGTTTTCCCTTCATATAGGACTATGTGACCATATGAACAGGTTAGATAGAAAATATCATGATGGGCTCTAGGAAGCTTTCAACAATATTAATTCAATCCCCGCTGCTTCTTGTGGTGTGGTCCACTTGAGCATTCAGTCTGTCTCCTTTTTGGGCTCATGCCCTAAAATGTTATGTCAAAATGGATGGACAACATGGATAAAACATATACATCATGGTGGGCCCCACAGATCCCTTGACAGGATTGTCAGTCTCTAGCTAGGTCCTGGTGGGGGTAGTACCCAATCGCGCCCACCATTGTGGCTTATAGAGGGATAGTTAGGAGAGTGTCCAACCAACATTTTGGTTTGGATCATTTGATTGGCATGATTTTTTGGTGTATGGTTAGGATCACCTGATTGGTGTGGCTTTTAGGTGTATGGTCCATTTATAGTATAACACAATAGATGAAACAATCTCAATATGGTGATGAGTAGAGAGGTTGAGTGTTTGACTACTAATTCAGATAGAAGCATTAGTGGGCTCTACCATCTAGCATGAAATAATATACGTTTTTGATAAAGTATGTGATGAGATGAGAGTACAATATGGAAGAAATCATCTTGTATGCGTGCGTGAAAAGAAGATGATTGCTGACATCAAAATCTTCGATGGAGGGACATTTTTGTCATTTAAGATAAAATAGGACTTATCTAGAGAAATGAGGTAGCTTGATCAAAAAATTATTTAGTTAGGTAGCTAAATGTAAATACAAAATTAATAAAGTATTAATATATAATAATCCTAGTATGTTTGATGGGCTGATGTGTGGTGGCAGATTAGGTGAGGCCATTACTGTGGCACCCACCTCGAGGTATGTATTCTATATCCACGTAGTCCATCTGTTTTTCCAAATCATTTTTAGGCATGAACCAAAAATTGAAACAAATCCAAATCTCAGGTATACCATACTATAGGAAATAGTGGCGATTGACCATTAAAAATACTTGTGGGCTACAGAAGTTTTAGATCAAGCTGATATTTTTACTTTTTCCTCTATCAACAGGTTGGATGGAAAATAAACACTATGGAAACATTACAGTTGGCTCTAGGAAGTTTTTAATGGTGGGGTATTCAATCACCATTGTTTCCTATAGTATGGTCCACTTGAGATTTGGATCTGCTTCATTTTTGGGCTCATGCCCTAAAATGATATGATAAAACAGATGAACAATGTGGATATATAATACATACATCAACCCCTGGTAGGGGCCACACTGTGGTGGGTGAGGCTGGGCCGCACCTAATCCAATCCCCTCATGTTTACAGATGATGCAAACCGTTCAATAGGGTAGTCCCCTTTTGAATAAGCCATGAAATACAGGGATTAAAGATGAAATGAAAGGATGGTCAAGGATTGTTGAGGTAAAAAAATAAATGAGTGAATAAATCCTAAGGCAGCGGTCGCAAGAAAGGCATTATATACATAGTGCGACTGCGCAATGCATGTCTTGGTTGAACAACAAGGAAATTGGAAAAAAGAAATTTGGAGAGCCCATATATATTACCTTTGCGCGACCGTACAAAGGGTTTAGAAATAGCATAAAGGATTCAACAACTCGCACAATGAGTCTAAAAGCCGCACAAAGTGGTTTTTGCCGAAAAAGTGCCATTCTAAAGTAGTTTGTGAGTTTTCAAAGACCCGCACAAACCCTCCACCTCAGTGGAACGGTAACAACAGCCAAGATGCTGCTAAAATTTACTTTTAATATGAAATTATGCATTTAAATGCATCTTATTTTAGAATCAAGAAATGTAAATAGGAAATGTAAAAGAACCTTTCTTTAAATTAATGAATTAACAGATGATGAGTATCTTCTATTGAAACCCTTGTTGTTCATTAAAATGCAAATGACCTAATTAATCAAACCGCATTTTGTGTTTAATGTGGACTATAAAATGTGAACTAAGATTTTGAAGAGGACCACCGGTCTTTAGTTATGGTCACCTTGGGATGTCTTTTCTATCTATGTTCTTCTTTACCCCCGAAATCAGTTTAACACTTTGTTTTTCTACTTTTTTCTTAAATAATTTTTCACCGCCATGAAATGAAAATAATAAGTTTCCAACTCTACTCATTCCCCCCCCCCCCCCCCCCCCCCCCCAAATCAAACCAATTTCAATTTTGAATTTTTGCATATTCCCAAACTTTCAAAATATCACAATTTTGATTCGGTGAATTTAAAATAACACCTATGAGAGTTTTGTGCTTTCATTGCCAATTCCAAGTACAAATAAAGTAAGCATGTTGTATTTGACAAATAATTAATGTGAAACTTTTGCCATAACTCTTATCATAAATCCTTATAAGAAAATAATATTACGAGATTCATGTTCCTGACCAAGTTAGCTATGATAAGCAGTGTATTATAATGACAATGATAATCAAAGGCTGTGATTATTAAAAAATCCTTAATTTAGGATGGCTTAACAGAAATAAATAAACCCAATCAATACAAAATACATTCTCCATACTTTTCAAAATATCCTTGAAACATTTTCACCTGAGATGATTTCCAACCGCCACGTAAACGTAACCAGATTTTTAGTGGGCTGAACGGCGAGCCATCGATCCAACTTCGTGTCTATGTATCAGCTCTTCATGTTCACGTCTCATGATGTTAATGTATCAGGTATCAATGGTGATTATAGCACCCATCTCTATCTCTCTTATGGTCAATGGCCCACCATAATCAACACCCTCAGATGTAAGGACACCATGCATCATCCGATGCGGTAATGCATGAACCATGACCATCTTCCGATGTAGACAATGTAAACTGTTAAAAAAAATTCTAGTTGTATTTTCCCATAATCTCCCTGAAGGTCAAAAGCATTGTTCTGCATATATATATATATATATCCAATCTCACTTAAAAAAAAAAAGTTAGCAACCCACTATAGAAGTCTGCATCAACTTCTTTAATAAAATGAAAGATGATAAGGTTAGCTTTATTTTTTATACCACACATCAAAATCGAGAGATATATTAATCCAAGACCCCTATATGGTTTCCCCATACATTCCACCATGGCATACGCATGAGGAATCCAAGCCATATATTAGGTGGGCCCAATCTATAGATTCACTGACCCAAGAATTAGGTCGTCCCACTTATCAGGTGGGTCCTAATTTGCAAAACAAATGAATGGGCAAACACACATGATGGTGGAAAAGAGGGTTGAAGAAGCTTGCCCATAATATTTTTGCCTTCTCAAGTCTTCACAATATAAGTTTTTACATCCATCTTAATACCGGCATATAGTGACCATGTTCAAGCACTTCGCATTAAGCCTAAGGAGGCAAAGCGTCCAAACTTATCCGTGGAGGGGCCCACCATGATGTATCTGGTTATCCACCTGTCCATCCATTTTCTAAGATCATTTTAAGCCATGATACTAAGAATGAGTAGGATTCAATGCTCAGGTGGGCCACACCAAATAGTGAGCTTGGTTGCATTAAATGCAAGGGTCATTTCTGGTGTGGACCAGCTGAGCGTTGGATGTAACTCATTCTTGTTATCATGGCTTAAAATGATCTTAGAGGAGCGCTTAATCTGAATAATTCAACAGTGAGATCAAAACCAATAACCACGTGTGGTCCACCTAATAAGAGTCTTACATGCCCAACTAATGGGTAGCTCAGATGTCACAAAATGTTCCACGCAATCACATATGTATGATTACAAAACCTGAGAAAAGAATGAGAAATGAAAGTCAATTCCAAGCAAGGCCGGGAGACTATAAAAAAAACCAAAAGAGTGCATAGAAAACTCCAATCTCTTGCGCTTATTTTCATGTGCATGGCCACAAAGCAGAGGGGCCCTTCATTTCTATTATAATGCAGAATTTTTAAAAATGCTTTTTTATATTTGCTTAAAAAGCTCAAGAGTCTGGGGAATCTATCAACTTTCTAGAATTTTCAAGCCGATTCGATGCGGTCTCCTCAACAACCGGTGATTATCTTATCTGATACTATTTGATACTCGGGCAGATTGTGGTAGTTGATACTCACGGGCTTGGAAACTGTATATCCGGCATACGTCAAATCAAATACCCCGTCCAAATTCTGCAACTTAGTGTATCTAAGTGGAAATCGTAAATTGATTGAACGATCCTAACCGTTGGTTTTGGATATTTGTTTTAGGAATACGGACCGTTGAATGTGTACGTACCGGATAGCTGGGCAATCGCAGTACTTAGCTTCGAGTCTGTGATACATCTGAATCGGGAACCACGTTTTGGACAGTTATGTTTGGTTGTTTACGTGGCACGTGTTGCAAGTTTGAAGCGACGGAGCATGGAAGATTGGGGTCTGCCGGAGTACTAAAGTTCTTTTCTATATCTTATGGTGCAGGAAAATTACACTTTTACCAAGGAATTTGCTATTTCCAATCAGGATGGGAAAAAGGTGGGGTATAGGCATCGTACCCTAGTGATTGTGACGCGATGGATGGTAGCAACTTTTAGGGTCACGGGTGAGAGTGTGTGAGGCCACAGCTTCCTGTACGCGATCGTACGTATGGTTGATGTTCTACAGGTGGGTCCCACCTTGATCTGGACCGTTCTTCTGTGAGCAACTAACTTTGACCTGAAGCCCGAGAGTCTACTGATGAGAAGACCGTTAAAATCATGGATTTTTAACCTATTACCAGATGCTAGACACGATCACCACACGTGGGCACGTGTCTGGGATGTCTATCTGAGGTTCCACATCAATCCAAGACTGGGCAGCCCACTCATCAGGTCAGCGGCACGTGCACGTTGAATTCTGACCGTTGGTGTGATTTTTTTTTACCGCCGAGCTGCTTCCGTACATGTGACATTTACAGGAATCCCCTGTAACCCTAAACTCTGTGGGGCCCACCCTAATGTATGTGTAATATCCACTCCGTCCATCCGTTTGGCCAGCTTATCTTGATCCATGAGGACGAACTAGAGGCAGATCCAAAACTCATGTGGGCCCACGCACATGAAAAAAGTTGGAATGGAAACGCCCATTGTCGAGAGGTTCTTGGGACCCACCACGATATTTGTATGCCATGCAAACCGTTAAGAAGGCGATTCCAACCCGGATGAAGGTACAACTCAAATATCAGACTGATCCAAATCTCCACTGTTTCTTCTGGTGTGGCCCACTTGAGGTTTGGATCTTCCTGATCTTTTATGTCACCTACTAGCATGGGATGACGAAACGGATGGACGGATTGGATATAACACAGAAATCACGATGGGTCCACAAAGCTTAGGGTTAAAGGGATCATCACAGACAAGTCTCATACGATTGGACTGACCAGATTTTTGGTACCAGCCGACCAACTGTCCAGATCTGGCGTACGAGTGCCAAGTTGGCCCGTGTGGTGCGTTTGTGTTTCATGAGAAACGAGGCAAGGGTGGTAAGTAGCATCCCTCAGCAGATAGTCAACGGTCCACATACAACAACCAAGAAATTCCATCGATTGGAGGGGTGAGATTCGTCTAACTACAGCAATTTTTAGCCATGGGCAATCCACATGGACCGTGGGGTAGTCAATGTGGGTCCCACATATCCACATTGCCTCATATGTCTATACATGGAATCTTGACGTACAAAACATCAGTATCGTCCTTTCTCCTCCTATCTCGAGGAATATTTTAGACCGATCAATTGGTGGGCCATGGCCTAGAAAATCAAATTCCAAACCTTTTGACCACCTTAGCCTTCTTTTGAATCTCCTCCTCTTAAAAGGATCAACAAAAGGCATTTGTCAATGGTCTACAATTTCCTTCATTGACTGCATACGGTCATCCGACCGTTAACAATTTTCATCTGGCCAAGATCCCACCTGCAACTGAATCCGACGGTTGAGATTCTTCGTGTTGCATAGTCGTTAAAAAGAAAAAAAAAAAAAGAGAGAGAAGATTGCCTAATCAACAAACACAAAGTCATCTTTCTCACCTTCTTCTCACTAAAAAAGATCTTGATCAAGACCACAGCGATCTGGACCGTAGAGCCAAGACCTGACCTTTGATTTGTACATTTCTAGCCTGCAAAGTTCAGAATACCAGAGACATTATATCCCCCATGCTTTTACTTGCCTTCTATCATTGATGTACTGTGCTACTCTTCCATGGTGCAAGTGGGGCCCACGATTCTTAGTGATCCTAACTGTTGATATGATGGGCCCGGCCGTGTTGGTCCATTTACCAAAAGTCTCAACCCTTCAATCAATGCCCAGGAAATAGAATGTTGAGTAAGATGATACAACACTGACCAATTCGACCGAAAGAAGGCCAAACAGTCGACGTCTTGATCTTCAATATATGAGATTTTTTGTGCATGGGACATCCAAGGTAGGGGACCAGCACGCTATCTGTTTGGATCACTTAATGGCGGGCCCTGGATGCAAGGACTGAGAATCCAACGGTACTCTAGATGTGTTTGGGTGGAGCACCGTACCACACCAATTTACCTTGCATTCTACCCAAGACAAAGCAAGTACCTCACCTCAGAGTGGCAACTGTAGAATGGTGTTCTGTAGTGATAAATCCAAAGTTGCAGAAGTCCAGCAACTTTCAGCTATTGTAGCAGGTGATGACATCGAGCAGCATGGAAGCATTTACAAGATTATGTACTTTCGGCATCCTTGCATTGAGTTTTTAAGACGCAGACACATATAAGGAAAAAAATGGGACATAGTAGCAAAGGTGCAGATCATATACAGAGAAAGAGAGGAGAACTTTCTTATGTTGTAGCCTACTTTAGCTTTAGATCTGCCCCCTTTTTTTACTGACGTCCTCACGTGATTTGCCTCTACAAATGTATGGTATGAATTTCACATGGTCGTTATAGTGTGCCTCAAATAGCCTTTGTTGCAGGGTCTCTCTATTACCACA
The DNA here is from genome assembly GCA_003013855.2 of Liriodendron chinense. Lineage (NCBI taxonomy): Eukaryota > Viridiplantae > Streptophyta > Magnoliopsida > Magnoliales > Magnoliaceae > Liriodendron > Liriodendron chinense. Next base: position 1,423,422 of record PVNU02001726.1, read on the forward strand.
CATCATGTGGTCTACACATAAGGAGAAGTTCGAGTAGTAACTTGTGTCAAAGAATTGAAAAGATGGGGGAAATATCTTTGTTGTTGTCATCTTTTTGCGAGTGAAATATGAACTTTTGTCATATTCAAAGTTTCCAAAATACCCATGACTTTATTTACAATGACTTCCCATGTCCTTTGAATATTCAAAGTATTTCACTCTAAGAAACTAATTGTAGGGCTAAAATTGTACAAAAGTATAATGCTCAATTGTTTCTAAATTCCACAAGCCAATACCTGCTCTTTCACTAATAAAGAGAGTCGCAATTATACATTAATTTAGGCTAGTGTTGGACTGCAATGGACTCAGATTGTGATAATCAGGTCTGTTTGAAGCACTTCAGTAATCAGAGCAAGAAGAATGCTTTCCTACAAAATAGAGAAATGCTCACATCCATCGAAGTGGTTGGATGACAAGTTACTGTCCACCCAGTGGCCAATCCAACCTATTATGTGGGTGAGGCATCCACCCTCATCAATAGGGTTAGTTGTACCTTGAGGATCACCATGCGTGAAAATAAACCCCATCCAATCATCAGGTGGGCCACACCATAGAAAATAATATCTACCCACTGATAATTAACAAAATACAAGTGTGGTCCACCTGATGAGTGGATGGAGCTGATTTTGTACACAAATGGGATGGTAACTTGTCATCCAACTGGTTGGATGTGAGCAACTCTCTGCAGAATAACATTATGTTCATTTCAATAGTACTTTCAAGCCAACTCAATCTTATTCTGGGGGCAGAAAGGTGGAAAGGCGATAAGCTGCCTGTTCAGGTTCCATTTTCCGGGCTGCTTCAAATTCTCAGTCAGTTCAAAACGAGACACTCCACCGACATCCAACGAAGGGGTTGTGCTTCCAAACGCTACCCAATTCGCAACAAAAGAGAAATCTCCAAAGTTTGTTTAGTCCCACTTTAGCTGGAGACAATCACCATCCAAGATTGCAATCATGTTTATTCTAAGTTAGACTAGCAACAATGTTTTCTAATTGGAAAGTACATCCAAACAGACCCTCAGTGGAATGAGAAAGTAGTCAAATGTCAGCATTCAAATTGCTATCTGACTGATGAAATAAGGTGACTGAACAATTGAATACCAAGGCTTCTCTATACAGAGAAACATAATGTTGGTGCCTTGGTGGTCACAAGCAACATGACAGTCAATGACAATTCACGCATGAGGAAATTCACGATGACACAACATGAGAATAGACAACGCATGCAGATGACAGATGCCATACGTACCGAACAATCCCAACACGCTTTGGTATTTCAGATACCTTCATCAACGCCCTTAGATTCTATACAAACTGCACAGACAAAAGCAAAGTGTTTGGCATCTCTTATGATCAGGAGATCTGCCCTTACCAACAGTAAAATAGCGACTGCAATAAAAGTACAATGAAATATATTAAAATACAGCCGTACCCATAATAATATCCAAACTGATGTACATTTTCAGAAACAACAAGCAAGTGGATTTTTGCCACTTGAATTTACTTCAATGTTCTCATAAGTTAGTTCAACAGTAGAAGCAGACTTTGAAACTTGATTGCTAAAATGCTTGAAGGATCTCATGGGTATGGGTCACACTGTTACATGGTATGCTACTTCCATTGGTACATGGTATGCTGCGGGTAGGATCGTCCAGGTCACTCAAATACATATTAAATATATGCAAGAGCTTTGCTAAGTGCACACATAAAGCTCATGTACATGCCACACACATGCCAGCATGGCAAAAATGTACAAGATAAATCCAAACCATCCATTAGTTTGGTTCGACCTTCTACATGTTTTTCCAAAATAAATCTGGTCCACACGGCATGTGGGCCCCAACATTGGAAACGGGTGGGTAGGTTTGAAAAACTTCTGCCAAGTTTTTCAGATACATAACTTTGTCTTGCAAACTGTGGTCCACCTGACTAGTGGATCAACCCGATTCTTGTGCTAAGATATCAATATGGCAGTACTTTTCTGCTGGGTGGATTGGATCACAGACCTATCTTTCGATGCTGTTACATGTGGCATGTACATGAGCTTTATTGCACATGCGTGTGTGCTTAGCAAAGCTCTACATGCAATATGGTCATAGGTGGAAGTTGGTGTAATTTTACATGCAATGATGAATCTTATTGTTTTAAACAAGGAATGCATGTGTCTTGTTATATGTTCAATTGTGCCAAAATCAAGGCGAAAGTGGGCTAGGCTGGTGTGGGTCCAGCCTATGTCCAACCCACTTTGGGCTAGATTTGATCTGAGGTTAAGGCCCTGCTTTAGGTATGCTTTTTAAGGCCCAGTAACTATTTGGGCCTGGCCAGGGTTTGAATGTGCTCGAGGGCTGGAGAGGAGAGTGCAGCCTGGCCTGACTTATCTAATGCTAGTAGAAGGGCACTAGGAAAGCGGGCCGGGCCGGGCCAGGCCTGGGCTCGGTCAATCAGCTTAGGGAGTGAGCTTGGACAAGCATTGGCCTGCCTGGCCCAGACCATAATATCCCGATGTAAATCAAAGCACAAAATTCTAGAAAGGAAATATAAATTTCAGTTATCACCACTCAAGAAATAATAAGAGTTCAGGACCATAATTTCAGGTAAGAAATCGTAAGAGTTCAGGACCATAATTTCAGGTTGCAAAAAGTAGCAATCAGAATCACAAATGATCCATAACCAGATCGTGTAGTTTGGATTGAAAACAGCAGCAGGATTTGTGGTCTAGGTAACATTTGGCTACTGTGAGCAGACCATGTACTGGCTTCAATCACATGGTTAACTTGGTCTCCTATTCCTGGAGTGTTTTGAAAAGTTACAAGCAGTAAAAGGTAAAAAGCAGGTGTACAGTCTCCTATTCCCGGAGTGTTTTGAAAAGTTACAAGCAGTAAAAGGTAAAAAAACAGGAGGTACACACAACATCCAACCAGAGAGTTTCTTCGGTTTGCTCCAATTTGAAGGGCTATTTGGATTTGGCAAAGTTGTGTCCAGACTAGTAGTCATGGATAACTATTCATGTCCATGTTTTGTCAATACCCTTGTTCATGGGAAACAATGCACATTTGGACAAGTAGTTATGGATTTGTGACTGTTAGATCATTGATTGGGTGTCTCTGGTGGAGAGGTGGGTCTACTTTTCAATGACACTTTTTAGTTTTGGTGCAAATCAGGATCATATTTATCAGTAAATGTCCGTAACATGTTTCCATGTGCCACATGTGGGCATCCAAGCATAAAAAATGGGGCAAATATGTGCACCATCAATCTTCAAGCATTAAAAAATGGGGTACATGTGTCATATGTGCATGGACACACATATATTATCACCAACTAAATTTTAATTTCCCCACATGTTCCCCACAATCTATCCATGCCATGATCCACGACGTTTGATAAACAAGGGATGAAACAACTAGTCAACAACAACATGTCTGTGACCTGGTGTCCTTGACAGCATGACATGGATTGATAGTCACAACACAACTTTGTCCAAATCCAGACAGGCCCCTTAAGGTTTCACAAAGTGAGGCCCATGGTTTAGGGATTGAAACTATTGGCATGATAGGCATACTTGGATGGCACACACACAAATATCATTGAGTTGGGAAAACCCTAATCATTTAATTGGTCGCTAGCAAATAGATGGTTAAAGAGAATGCATCAACAGTCGACATTCTACTGAAAAGGCCAAAGATTCAGACTTGGATCTTTCCACATGGGAGATTTGTGTATGGAAAGTCCAACATGGGTTCCATCATGTCAACTGTTTGGATTGCTGATACATGGCCCCACTTGTACAAACTGAAATCCTGAGGCATTGCAGATGTTATTGGGTAAAAAATTGCAAAATACCTCAACAAAAGATTAATGACAAATGGGTAGAAAGCAAACTCATCATCATCTTAGCCATATTCCAGCAATTTGAGGTAGGAGGTAGAAAGCAGACTAAGGGCAAGGGCCCACTGAAAAAGGGGGTCTTAAACTTCTTTTTCGATCGACTTGGGGTTTGTTTTTGCCAAGTTGGCGCTTTAGGGCCTATTTTGTTAAGCAGGGAGATGAAACGGGGGTTTCCAAAGTGCATCATCCAAACACAAGATCAATGGCCATTTTGATCATCACAGCATTTAGGCCTCAAACACCCTTTTGGAGGGTGCATCTAAAGGGCCCTAAGCTACCATATAAGAAATGAGGCTTGTCGCCTGAGGAGCTACAATCAACTACATTTTGCTATAATATGAAAACATATTCAAAGGGAACCCTGCTAAGGCTACTTGTGAGAGTAGGATCTTGAATCCTATTCTCTTCATGCAATGATGTGGCACGCGTTTGTGGGATAAGTTGTTCCTCAAGCGGGCCCAACCATGTACGTGCCATGGCCCAAGAGTAGGCCAGTTGGTCATCCTGTGAGCCAAATGTGTATGTCAAACATGGATCCTCATTCAATTCTCCTGCCATCCATTTTTTTTCTCACAAGTGGCTAACCTTATGACCAGACCGACCTGACCTTCAGGCCATCAGAGATGCACAGTGGAAAGCATCATGAATGGTCTGGATCTCAAACATGTGGCAAATTGGCACGTGAGAAGAGTAACATTCAGAATTCTACTCTTGAAAGCAACCATCCTATTTCATTTGAAGGATCAACAAATGGATAAAAGCAAAGAGAAGACAAGAAGATTGATAGATAACATTACCGTCTTACTAAATTTCGTTAGGCAGTGAGATTGTGCCCAGATGACCAAAAGCCTCCAAACCTCCTTCCCTCCGTTCTCACAAAAGTTTTCTCCTATAAACAACTTTCATAAAGTAAGAAAACCAACTTGGATGTGCCAATTACAATAAAGAACTACAAGCTCGGATGGAATTCAGAGGTACCGAATAAGGTGCAAATGGGATTATGGGACATAATAGTAACTTGGGGTTGAGTCCTTGGAATGGCAGCACGAATCAAGGTTTAGATGGCCATGACTGCTGCAAGAAAATCAGAAGAAGACAGAAAATGATTAATAACTGATTATACAATTCCAAGAGAAATGCTACCATGAAATGCAATTTATATTAGTAGTATGAACTGCAGTCTCCCACCTTACATGTGACAAACATGTAATGTGATCAGGGCCAATGATACAGTGGGCCGGCACATGGATGGGTCATATCCCCAAAATCTCAGTGATTGGACAAGTCTAACCATGTGGCTTTTTTTGAGTTTTGCTTGGTGAATGTAGATTGTTGACAATTTTCTGCTCAACTTTGAGTTGAGTACCCATTTGCAGCTAGTGATTGCATGAGTTACATCATCTGATTGCATTGATGTTTGGGTTGCACCAATTCACATTGTGTCCCAGAAAATCGACGGTCATCCTACACACAAGTGCAATGTGTATGGTGAAGATTTCTGGCTTAGGGAACTCCATGAAGCATGGATTGTAATACCATTCTTCAAATCCACAGGCATATATATATATATATATATATATATATAGGGAAAAGGTACTATGCGCTCGACCTCATGGGAAGTTACCATGAGGTCGAGCTGTGTGGGCCCCACTGTGATGTGTGATGGGCATCCACACCATGCATTTGGTGGGTCCCGTATTGGTTATGGGATATCCCAAAAATCAGCTGTATCCGGAATTCAAGTGGTAACAACTGAAAGAGTGTAAAATCATGCCCACAACATCTAAAAGCACTTGTTGGGGCCCACCTGAGTTTCGGATACAGTTGAAACTTTGTGTGACCTCTTGTTTAAGTGGGACACGCACAATGGATGGGCTGGATTTCTTAACCACGTCTCAGTCGATCCTATAAACGATCATAAAGGTTTCAATGGGTGGATATCCACTCTTAACTGTTGTCTATCATGTGGCCCACCCAAGTCATGGATTGGCCGGAGTTTTAGGCTTATGGCCAGCCACAGAATGATGCATCTGACTGATGGTGTGGATGCCCATCACACATCACAGTGGGGCCCACACAGCTCGACCTCATGGTAACTTCCCATGAGGTCGAGCGCACATCTAACCATCCATACAAAGTTACAACAGCCAGAAAAGGAATTTCTAACTTGCTTCTTCCTTGCATGGTGAGGATCTCTCATTAGTAAGATCTTTTTCCAGGTGAGTTACATTATAATGGTGTGGCCTTCTGGATAAATAGTCTAGCTCATCGGTTAGTGAGGCAGAAGGTTGGAGCAGGTTGGGCAAGCCTTGTTAGCAAAGCTCATAAACTAATTATTAGTTCCACTAAATGGAAGAGGACAAGCAGATGTCCACATACTAAAGGACAGCAAGGCTGCAAATAAATGAAAGAGAGGAGAAACAACAAAATTCAAAGATGGATGAAATGATTCGACTCTTAGAAAATGCCAAAGGAGCTGGCTGTCTGAAGTTTTAACAAATAGAAACTATCAGATCGATGCATCATTCTTAAGGAATGATACTATGATGTGTAGGCGTGGAGTTCCATGCAGTGCACAAAGAAATGTCATTGTTGCACACATTGCACCAGTATAAAGTGACCAATACCAGTGAATGGGCCATATCCCAAAACGCAATGTGATCACTGTAGTAGACAATTCATATTTGTGAAAATCATACTATTTATGATTTACGATTTAAGTTGAATGTTAGGAAAAATGATTTGAATCCCACTTTAAATCCTTTTTTTTGATGAATCCTACAATTCAATGGTTTGAATCTTACGATTTACAATTCAAATTGTACTTGTTATCTTCTTTTTCAAATTGTATTAGCTTTCATTTTATGTTTTTAAATTGGTGGGGGCTTCAAGAATCTTTTAAAACACGTCAATTGTTTTATTTTATTCTTTATAAAGAGGTTAAATGATGGATTTTCTTTTCAACCTTAAATTGTCTCTTAACCAGTTGAGACACCAAATTGATCTATGCCTTATCTGGAATGTTTTTATGAACGGTTGCAATCATGTTAACCTTTGTGTATTGTGGTAAAAAGGTAACGGTGGTTAGTATTTGACTTCAATTTAAAGAACTATACTTATTCTTTTAAATGCAACTAGGATTCAAAAATTTCTTTTGATTTGTTGTGTTTTTCTAGGTTTTCGTTATGTGATTTAAACTCAAAGATTTATTTGATTCTTCGAGCTTCTTACAAATTTTTTTGAAGGCCTGATTAGCAATTTGCACTTTACGACTTTTGACTTCAAAATAGATAGTGTTTATGCTTTGTGGGAACATTAATTTGAAGCCATTGAGTTGGTGGCAATACCTTTTGGGTCTAAGTTGATATGTTAATTATACTGGAGGAAGTGGATGTGCAACGCATGTCCAAGAGGATGGGAGAAAGAGAAAAAGTAAGAGAAATCAGAAAAAAGGGGGAGAAAAAATGGGAGACATTGTAGCAAAGGTGCAGGCGACCTGTAGAGAGAGAGAGAGAGAGAGAGAGAGAGAGAGAGAGAGAACACGAGCTGATGCAACATATGTACAGTATGGATTTCACACAATCATCATATTGGGTCTCATAGAGCCTTTGTTGCATGGCCTTCTACTAATATGTACACTTTGTACGAGCTACACACAAAGAAGAGGAGGTGGAGTAGGCTACTCGCATCAAAGAATTGAAAAGATGCGGGCAAAATCTAAGCCTTTTGTAGGTAAGCAGGTGAAGTATGAACTTGGTGCCCACATTTTTTAGTTTCCAAAATTACCCTCGACTTCATTTAAAATGTCTTCCCATGTCCTTCAAATATTCAGAGTTTTCCACCCTATGAAATTAATTGAGGGAGCAAAAAATGTCCAAAAGTTGTTTGCATTATATATGATATAGATATCCATATAAAATTTTTAATTGATAATTAGACACAATTTTTAAAAGATTTTTTTTTTTTTTAGCCCTCGGAGTTCATAATTTTTGGAAAATCTTTTCAGACTTCTAATCATCTCATTCTCTTGATAATGCTACTCTTGAATTTGCAGTCAAGTTTTTCATTTGAGGTTTAGATAATGACTTTATCAAAACCTTTGAAGTAATGAAATGACCACATTTAGCTTAATTTTCTACTAAAATAATGTCAAACGATGTGATGTAGAAATATATTCTACAATTATCTATGAATCATGATGACGAATGATATTGAATGAATATTCGATTATATCCTATTTTCTTTTCCAGATTTATGAACATTATTCCAGATTTTTTCCATATGTTGTCTAAAAGATTATAAAAATCCTACAATACTATTTATGGTTTCAATCCTCTTGTGATTTTATGATCCGATTCTACTTATAATCTATTCAGTGGCCTGGAAAAAGAGACAAGTAACTCAAAAGTGAGAAATTTTTCATATGCAATGGACAAAACTCATTGTTCATATGCAATGATGATCAGAGTTGTTCAACCATAGGAGTTTTGGCCTCTGATTTCCACAGATGGGCTGGCCCACCAGCACAATAGTCCCAATCACCACATATTTTTGCCATGACTATGTGGATGTCTATGAAGCAGGTGTGGCTATAACATTTCTTTCCATCTTATAGTTCAGTGGAATTACCTTTCTCCAGTGCCGACATCAAATATTACGCACAACTGCATATGAGTTACAGGACTAAAACAACTTCACTGCAACAACAAATGACCTTTCCATTCAACCATGCTTCTAACAAGTGTTCTTTTGCAGATCAATACGAGAAATCTCACTTCACTGCAATAGCAATTGTTCCATCCACCTATGTCTCTAATCACGCATTCTTTTGCCGATCATTACCAGAAATCTCCGCAACTGCATACACCATCATTGATATGATGAAACCGGCTTGCATCTCTTACAGTAATCGCTCTTTTTGTGACAGTGCTGATGAACTTGATGGCAGTGTGGCAGTCCCCGCAGACCCGCAGATTCTTGGTAATGAAAATGGGTTTGTTGGGACCCAAATTGAGATCGCCAAATGCAATTGCCAGCTTCTCGCTGTGATAAAGAAGAATCCTTTCCTTCTCCTCCTCTTCAACATCTTGCAGAACAAAACTCGTATTAGCAATATAACCCATCTCCTTCAACTCCCCTAACAATTCCTCAAGCTTATCATATATTCGCGCTGATTGTGGGTGTGATTGATCTCCACCAATGAATGCATGCAGAGTGCCCCCAATCTCAATCCAACTGCATCCTGGGCTTTTCTTAAAACCCTGGTCTCTCTGGATGATTCTAACATTAGCCGCATCGTCCCATCTTCCAGCAGCACTGTATATATTGGATAAGAGAACAAAGTTTCCAGTACCTTCAGGTCCTAGCTTTTGAATTTCCTTTGATACTTCTTCCCCTAATTCGATATTCTCATGAATTCTACATGCACCGAGCAGGGCTCCCCATACACGCACATCTGGTTCGAATGGCATTCTTTGGATGATATCATAGGCCTCATCCAGAAGCCCACCGCGACCCAAAAGATCAACAATGCAGATGAAGTGTTCCATCCTTGGGATAATATTGTAATGTGTAGTCATCAAGCGAAACCAGTGTTTCCCTTCGGTAACAAGTCCTGAATGGCTACAAGCAGATAAGAGGCTAATGAAAGTGACGCTGTCGGGCTTTAGACCGGTATTACTCAAATCATGAAATAGCAAGAGTGCTTCTGTACCAAGCCCATGAATTCCATACCCAGCAATTAGCGCATTCCATGACACGATATCCCGTTCTGGCATCCTATTGAAGATTTCTCTAGCAATGTCGATTCTTCCGCACTTTGAGTACATGTCGATGAGTGCATTACAAACTGAGGTATCAGACTGGAACCCACAAACAATCACATAACCATGGTTACACTGCCCATGTTTCAGGGCAGCTAAATGAGCACAAGCCGGAACTACTCCCACCATGGTCGCGAGATCTGGCTTTACACCATATGCTTGCATCTTGCGGAAAATAAGCAAAGCATCCTCCGCACTTCCATTTTGCACGCATCCAGAGATGATTGCACTATAGGAAACAGTATCTTTTGATTTCATTTCATCAAAGAACCTGATTGCATCATCTACAACCCCACATTTAGCATACATTGAAAGAAGCGAATTTCCTACTGTTACATCTAAAACGAATCCAGATTTGGTTGAGTAACCATGTATCTGTTTACCTTTATTCAAATCATTCAATCTCGCACAGGCCCGAAGAACACTTCCCAGAGTCGCCGATGTCGGATTCAGAACCTCCTTAAGCATCATACAATCAAACACTGCCAGTGCCTCTATCATCCGATCACATAGAACATATGCTCCAATCATTGCACTCCATGTGACCTCATTTCTAATGCTCATGATGTCAAAGGCTCTCCTAGCATAATGTAAGTGTTCGCATTTTGCATACATATCCAAAACTGCAGTCCCCACCAGCACGTCTTCATCAAAACACCTCCTGACACAATATCCATGCACGCTCTTTCCTTTACGCAATGCCTTAGCCTGGCCCACTGCTGGCAGAACTGCAACAAGAGTTGAAGAATTTGGACTTGTCCCTGACATCTGCATTTTGAGAACCAAACCGATTGCATTTTCATAAAACCCATGCAGAGCCAACCCAGAAATCATGGTATTCCATGCCACAACATCTCTATCAGGCATTTTATTGAACAATTGGTAGGCATCATCCAAGCACCCACATTTCGCATACAAATCCACCAAAGCACTGCAAACAAATATATCCGCATCCAACCCAACTCTTGTGGCATGCTTATGAATTTCACTACCTTCTTCTAATGCCAGTAAACCCGAACATGCCTTTAGAACGAAAGGGAATGTGAATTTGTTCGGCTTGACACCCGACTCAAGCATCTGGTCATACAATTTGATCGCTCGATCAAAGGGTCCCTTCCAAGCATAAGCTCTAATCATAGAATTCCATAAAAAAATACTTGGTTTTTGAATTTCATCGAAAACAACGCGAGCAAGATTGATTTCTCCGCACGCAATATACATGCATGCAATCTTTTCAAGTAGAAATGAGTTCTTCATGTGGGCACTGTGTTTTCCGATATGGTGGTGGATTTCCTTCCCTTCTTTCAATGATTTTGATCGGATGCAGGCTTCTAGAAGCCGAGCGTAGGTGTCGATTTTGACGGTTTCTGATAATTCTAGCATTTTTTTCCATTCTGTGATGTTGGGTTCTTTAGGTTGGATGGATTTGAGAGAAGAATCGATTGAGGTTGTTTTGGATTTGGGCTTGAAATGGATTAAGCGATGGAAGGTTGCGAAGAGAGGTTCCGTGATTTTCAAATGCTTTGAAACTACCATTTCTTGCTCAGTAACCGTATTCGACCGTTAGTTATAGGTACCGGGGCACGGAATTTCTTACATTTTGGTCCATGATTCGGTGATCCGGGCCGTTGATTGGTGGGCGACGTTAGGTGGGAGAAATGTCTTCCACATTGGACGATCCTAAGCTTTCCATTTTCCACGTCTGTCCATGTCCGAAGAAGGATCGGCCGAAATTAAAGGGGTCCAGATCTGCCAATTTGATTTGTTGTTTTTTTGACGATTCCCAATCGAGACGGTTGGGATCATCTGATGAATGGTCCAGTTCATCCAACCATGCCACTCTCATCTGCGCCTGCAGGCTTTTCCGAGTGAGAAAGAGAGGATACAGCCTCTAAGCTCTGCGGATAAAAAACTTTGATGGTTCAAATAAAACCGTTAAAGTGGTGGGCCCCACTAAGACGCGGTTTGGCTAATGACCCCAACATCAGCCAGCTAGCTGGTGTCAAAGTTCTGTGGGCCCACCATGATGTATGTATTTTATCCACGCCGTCTATCCATTTTGCCAGCTCATTTTAAGACAGGAGTCCAAAAAAAATGAGGCAAATCCAAATCTGAGGTGGATCACACCACAGAAAAACAGTGTTGATTAAACGTCCATCATTAAAAACTTCCCAGAACCCACTATAATGTTTATTTGTCATCCATCGTGTTGATTAGTTCACACGGACATGAATGAAGGGAAAACATAAATGTCAGCTTGATACAAACTTTCATGGCCCTTAAAAAGTTTGCAACGGTAAGCGATCAATCCTCACTGTTTCCTGTGGTCCACATTTTTGGGGCTCATGCCCTAACATGAGCTGAGAAAATGAATGGACGGTGTGGATAAAACACATACATCATGGGATGGAGGGGCGACAGAGCTTTGAAACCAGCTATCTGGCTGAGCTCTGTGGGGCCTGCCACGATGTCCGTGTCACATCCAGTCGGTCCATCACTTTCTCCACCTCATGTTAGAATGTGAGCTAAAACATTGAGGCCGAGGATTGAACGTCCACCACTCAAATATCACGGTGGGCTGCAGAAAGGTTCCAATGGTGGCTTCCATCCCTACGATTTCTTGTGGTGTGGTCTATTGTAGTTTTGGATCTAGCTCATTTTTGGGCTAAAATGAAAGCATGATCTGAATGATTTGATTGACGGAATGGATGGTGCAGGGACATCTTATTGGGTCCCACAGAGCTTTGGGTTATACGAGCTCCCTGTAGCCCCTGTTACAGGGAACTCACTTCCGTAGCAGCTCAAGAGTCACATTGAAATGACGTCTTACCTAGCCGATAGGTGGAGATCCAATCAGGGGTTAAAGTTGGAAACATCAACGGTTAAAATTCAACAAGCAGATTCTGAGATTAGGACCGTCCAATGAATTTATTTTTGTGGTCATGGCCTATCTACACTTTGATCTCACAATTGAACGGTCAGATTTGAGCCATATACATGCCACATGTACATTTGCTGGATTGCACCAATATAACTACCATACTTTGCCAGTGTAGCAAACGACTCCACCCAACTTGTGGCTACAGGAAATAAGCCACTATGCGAGAATCAGATTGGTCGATGAATCAGAACTCAGATTCATGGATGCTTGCTGAAACAGGACCATTGAACGTTTTCCATCTCAACCGTCCAATAACAGTCCACTAATCCGACCTTCCTATAATCAAATGTGCAATTTTTTAATTATAATTTCGCCAGTTAGTTGTATATCACTCGTAAAATTTCCAAGTGCCTGCGTATCACCATCTGCCAGAGTACCAAGGCATTCCTTTACGTGGGGAGCGGATTAGGTGCGGCCCGGGTCTAACCCAAGACGGTGTGGCCCTTACCGTGAGGCCCACCTTGATGTATATATTCTACATCCATGCAGTCCATCCATTTTTACATATCATTTTAGGGCATAATACAAAAAAATATCATATCCAAATCTCAGGTGGACCATACTATAGAAAACAGTGGCAATTGACTATTCTACCATTAAAAACTTCCTAGGGCCCATGGTAATGTTTCCTAATGGTTATTTTCCAACTAACCTATTGATAAGGTCACAAAAACCTTAATTAATGGAAAAAAATAACTATTAGCTTGATCCAAAATTTCATGGCTTACAATAAGTTTTTAATAGTCAATCACCACTATTTTGTATAGTATGCTCCACCAGAGATTTGGAGATCCACCAGAGATTTGGAGATCATGGCCTAAAATGATCTAGGAAAACGAATGGACAACGTCGATATATAGAAAATCCAACGAGATGGCCTACGGTGAGGGCTGCACCTTCTTGGGTGGGGGTGCCAATGGGCCGGGCCAAGCTTTGTCTAAGCTCGGCCCACCTCTTTCAACATATGCCTAAACCCAGCACGGACCCGTGACGGGCTATAATAGGTAAGCCCAAGCCTGGTCCAAGATACAAATGTAGGGTCCAGCTCGTACCCGACTTTAGCCCGAGCCCGTCCCTTAACATAGAGAGAGAAATTATCCTTTAATCTCTACTTTTCTATATAAAAAATTATCACCAACATTATAGAAAATAAAAAGAGTTTTAGAGCAGAGATGAATTTTTAAAAAAAATTTATGTAGAATTTAAATTACGTAAGGAGGAAAAATACTTTAATTTAAATTTTAAATTAAAATATATATATTTAGGTCGGGCTAGGTTTTTGAACTTTTGAACAACCTAGCCCAAGCCCAGCTCATTTAAAAAACGGACTTAAAACTTTAGGCCCGAACCTGACCCGTGGACCTTATACTCTAGGCCAAGCCCAGCCCAAGGGGAGACAAGCCCGAAAACCGTCGGGCCAACCGGGTCCATTGACACCCCTAGCTGGGGCGAGGACGGAGTGCGCTAATCCTCTCCCACGGTTTGGCTAGTGACCCTGCCACGAGCAGGTGTCTAGTAGTCGGTGCAATGTGGGCCCCAATACGATGTATGTATTTTATCTACGCCGTCCATCCAATTTTTCTAGATCATTTTAGGGCTTGATCACGAAAACGAGGTATATCTAAATCTCAGGTGGGCCACACCACAGGAAAACAGTAGTGATTGAATGTCCACCGTTAAAAACCTCCTAGTGTCCACTGTAATGTTTATTTGACATCCAACCTGTTGATTATGTCATAAATACCCAGTGTAAGGGAAAAAAGAAATATCGGCTTGATCCAAAAGTTTTATGGCCCCCAAAAAGTTTTTAATGGTGGACGTTCAATAAACACTGTTTCCTGTGATGTTGTACACCTGAGATTTGGATCTACCTCATTTTTGTGGTCATACCATAAAATGATCTGGAAAAATGGATGGACAGAGTGGATGAAATACACACATCATGGTGGGGCCCACAGAGCACTGACCACTAGCCATTGGCTAGTGGGACTGTGGGAGTGTCACTGGCCAATCCGCGTCCTCCCCTTTGCGTGAAGGCACGTGAGACCGCTGCGGTTGCTCTTTCTTCTTTTTCTTATCTGATACGCTTGAAAGTGAAGCGCGCGTGTACGTGTCGCTTCCTCGGCTTCTGTTATTTTTGAGTAGAGTTCTTCTCTCTCTCTCTCTCTCTCTCTCTCTCTAATGAAAAAACAGAAGAAACGAAACGAAAAAGAGTAAAGCAAAACCCATTCCCCTCTCAGACTCCGATTTCTCTCTTCTTGCAATTTCTCGTTAATTTCTCGTGAGATGAATCTGAAAGCCACAGCAGCAAGCTCTGCAAGCAATGGAACGAGCGACTCTTCCGCTCCTAGGCGGAATTCCAAGAAACCCAAATGTACATACATCCCCCTTCATTTTCTCGCAAATTCTCTTCTTCGATCTTCTCACCCTTGATTTTTTTATATACTGAAAAAAAAAAAAATCATTTCTTTCCAATTTTGCCCCTGGAAATGTCATATATTTTCAAGGGCAAAGTTAGTATAGAAAACGGTTGGCGATCGGTTCTCAGTCTCAGAATTAGGTCTGAAATCTTGAGTAATATTGTCTTATAGAGGTTTGCTAACTCCACACGCATGCGGGGCACACGTGCCAGTATGGCACACGTGTGCAAGATCCGATGTTTCTATCTGGTTGGAAACGATGCTTCCATCTCCTGGCCTAAAAATCAAGCGACTTCACTCCTCGAGTGGGCCACAGCATACGAAACAAATGGACGGCTGGAAAAGAATTGTTTCAACTGTCAGTTCACTTTGTAAATTATGTCCCACCTGAGAAATCGAAAGGCCTGATTTTGACGCAGAATTGTTTTCAATCAGATGGACAGCTCAGATCTCACACACGTGTGCGTGTGTGTGGATGGACAGTGCAAACCTCTGTACTGTTATCTAATAGCCATGTGTAGATATGTTTTATTTTATTTTATTGATACCATGCATAGATATATTATATTATATTCATTCTTGTATTTTGCTTATAATAAATATTATAATAGTAGGATACACTATAATTATAGGCTAGTCGCCCTCGGTGGTATACTGCATACATTTATATAATATTAACATGTGATTGTGAAATGAAGTGATATATAGAGGGATCAAAGCTGTTTTTGTTTTTGTTTACTCAACATTGCATTTGCATACCAAAATTTTAATTTATATGATGCGTATTTCATGATAAGCAACCACAACGAGATGGGCGCGACACGTCTCCTACGCTGGTACACTCGGGAAAAGGAATGTGATGGTTTGATGTCCCCATCAGTTCCCAATGGTGGCATTTCAGTTTTTCTTGATAATGTCAGGGGGAGGGTTCCCAATAACTAGGGTTAGCATAGGAAAAACCGGAGGACCTAGTTGCAACCCATTGCTTCTCTTAACTAATATAGATTAATGGAATTGGATAACTTTCTTTTCCCCATGAATATTTCTTTTAAGAGAACTGGTTAACGATACAAACAGTTCACCTAGGTTGCATTTGGCTGCAAAGCTGAGTGAATTGTCAAACTTCAGTTCGATGAAGAGGAAATGACCAATTAATGATGTTTATTGTTTTCACAATAAGGCAGTAGCTGTCAAGTTGCAGTTATGTTGCTTACAAGTCCAACTTGAAAGTGATGTAGTTGCAATTTGGATGACCATCTCTCGATATGAATAGTAAGGTAGGTAACTACTTTTGGCCATTTCCTCTTTGTTAAACTTAAGTTATCGAAATTCGATTCAATATTGCATCCAAACACAGCCTTATGAATAATGCCTATTACAACATGAGTTTGTCACACGATATGGGAGCAATAACAATCTAAAAGAAAGAAAAAAGGATATCATTGCTCAAAAGCAATATCAATCTATTGCTATCTTGGTTGAGGAGGACATGATGGCTTTTTTGCTAATGCTGCTCCCTCATGATGTGGCAAACTTACACTGCCTGCCTTTACCTTAACATTATCCGAAGTCCAAATAATTGTTTTTGTTGCAGATTCTAGGTTTACACAGCAAGAACTTCCTGCTTGCAAACCGATTCTAACGCCAGGATGGGTAAGTTTGGGTGGCAGTTTTAAATATAGCTGCTCTTGTAAGCTAGTTCTTCCACTGAAGCATTTAAAGTCGTATCAATTGCTGAATTCTGTTGCCTGCCTTTGATGTTAGATACAGTTGGAGATGTTATCCTCTGATGATCTACTTTATGTGCTTTCAGGTTATCACTACATTCGCAGTTGTTGGCATTATCTTCATTCCAATTGGGCTTTCTTCCTTGTTTGCATCACAGCGGGTATTTCATCTTTTGATCTCTCCCTGTCATTCATCTTTGGTCCTGTAAGGCCATGATGTTTCTTGAGCATTCTACTCATGATGGGACTTGTAGGTGGTTGAAATTGTGGTTCGTTATGATATTGACTGCATTCCTGAAACTCTGCGTAATGACAAACTTGCATTTATACAAAGCCATGAAACTAACAAGACCTGCACCAGAAATTTAACTGTAAGTTGTCATACATCTGAAGTTTTTCTTCTTATGGAGATATCAAGCTTCTTTAGTGTTCCCTTCTCACTGTATGTTCTTCCCCCCCTTTTATCCTAACAAATTTCATTTCATGAACATGCATTAACTGCTAACCTTTTTCAGGTGCCCAAGGATATGAAAAGTCCCGTCTATGTTTATTATGAACTTGATAACTTCTACCAGAATCATCGTCGGTATGTGGAATTTACATCGAAATCTGATCTGTTGTGTTTATTTACATTTGTTTATTTTACAGCATTAGATTCATCATAAAGATTTTTTTTTTTTCCTGAACCTTGCCCCTGTAAGTAACCGCCCTGTGTCAAGCAAGGTTTTAAAATAACCGTATTGAGTACTTCACTGTGGCCAACTTGGACAGGTCTTGGTTGGAATGGTTTTGCTGTGCCGCAATTGGATTTGAGGGTTAAGTTACTGTAATAATTTGTATGGAAATGATGTTTGAAAATCTGGTGAATACTTTGACTTACGTAAACCAAAATCAATTTACAGAATTTTTTCAAAATTCTTACTATATTATACTCAGACAACTGATGGAAAAGTACAGAGATGAGAGGAAGAATCTGGGCATGGTTTTATAGACCAGGAGAAAGCATGCAGCAGAGTACCTAGGGAGGTTATGTGGTGGGTGATAGGGAAGAAATATTTCCAAGGAGGATTTATCAATACCATTAAAGAAATGTACGAGCGTGCTGTTACAAGAGTAACAATGATCCGTGGTGACATTGATGGTTCCTAGTAGCAGGGCATCTTCATCAGGGATCAGCAGCCTTTACATTTTGCACTTTTTATAGATGAATTAACTTCACATGTGCAGGATGAGATTCCTCGGTATATATTGTTTGTGAACAATGTGAGTTCCGCCTTTTGTAAGCAACAAGCTGCTGAAGAATGTGACGTGCCCTAGCATGCAACGGGTTTTCAGCTAGCCATTACTTGCTAGCTCATGGGACTTTTCTAGCTCTATTAGCGTATGGAAGGCTTTAGCATGCAACGGCTTTTCAGCTAGACCGTTGAATTGGAAGTTTGGGTGAAGGCTTTAGAGTTCAGAGGCTTAGAAAGTAGTAGAACCAAGACAAAGTATTTGGAATGCAACTTTAGTAAGAAGAGTTATAGAGGCAAGGTTTCTAGTTAAGACCGATGCTTAGGAGGTTCCTTAAACAATGAGTTTCGTTAACTTGTCTCAATTATTTAGAAGGTTGGGGGTGAGTGACAAGGATGTTTCCATAAATTAGAGTTGGGTGGATGAGGTGGATATGTGCCCTTTGAATGTTGTGTGATAGCAGCATGCATACCAAACTTAAGGGAAAATTTTATAAGACTAATATATGGGGTAGAATGAGTAGAAATATAAAAGAAAAGAAATATGAGAGAGAGAGAGAGAGAGAGAGAGAGAGAGAGAGAGAGGAACGGCTAGGGCAAGTTGAGAGAGAGAGAGAGGAACGGCTAGGGCAACAACTTGTTGTGTTGTGTATATCATAGACCAACACACAAACACACACATATATTAGTATGAAGGAAATGTTACAGTGCTCTGCTGGGGTATATACAAACACACGCACACACACAAATTACATATATTTCCACACTCCCCCCAAGTTGGAGCATGTATATTGATCATGCCCAGCTTAAAATACATACAAAGATAATGGAGATGATGAGTATGAATCATAGCTCCCCCTTACGCACAACATGACAGAATATAGACTGAAGCTTGTACTTCTTTCCTCCGTAGAATCTTCTCTTCAAATACACGACCATAACAAAACTTGACAACAATCGAGTCAATAACGTTCTCTCAAAAATATAAGTGTGCGTCACGTGCAATACTTGAGAAACAAACAAAAGGTAAGGGTGCATCATGTGCAACTACACTCATAGCAAACAACAGGGTGGAGGGACACTCACGCCATAAACAAGCTTAATAAAAGGAAGAGAAGATTAACTGAGAAGGAATGATCCACCATTTATAAACAACCTCCATGTAAGGTTGGGTGAGGCAATTCATCGACACCTTGTGTGCAGTCGAACCTTCTAAGCACCGTGATGAGAGTCTCAACATTGCTATCACCATCAACAAGATTTTCCACGGCATTTTACAGTTCTACAACATCAGATCATGAAGAAGAAAGGGGATCCATCAACAAAACCCACAAAATAAAAGACTACGACACCCATCTCTCGCAAAAGATGTTGTAGTACCCTCAAACCTCGATGAAACTTTAGGAATCTTGTTCCTGGTGATTGCTCTTGATCAATCACACCAACCCCTTGGAGAAAATCTGCTCAAAACTCATTCAGAAAAGCATCACAACAAAAGGACTGAAATCTGGATTTTTTTGACTTTTTCTTCATTTTGCATGAAACACCATGAAAAACACCTCCAAAAAATGCGGAAAAATCATCGTTATTCCTCTAAAATCCCGATCTATCAGATCCTAAACTTTTGCTTCAAAAAGACTTCATGGCTATACACTACTGACGTCATCTGTGCGCAAGTGTTGTCAAAATCTTACGATTTACGATTTATAATAGAAGATTTTAGTCGAATCTTAAGCAAAAACGATTTGAATCCCAACCTTGAATCCCTTTTTATATGAATCTTACGATTCTATAATTTGAATCCTACGATTTACAATTCAAATCCCGATTTACGATTCAAAGTATACTTGTTCTCTTCCATTTTAAGCTTCGCTTTGCTTTCATTTTATGTTTTCTAAATTGGAGGAGGTTTTAAGAATCATTTAGAAAAAGTAAATTATTTTATTTGTTCTTCATAAGAGATTAAATGATATATGTTCTCTTCAATGTTAAATAATGTAGCTTTTTTTGTGATTTCTTAATTCTTAACTGGTCGATATACCAAATTGATGTATGACTTACCTGTAATGTTTTTATGGATGGTTACAATCATGCTAACTTATATACATTGTGGAATGATGTTTAGAAATCATATTATCTTTTTTTTTTTCTTTTTTTTTTTTTTTTTTTTCCAGTCTACAGTATCAAAGGCTACTTTTCCACCGTGATTGTACATTCAAGAAAGGTAACAAGAACATAAATTATTAAAGGACCTTTGTATTTTTTTAAGGGAAATTTCTTGAAAGACATAAAAATAAATAAAAGAATAAGAATCCTTTAACACTATCATAACATGGTATTACTTGGTGCACATTGATGGCAAAAGGAAGATTGATGAATTTAATAATAAAAAAATTGTGATTTATTTAAATTTTTCAATTTTTTTTTTTAAATTTTAAGAAATTATAAAAAAATCTTACGATTTACGATACTGATTTGTGATTCGATATGATTCAACCCCTACTACGATTTGCGATACAATAACGATTTTGACAACGTTGTACCGTGCGCACGGACGATGTCAGCAGCAAGCCCCACTACCGTAGGTTGAGGTCAGGTCTTGAATGAGAGAGAGAGAGAGAGAGAGAGAGAGAGAGAGAGAGAGAGAGAGAGAGGAACGGTGGCTAGGGCAACAACTTGTTGTGTTGTGTATGTCATAGACCAACACACACACACACACACACATATTAGTATGAAGGAAATGTTACAGTGCTCCGTTGGGGTACATACAAACATACACACGCACACACACAAATTACATTTATTTCCACAGAATGTTGGGTAGTTAGAAGGCATCATGAGTAGGTATTGAGTGTTGCAGATATGAGGATGTCGAGATGGACGTGTTAGAAGACTAGGACAAAATTAAGAATGAGGTCATAGGAAGCAACCAAGGAATCCCAATAAGAGAGAGTGATGGAGAACATATTTAGATGGTTTGGTCACATGCAACGAAAGACCGCAAGCAACTCTAGTATGGAGGGAAATATTGAGATGGTTTGGTTGTTAACCTACAAAAGACCACAAGGAACTCCAATATGGGAGGAAACATTGACTAGGATTGACGGGCCTGAAAAGAGGATGAGATTAGGACCCATAAGTCCTTGGATGAGTGTGTGACAAAAGGAAACATGATCATTAGCAGTGATGTCCTAAATTTCATCAAAAGTTCCCATTGAGGTGCCATGGTTCTTTACAACTACTTGTAGCCCATGTGATGATGTTGGTGGAGTCACCCTCCATAATAGTTGGCACATCAAACTGCTCAGTAATTTAAGGAATCTCATGGGCTATAGTATGGAGGGAAACATTGTTTAGGATTGACGGGCTTGAAAAGAGGATGAGAGGAAGATATAAAAGTTCCTGGATTAAGAGTGTGACAGAAGGAAACACAAGCATTAGCAGTTATGTCCTTTAATTTCATCAAAAGTTCCCGCTGAACTGTCATGGTTTATGCAACTACCTATAGCCCATGCAATGATGTTGGTGGAGTTGCCCTTGATGATAATCGGCACATCAAACTGCTCAGTAAAACAAGGAATCCCATCAGAAGTGATCTCGTTTCAGCCCCATTTGAACCAGTAACCCCAATAGGCCCTGAAAAAGCTAGCCTTGTCATCCCCCTATGGTCCACAAACCAAACCCCTCATCCTGGTTAGACTTCGATTATGTTATTAAGATAATCACAAAGCAATGGTTTTTTTTATTTTTTGAGCAATTCCTAGAATTGCAGCTCAATTCTAAAATTTGTCCAACCATTAAGTAGAAATTTTGCCAAAGGCGAGTGTCACAAAATAGAGAACAACCATGCATTTAGTCACTAGAATTTTATTGTAATGCTCTTAAGTCAAACAATATTTTCAAATATCTTAATCTTACATAGAAACTATTGCTTGGAGTCAATGTGATTCCTCAACTCTATTTTATGACAACATTATTCCTATGTGTTAATGACAAAGGATGTGGGCTGTACAACTGTATGGCTCAGCTAGATGAATATAGTAAGGAGGCATACAGTGGCACGATCCACCTAGTCTTCATTTTTATCCACTGTGTCCCTTTATTTAATCTATTAGGTGCAATTAGTATACACATGACATATTGTAAGATAGTGAGGTTTTTTTTTTTTTTTTGGATTTTTTTGCCTTCTAGGCTTAATATACAAGGGAAGGGAGGAGGGGCTTGTGGCTCTAGTTCTCACTCTCCATTCTCTTTTTCCCATCTCTCTCTCTCTCTCTCTCTCTCTCTCTCTCTCTCTCTCTCTCTCTCTCTCCATCCTTATTTCATGTCACTTCCAAATAAATCTACATGGTATCAGAGCTAGGTTTCATTCTAATTTACACCACTTTCTTCTTTTCTATCTCATAAATTCTTCTTTTTCTTTCTCTTGCTCTTCACCTTCCTTGTGCTAGAAGTTCTCTAAGAAACCTAGGGTTTCTCTTTCTTAATTTTTGGTGTGTCGAGCCTTTGTAATGGTTTGCGTGTGAGAGGGTGAATGTTGTGTTCATGATTATCACTCTTCTCGTGTTCGGTTGGAACATGTTGGGTGATTATTTCGTCAAGTGTGATGTATACATTGTGTGGAGCGTGCAATTGGAGAATTCTTATATTTGTAAGAGTAAGCCCTCATTTGTGTAACCACTTTAGTGTTTTCTTTAATTTTTTCTTCTAATGGAGGTCAAGGTGATCAAAGATTTGGCTTCCTAAATCCATTTGATTGTCTAGAGGTTCAAATAACCTCTATAAAACTACATGAAACAAATTATGTCCAGTGGTCTAAATCAATCCAAGTGTTTTTTACAACAAAAGGTAAATTAAAATTGACCGTAGGAAAACAAGATAAAAGTGATATCACATGTGATTAGTGGATCTAGGAAAATGCTCAGATCATGATATGGTTGTGGAATACTATGGAAACATTTGTTTGTGGGAATTAATGCTTCTAGGTATGTTTCTAGGTACTGCAAAGGTGGTGTAGGATGCGATACGAGAGATGTATTCATATGATAAAAATATTTCTCACACATATCAGTTGTGTGAAGAGATTTTTGCATTTCCACAAGGGGATAAGTCCTTTGGTGTATATTATTGGAAACTGAAAAGAATGTGGGAGGAGCTGAATGTGTATCAACCCCTTACTAGTGATCTGGAGAAACGATTTTAGCAACATAAGTCAACATGAGTTTGGTGTTAATCTGGGCAAGCAAAGGAAAGGCTTATGGAGAATGTCCCCTTTGGCTGTTTGGTGGTGTCTGTGGGAAGAAAGGAATAGTAGATGTTTTCGCGGGAACAGTAAGTCGGTGGAGTCTATATCTCAAAGGGCTAGAATGTTAACTATCGAGTGGGCTTCCAATGGTGAAAACATTAAGGGCTGTAATCTTCTTTTTAGCTGGATTGCTAGTGCGGTTTGCAATGTGTTCCATAACGGTAACGGTGGCTGTAACGGCCACCACCGTTACCGTTACGATACGGGCCGTAACGGCCGTTACGGACCCCGTATCGGCCGATACGGCCCCTTTTTATTTTCTGAAGAAAACAGTTACATGACCGTTACGGGACCGTTACATGACTGTTACGGGACCGTTACGGGGCTGTGTGTGTTGTTGTTTTTGTGTTTTTGTAACGGTCCGTTACAGGGCTGTAACGGTCCCGTAACGGCCGTTACGGGGCCGTTACGGCCTATTTTTTCTGTAACGGCCGTTACGGCCGTTACGACCCCGTAACGCGTAACGGCCACCACCGTTTCCTTTACGTATCGGCCGATACGGCCGTATCGTAACCGTTTTGGGATACCTTGGGCCGGTTTGTCTTTTTGTAGCCTTTTCGCTTTGTTTAATAAATTAGCGTTATCTTTAAAAAAAAAAAATGATTTGTGTGTAGTTAAATTTCTATCTGGCCATATAGATCAGAATATCGGTATTGCATCGGCCAATACGATTGTATTGTATCCGTATCGGCCGGATCCGTACGTAATACGGGTCCGTCTCAGCCCGTTATGAAAAAATGGTGCTATATCACCCATATTGGGCCATATCGGCATTGATTTTTTTTTTTATTTTATTTTTTAACATTGGATATCGGCATCAATATTTCATAGCCTTTATGGCTAAAAAAGACTTTTTTTTTTGGCATTTTTTTTTTTTTTTTCCGTTTTTTCTCATCCTTTTAATTTCTTTGTAGAGAGGGATTGTTTTAAAGGTATTTCCGACCAAATATAGATTAGATTTGAAGATCAAAACTTGTTTTTTTTGGCATCAAATCGAAGAATCAAAGCTCCCGGGTACAATTTTATGAAAATTGAAAAAAGGTAATATGTGTGTGTGTGTGTGTGTGTGTGTGTGTGTGTGTGTGTTTCAATTTGGAATCCCATCGAAGCAACAATATAAATTATTTCGGATCAGATCTTGGTTGATTTGATATAGATTTGGGGTGTTTTCCTTTTTTAAAATCTTTATTTACGCAGTTATTTTCTGAAAATTTTAGAAAAAAAATTTAAAATTAATTTTTTTACTAATTTTTGTTATGATGCTTGCGGAGTCTAAGAAGACTATAGATCTATTGATTTGTTGAAGATTCGGGGGTTTTTCTTTAGAGGACTATGGATCTACTGATTTATTGAAGATTTGTAACTTTTTCTTTTTGATTTTACGTAGGTATTTTATGAAAATTTCAGAAAAATTTTTAAATTAGTTTTTTTCCTGATTCTTGTTATGATTCTTGAAGAATATTAGAATATGGATCTACTGATTTTTTGAAGATTTGGGTTTTTTTTTATTTCTTTTTTATTTATGCATGTATTTTCTAAAAATTTCATAACAAAGTTTTAAAATCGTTTTTTTCTTTTTAATTCTTGTTATGATGCTTGAGGAGTATTATACGACAATGGATCTAATGATTTTGAGCATGCTTTGATTAAAAAAAATATTTTCTATATATTTTTATATTTTTGAGTTAATTTTGGGCATAAAATTTTTAAATTAGTTTTTTTCCTGATTCTTGTTATGATTCTTGAAGAATATTAGAATATGGATCTACTGATTTTTTGAAGATTTGGGTTTTTTTTATTTCTTTTTTATTTATGCATGTATTTTCTAAAAATTTCATAACAAAGTTTTAAAATCGTTTTTTTCTTTTTAATTCTTGTTATGATGCTTGAGGAGTATTATACGACAATGGATCTAATGATTTTGAGCATGCTTTGATTAAAAAAAATATTTTCTATATATTTTTATATTTTTGAGTTAATTTTGGGCATAAAATTTTTAAATTAGTTTTTTTCCTGATTCTTGTTATGATTCTTGAAGAATATTAGAATATGGATCTACTGATTTTTTGAAGATTTGGGTTTTTTTTATTTCTTTTTTATTTATGCATGTATTTTCTAAAAATTTCATAACAAAGTTTTAAAATCGTTTTTTTCTTTTTAATTCTTGTTATGATGCTTGAGGAGTATTATACGACAATGGATCTAATGATTTTGAGCATGCTTTGATTAAAAAAAATATTTTCTATATATTTTTATATTTTTGAGTTAATTTTGGGCATAAAATTTTTAAATTAGTTTTTTTCCTGATTCTTGTTATGATTCTTGAAGAATATTAGAATATGGATCTACTGATTTTTTGAAGATTTGGGTTTTTTTTATTTCTTTTTTATTTATGCATGTATTTTCTAAAAATTTCATAACAAAGTTTTAAAATCGTTTTTTTCTTTTTAATTCTTGTTATGATGCTTGAGGAGTATTATACGACAATGGATCTAATGATTTTGAGCATGCTTTGATTAAAAAAAATATTTTCTATATATTTTTATATTTTTGAGTTAATTTTGGGCATAAAATTTTTAAATTAGTTTTTTTCCTGATTCTTGTTATGATTCTTGAAGAATATTAGAATATGGATCTACTGATTTTTTGAAGATTTGGGTTTTTTTTATTTCTTTTTTATTTATGCATGTATTTTCTAAAAATTTCATAACAAAGTTTTAAAATCGTTTTTTTCTTTTTAATTCTTGTTATGATGCTTGAGGAGTATTATTCGACAATGGATCTAATGATTTTGAGCATGCTTTGATTAAAAAAAATATTTTCTATATATTTTTATATTTTTGAGTTAATTTTGGGCATTCTTTTTATAATAATTTTAGAAAACTTATATTAGTTGATAGATAATCATATTAGCAATATATGTATGAATTTTTGACATACATCAACAATTTATACGAAACAAAAAAGAAAAAATTAACACGACACCTTACAGTAGGTCAACCCGTTAGAACAACATTCTTACCAAAGAATGGTCCAATACCCCATTGAATACATGGTTAAAACACAAAAAAAAATGATGGATTCTTGAATATCTCTTTTTTTTTCTTTCTATTTTCTGATATAGTTATGCATTTTTTGCTTTAATTTCTTTTTTGACCTATACAGGCCAATATGGCTCGATGCAGCCCCGATATCGATACATGACACTGCATCGTATCTTTTTTCCCTAGGCCGATACAGCGACCGATACCTTCATTCAAAACTATGTATCTAGCTTAAAACCATAATATGAGCCAATGTGCAAATGTTGGGTGGTAAGGATGTTCCATCTCTAAATGAAGTTTATTGCCCCCATGTATCTCTTGGCTTTGCGGGTAGATTTTGTGATAATTCTGGTTTGACATCATTTGCTAGACAAGGTAGAGGTGGTGGTCTTGGTGGCCAAGCTATAAAGGAGGTGGCAAAGTTAATCAAGGTGAGGTTGTGGTAGAGGTCGGGGAATTAGGAAGTGTACTTACTATGGGCTTATAGATCACACCGTTGAAAAATGTTGGGACATCCATAAAACGCCAAGTTGGGAAAATCAAGGCATCTTATTGCAAAGAGAGCAGTGAGTCTCATGTTGTACACCTATACTCAGCAACCAAGTACACTTGGTAACATAATGACACTTACCAAAGATGAATATTCAAAGTCATTGAAGAATTGGCATATTTTTGCTGCTATTGTCGCTTCTATAGCCATATTTGTAAATGTAGGTATGACTTGTTTAGGGTCCAAGTTCTCTGCTCCATAGGTCATTGAAGAATCAACACATCTCTACTACTACTCTCACTTCTACAGCCACATTTGTGAACTCAGGTACTGCATATTTGTGGAGGGAATTTGGTTACGTGGAAAGTAGAAAGCAAAGTGTTATAGCCTGATCAAGCGTTGAAGCAGAAAATAGGGCGATGGCTCATACCACTTGTGAGCTCCTGTGAATCAAGAAACTGTTGTATGAAATGACTTTTGCAGTGAGCCTACTAATGCAGTTACTTTGTGATAATCAAGCAACCCCCCATATTGCAAACAATCCAATTGATCATGAGAGAGCCAAGCATATTGAAGTCGTATTGTATTTCACACACTACAAGATTTCTAGTGGTGATATTTCTACCCTGAATGTTCAATCTCAGGATCAATTTGTTGATATGTTCACCAAAGCTCTAGGTCGTAGTAAGTTTACATGTATTTATTCAAGTTAGGCATTGATGACATTTGTGCTCCAGCCTGAGGGGGTGTGGTAACGACTGTGGATTTGGGCCGTGCGACTGTATAGCCCGCCTAGATGAATGTATTAAGGGGCTATATAGTGGTGTGGCCCACCTAATCTTGAGTTTTGTCCATATGCCCCTTTATTTAGTGTATTAGGTGCAATTAGTATACGCATGTAATATTGTGAGGGGTATCTTTGTGTGTTTTTTTTTTTTTTTTTTTTTTTGACTTAATTTATAAAGGAAAAGATTAGAGATGTGTGGCTCCAGCTCTCTCCCTCTCACTCTCGTCTTTTTTCCATCTCTTTTTCTTTCACTTTTCCATCTCCTTTCACTTCTACATAAATCTACACTACCATAGTTTGGATGAGGGTACGATGTCGATATGGCCCTCAAGTTCATTAGATATTCCATATGTTACATCAGTAGGTGATGTGGTAGGTCTAAGAATGATCCATGCTACATAGCCAAACCTTTTAGCATCAGACCTTATCATCACCAGATACTGGATTGTTGAAGGAAAGACTTCTGCATCAGTACTTAGCATTATTTGAAAAGCAGATGACCTCACGCTTTTCGTGCAATTGTCATCATTAGATATCCTCACTTCAGACAGAGGTAACTCAAATGATCTGCCTCTGGGTTATAGTAACAGGTCCTGTCTAGATTCCATCCCCCAAGCAGTATCTGCAACTTGTTGAAAGAGCTGCTTTTGTGGTTAGGAATGGTCATCGAAATTAAACTTGGATCTCATGTTACTAGTGTTTTTGAGATTAATTATTAATTGTTTTGCGTTTTCTGTGTACAGATCTATAGTACTAAATATAACACGAGTAGCATTTGGACATTTTTGCCCCGGCAATTAGTTTTCAAATTACAACGGAATCTGAATATTTTGAGGACTGGTGTCCGTCCTACAGTTGAGATTTCACAGGAAAAATCTACTTAGTGGCTTAGATTTTAATGGCAAAAGCATTAGCTAGGGACAATTTAACCCTTGCAATAATTAGTTTTAGGAGAAGTTAAAGCTGCAGGATGTGAGAAGGGATTTTACGAAAAGAAATGGCATTTTACCCTTTTCCTTCATGCTAATAATCCGCACAACCTGTCCTCTCTTTGCTTGTAGCCTGCATGAAGTGAGCTATTAGGGAGCTTGTGGGACAAATATGATATGTGACGCCCCACAATGATGACTGTGAAATCCACTCCATTCATTCATTGAGTCGGATTATCATAGACCATCAGGCCGAGAATGAGGTAGATCTAAAACTCGAGTGGGCCACAATAATTGAAAATGTGGGATGAGATATCCATAGTTGAAATCATTTTGTGGCTTCTCTCTTTCTTTCTTTCTCTGCATGTGCCCGTGTGTGTCACACACACACACCCCTTTCCCTCAAAATTTTCTTTGCTTTTCTCTCACTCGGTCACTCTCCCCCTCTCTCCATGTGCGGTGCACGTTCCAGACCCATAGTGTATTTAATGGATCTAAGTTGAGCCAACAGTTGTGATGCAGGACGGCCTAATTATGATGCATGCATATGATTATGGATAATTTAGCGGAATAATAGAAACAATAACAGTAAAAATATTCAACATTCACCATCATCGTTAAGAAGACCAAAAGGACACATGCAATAATGTGGGCCATCATCACAACCACGTAGTATGGATTTCAATTATCGCGTGGATTGGATCCGGCGAGGGATGAAACCTCCCGATCTTGCAGGGTAATAATCCAAATGTGTAATGAGATTCACTAGTCCGGGGAATCGAAAGATTTCTCGGATTAGAGGATCAAAATTCGAGAAAATAGGGTTTGAGATCATAACTCAGATTTAGGGTTGTGAAAACTGATAGGAAGTAGGCTAGAAGAAAGGGAAGGTTAGAAAATTACCTTAGAAGAAAGTTGGAAGAAGAGGAAGAAGAAAGGAGAAGATTGGAGAAGAAGAAGAAGAAGATTCACAGAGAGAGAGAGAGAGAGAGAGAGAGAGAGAGAGAGAGAGCTACCAAGCTTGATATTTTATTCATAATCAATCAACTAAAATCGTTTTAAGGCTTAACCCCTTAAATAACAATCAACTAGGAAGGTAAAAGACCGAACTATCCCTAATACTTAAGAAAGATGAATGTAAAAAAACAAGTCGCGCGGTTGTCGGGCGCTCGGTGACCATTGGTTGGGCGCCCGATGGCAGTCCAAATAGTCCAGCGACTAAGTTAAAAATCAGATGAATTTCGGGCGCCCGGTGACCAACGGTCGGGCGCTCGAAGACAGTGAAAACTGTCCAGAGAGTACATCCTCAAATCGGACGACATCTAGTCAGGTCTTCTTTCTTCCTACACGTCTTCCCATTGTGGGCTTTTCTACGTGCCAAATCACATGTGTAGGGCTTTCAATGCTCTTCACCATTCGTCTAGCCACAAAGATGCCTGAGACGCTCGCTTCTTTTGTTGATACACCTTGAAGGGTCTGATGTCCTCATCAAGTTGATTCTCAATTACGAATTTATAATGTTTTTTTTCCCCCTTCATGTCTATGATTTTTAGTGTTAGCTTATGGTTGTCACTGGTGGGAAGCCAACTAATCCTTGTTGTAGTTCTTCAAAAATATCAAGTAAACAGGTCCATGGGTCATATCCAGAACCAATAGCAGTCATAATCATGCATCGCTTCCAAAATCCTTCCAATATTCCAGCACGTCTTTTCCTTAGAGAAGAGAGTCATGTCTTTTTGAGACTGCTATTTTGTTAGAAATCTTGAGCCTCTCCGTGCCTGCAAACTGATGCCATTGCTAATATTTGTTTTCAGATATGTTAAAAGCAGAAACGACAAACAGCTGCGGAGTAAGGAAAGTGAGAAGGACACCGGTTCTTGTGATCCTGAGGCCACCACCTCAAATGGGTTACCGATTGTTCCTTGTGGTCTCATTGCTTGGAGCTTGTTCAATGATACATACAGATTTTCATTAAGCAGCAAGGTATTAGAAGTTAATAAGAAAAATATAGCTTGGAAGAGTGACCAGGGTCATAAGTTTGGGGATGATGTCTATCCAAAGAACTTCCAGAATGGAGGCCTTATTGGGGGTGCCAAGCTTAATGCCAGCAAACCTGTAAGTGCAATATATATATTTTTTTTCCTTGTTCCCTTTTTTGATTTATTTAAATTTTCTTGCTCATCTTCCTCATTCTCCGTTTCAACACCTTATGCTTATTTTATTTTATTTCCCTCTTTCATTTCTATTGATTGCTTCAGCTGTGTGTGACAGTTGAGTGAGCAAGAAGATCTTATCGTTTGGATGCGGACTGCAGCACTGCCCACTTTTAGGAAACTCTGGGGGAAGATAGAGGTGGACCTGGTAGCTAATGAGCAAATAACTGTGGTAATACAGAACAACTATAATACGTACAGTTTTGGGGGAAAGAAGAAGTTGGTTCTTTCAACTACAAGTTGGATAGGTGGAAAAAATGATTTCCTTGGTGTAGCATATCTCACGGTTGGTGGGTTGTGCCTTTTCTTGGCAATAAGCTTCATACTCTTGTACCTTGTCAGGCCAAGGTGAGTGACTTCCTCATTGCTTGTCTATGGTTCCTGATCTTCTTGGCCTTGGGCTTATCTTTAAATTTGCTCTTTCTCACATAATATAGAGAAAGTTCACGAGAGTCCGAGATGCAGTGCAACTTGAAAGATTTGAAAAAGAATTATTTATTTATTTTTTATAAATAAAAATAGACTGACTTTCAACCTCTGTACAACTGTTGCAACAAAATTGATGAATCCCTCCTAGGGAAAGCCTAGAATAGAACACTACTGGCGAATGCATGTTGCAAATTAAATGAAAACCACTCCTAGTTATCTTGCAAGTAAATATAAGGGAATATAAAAAGAAATAACTTGAAGGTCTAAATCCTACTAAATCTCTCCATATAGCCCTTAGGGCATTATGGTTTTGCAAAACCAATTTCTCCTTGTATAGGTTGTGTAAACTCCTAAAATTGTTTATGGGTGGACATGGGGACCCCACAGCGAATTTCTATTCCATCAGAGCCATCCAAATGGATCGTGGGTCTCACATTTCAATCGAACCATTCATCCAGTCCAAAATAATCATTATAACATTTGATCTGATCTGGATGGTTGATCAGGTCAATCTGGACCTCTGATGTGGTTCACATCTCCAATATCGGATGGTTGGATGGTTCAGATCCTCAATCTGGATGGTCAGGAAGGTCTGATCCATAGTCTGAACCCTTGGATGGGCGATATATGGGCCTGATTACACAATCGACCATATCTGGGACTCGATCAGATGATTGGTTGCTTTGGTTGCGTTACCCCATTGTTTACTTTTGAAGTAATCGAAGGAAAAATTCAAGATTTTGTGGGATGATCAAGAAATCCTTTTGATATTTCAAAAATGATCAATGGCCTTTTGTTTATGATAGAGCATGTATCTTTTTTTCTTTTTAATGTTGAAAAATCTGTATACATTTGCCCGATATTACTACTGAAAGCATATTTATATGCCTTTTAAATTTTTGCTTCATTTTTGCCTTTGATAATTTCATATATTTTCAGTGGAAAATGCTTGTGAAAATGGGTCATGGGTGAAGTTTACCTACAGCTGGTTGTAGGTTTTCAGTCCTCATTTATAAAAGTAAAATAACATTAGAGTTTCCGGTTTACTTCCAGTTAGCTTCATAACATACTAGAATTTTCCGTCACTTGGGGCATAATTTGGCATTTTGGCTAGATGAGACATTGGAACACCTTTGTCATCTAAAAATCATAAAATGGACATAATGGAATGCCATCATTGTTCTTGCTAAATTGTTTTTTGGCTGGTAGTGATTTTTCTCCAAGTAAATGGCTTCATTGAATCTTTCCAAAAAATAAAAAATAAGAATCTTTCCAAAAAATAAAAAATAAAGAAAGTAAATGACATTGAAGAATTGGGGATACGCTTCCTAAGTGCAATCATCATCATCATAGTTTTGTCCATGCTATCCAGGATTGATTTTATGACTTGTGTTTCACCAATCAATCCTATCTATGGTCTTATCCTGGGAAAGTGAACAAGCCATATATGTTCTCATCACCTTGATCCATGTCCCTTTTTGTCTCCCTCTCATCCTCTTTTCAGGACATTCAACCCTAATTGAGTTCCTCTCCTTGCTGGAGTTCTCTATTGTCTTTGCTGCATGTTACCTAACCATCTCAATGTGTTCTCCATCATTCTTTTATTAAGACTATGTATACCTAGGCTGCTTTGGATGAGTTCATTCTTTAAGTTTTTACCTTCCTAAGTTCCCACATCTTCATCATTGCAACACTCAGTGTGTACTCATGTTGCTGTTTAATTGCCTAACATTCTAAACCCATGTAGCATAGCCGGTTGATGAACTCTCTTATATTTCCCCATAATGCGTTTGGGAATGTGGAAACCCTTGAAATGAATCGATTTCTATGGAAAACCTATTGTCCTCCCTTTGAGAGAAAAAAGTAGCCTTCAAAACTGGTTTCCATTTCCCAGCTTCTCAAATATCATGGACATCCATTTCACCCAAAAAAGGTGCCAATCAATTTCCGAGGTAGAGAAGATGCATGGGGTTAATGTATGTAGAATCCAAAACAAACAATAGACGGAAGATTAGAATTCATGGTTTTTCATTTCATAAGGACTCCAGGTTACTTTTCTGCATCCACATTTTAGTTTTCCTCCATCCAAACACCCCCTAAGTTTTCACTGGGATCCGGCCATCACTTGACACTCTGGAGCCACATCTCCACTTCATCCTAAATGCAATCTGCCAAAGAAAAGAAATGACAGAATGAAGAAAGAAGTGGAATTCCGCTATGTTGCTCTTTTACCACTTGCCATTTAGTATATTTACATCAATTGAGCTTAAGATGGCTATTCTGCAGGCCTCTTGGAGATCCATCCTTCTTGTCGTGGAACAGAGATCCTGCTGGACATATGAATTAGGATCGGTGCTACTCACCGCTACTGCTGTTCTTCAGGCAGCGGTTCTTGGCATGCAGCTGTGCTTACTTTTGCTTGGACTAGGGTTCCTCTGCACAAGACATCAAATCAACTTAAACGCATGTACCTATTTGTGATCACCAATTTGAGCTAGAAGCTTTACGAGTTTGTAAAAGGTTGGAGCCATAGAGTGTTGGGGATATTCGAATTCTTTTCATCTGGTCTTTCCTTTCAAGGGTATAATGAAATCTAATGCATTATGTCATATCTGGTGATGTTTAGTTGCTAGTGCTTGCTTCTGACAGTTTTATTGGGGAAATCACATATAGCACTGGTACCCTCATCTTTTGTTTTAGTAGTAGTACGCTTTTGGCATTATTTTGCAACCTAATTATAGAAGCAGGGCTTCAATATTATGGTTCTGTACTTGTGCATCTTCAATAGCCTGTTCTAGTGTTCATTTGTCTTTTTATAAGGCTAACAATCCAATAATCAGTTCAATAGAGAGTAATGACCAAATCACAATTACCTTAGCATTCATCTCAAGGGTAACGGTCTTGAAATTGGAATTATGTTACTTTCAAGTTTGACTTGAAAAGAATGAACTGCAATTTGAGGCTACTTCATTATCAACACTTGGATCTGGTAATTGTGGATCCAAACGCAGGTTAAGGGCCCTTTTAGACGCATCCTCCGGAAGGCCTTTTTGATCCAAATGGCAGTTGATCTTGTGCATTTGGATCTCTTGTGTGTTTGGATGCACTTTGCAAACCCCTGTTTCATTTCCCTGCTTGACAAAATAGGCATTAAATCACTGACTCAACAATAAGCAATCTGATTGGCTTTTGCCAAGTTGACTGAGAAAGCAGCCTTGTAACTTCTCTTTTCAGAAACCCCTTTTGAGGAAGTGTATCCAAATGGGCCCTAAATGTCTGGAAGAAAACAGTAAGATTGGTTTTTTAGCATGTTTGTGATTGTTGCTTGTGGTTCTAAAATAATCAAACTGTACTGAATTTCCTGGATGGAATCCAATTGCTCTGATGCTCCCTTGTGATGCCATTTTTTTTTCCCCTTTCTTTTTTCTTTTTTTGAACCTAAGTTGCCCAAAACAATGAATCTAGCTAATGTGATGAATATGGTTTATTTATTTATTTATTATTTATTAATTTTTTTCATACAAGACTGGTATTGATAAAATTATTAGCCAGTTGGCATGATCATTCATTGGATGTGCTCCTATAAATGCTTTGATTTGAAAGGTATAAGTCAATTGAGCAGCATTGGAATTGAATTAGTAACTTTTTCATTGCATGAAATTAGCAAAAAAAGAAAAGAAAAAAACCCCCTTGTTCACAGCAATGAAGATTGAATATTGCTGAATAAGGTAGTGTTTGGAGCACACCCAAGTTGACATTTGGTGGCTGGATCCACTTTGTTTTGAACTTGCCTGAGTGTTTGGAAGGGCGAGGGAATGAACTGAACTGGTTGGGTCATTGATGTCCCACTTTTCTGATCCAATTGTGGGTTTCCAAGTGCAAACGGGAAAAAAATAATAATAATAAATAAATATAGACTCCCTTGGGAAATTCCCAGCATGACATGGAGGTGGCTCCTTCCATTCATCAAGGAGGTAATCGATTCATGGTCCTCCTTTTGACATGGTTGCTCCATTGATCTGGAATTTGATATTTTCCATGAATAAATGCGGCCATAGCTGTTTTTATCGTAGAGTCTGAATCCAACTTACTCCTGGGCTCTTGGATCTAATCCTTCCTCTAATTTTTGCAACATCATCCCACTTCTCTGCTTTCGCATATGTGCTTGACAGCTGCACATGAAGTTCAGCAGGGTTTTCAGGTTCTAACTCGAGCAACTGTTTCACAGCGATCTCAGTGGCTGCTGTGTTTCCTTGAATGCTAGCAGCACCAAGCAATGCTTCCCACACGCAAGAGTCAGGTCGGATTGGCATCTCGTTTATGAACTTCAGTGCTTCCATGAGGTGCCCTGCTCTTCCCAACATGTCTACAATGCAGACATAATGCTTCATGGTGGGATCAATGCCGAATTCGCTAGACATGGATCCAAAATATCGAAGCCCATCTTGTAGGAGGCAGGCATGGCTGCAAGCCGACAGAATTGCTGTGAACGTTACATAGTTGGGGACGACGGATGGGGTCTGTTTCATCCTTTCGAAGACGGCAATGGCTCTGGTGCCATGCCCATGCAGCCCATAGCAGTTAATGAGTGCAGTCCATGAACCCACATCCCTTTCTTGCATGTTATCAAAGACTCGCTGCGCTTTCTCCACATCTCCACATTTACCATACATGTCTATCAGCCCGTTGGTGACGAAAATTTCATGCTCCATATTAGCTCTATATACATAACCATGGATCTCTTTCCCTTGCCTCAAAGATGCTAAACATGAAGACGAACTGAGGATTGCAACAATCGTAAACGTATCAGGTTGGATAGTGTTAGAGTCTT
Source organism: Liriodendron chinense (assembly GCA_003013855.2). NCBI lineage: Eukaryota > Viridiplantae > Streptophyta > Magnoliopsida > Magnoliales > Magnoliaceae > Liriodendron > Liriodendron chinense. The sequence continues at coordinate 1,459,521 of PVNU02001726.1, forward strand.
GCATCTCTACAAAGAGTTCCAATGCTGCTTGAGCATTCCCACTCCGGTTAAATCCCGAAATCATTGCATTCCACGAAACTAGATTTCTCTGAGTCATCTCACGGAAACAACGACAGGCAAATTTGGTGTTCCCGCATTTGGCATACGAGTCGATCAGAGCTGTTGAGATGATGACATCGGACTCAAAACCACATTTGATCACAAAACCATGGATTTGCATTGCTTCTTCGCTGTGGGAGAGGCCGGGAAGAATCACGGCCATGGTAAACGAGTTGGGTTTAACATCCGCGACCCGCATGCCATGAAACAGTTCAATCGCATAGCTGAATTGACCGTTCTGGGAGTATGTGGAGATGATAGCAGTCCATGTGACAATATTCTTCTGAGGAATTTCATCGAACAGTCGGTGCATGGTATCTAAGTGGCCAAACCGGGCGTAGAATAGGATTAGGCTGTTGCTCACAAAGAGGCTAGTGTGGAAGCCAGTTTTAATGGCATGGGCATGGATGGAGAGTCCAATGGTGGGGTGTCGGAGTTTGGAAGAGGCTTTCAGAATGTAAGGGAAGGTGAAATTATCAGGCTTGTGGCCATTGTTCCAAAAGCTGGTGTAGTGTTGTAGGGCTTGGATGAAATGGCCACCTTGAATTAAGGTTTTGATGGTGGAGATGTTGGTATGAGATTTGGGTTGTTGGGTGTGGAATGAAATCAACGGATGTCTTGGGTTTGGGTAGCAAGGGCCATGTCTTTTGATGAATGGTAATAATAGTAATGTCATGGTGGTAGTTTTTTCATTGCCATTCTTCAGTCTGTATCTTCAGTTTCTACCTCTAACAGGGAAGACATGAAAGGGATGTGGAAAGAATTTCCTAGCTTTCCTTGAAAATTACGAAAATAGCCTTAGATCCCTACCCCTACCAAGTTCACTGGTTTGAACGTACTTTCCTGGACTTGCTGCTCATACGTGCCAACGTGGTAAAGATCCAAGACGTTCATCAAGGTGGGCCTCACTTTGTTGATTCTGTCACCAGAGCTCAGCCCGGTCCACCAATCAGGTGGGCCTTTTCGGGAACAAAAGAAGGGATGGTTAGAAAAAGGTGAGCAGCAGCCAACATATTCGATGTAGTTGTATGGTACACCAGATGAGCTGAATGGCCTGATTTTCCGCCAAGGGAATCTGCAAGGTGGTGCTCACCAGATGAGCGTCTTGGATCTTTACACGTGTTCCAGTGTTGGCAAGTGTGAACTGCGAGTGCACCTTGGGTCTCTGTCTCACGCCTCCTTTTTTTTTTTTGGTATACTCACAGCTAAATTTGGAAAGCTCACACGCCACCCTCGCAACTCCCTCAAAATCGAGGGGGAGTTACAAAACCATATTATAACTTTTTTTCAACATGTGGATAACATGATCTACGGTTACAATCAAGCCAAAACCATGGCCCAAAGACAAACGAGAATTGCATGAACCTTACCACCCAAATCCCATTTTCATATGTATATATTACTAACACCATTTTTCATTACTCAAAAACTGCAGAATAATGCTTGCTCGCTGGCTAGTTCTTGCCACCTTCCCCTTTGTTGTACTCTTCCTCTTCCTCTACCTCTTCTTCTCCTACAACATCAGTACAAAGACTACTACTCTAGCATCCTACAGCAATGCCATCGTTGTCCCTCCGGCCCACTTGCGGCCCGCTTTCAGCCTTCTGATTGGTATCCTCACCCGGGCTGATTACCATGAGCACCGCCACTTCCTCCGCCTCATCTACAGCATCCAATCTTCTCCCATTGCCGAAATCGATGTGAAGTTCGTCTTTTGCAATCTCACTAAGGTTGAGCAACGCATGCTCATTGCACTGGAGATTATCCGGTTCGACGACATCATCATCCTCAACTGTTCTGAGAACATGAATTCGGGGAAGACATACACGTACTTCTCTTCGCTCCCCCACATTCTCTCCCGCCGATATGACTACGTCATGAAGGCTGATGACGATGTTTACCTAAGGGTTGACAAGCTGGCAGCTTCCTTGAAGCCGTTGGAGAGGACGGATTTGTATTATGGCTTCGTCATACCTTGCACCAGCCAAAATCCGTTCGTCGATTACATGTCTGGCATGGGATTCGTGTTGTCGTGGGACCTTGTTGAATGGATAGCCGAATCGGATATCCCAGCCAATGATATGGTGGGGCCCGAGGATAAGTTGGTTGGGAGATGGTTGAAGGCTGGCAACAAGGGGAAGAATAGGTTTAGCGATAAGCCGGCAATGTATGATTATCCTGGGTCGAATGGGCGGTGCTCACATGACCTTATACCGGATACGGTGGCGGTGCACCGGCTCAAGAAGTGGGATAGATGGTTGCATGTGCTAAGGTTCTTCAATGTGACCAAGGGGCTTAAACCCTCCAAGCTTTACCATTTTGATTGAATTTTGAGATTTTGGATGTGGGTTTGAAAGAATTGGATTTTTTGAAAATTTGTTTTTCCCTTTACATGTTTTTGGTCGTGAAAAATGATTTCTTGTAATACTAGTTTAGTTTGGTGTGCATTAACATCTCAAGGATCTGATCTTTGATCAGATGATCAGAGAGTTTTTAGCATGAGGACCGTGTCCTACCTGCTACCGTGGTGGCAGGTGATGCACCTGATTGGTTGGTAATTGGTGGTCCCTTAATCTGTAGATCAAACGGTTGCGATGCTGGCTCTAGCATCAGTATTTGAGTAATCTTATGATCCTCGAGGTCGCTGACACCATGGGCACATGCAATCCAGACCACCGATCTGATGTGCCCAACCGTGGATGGCTTATTCCACGACGATCAGTGATCTTGATCACAGAATTGCGGGCCCCACCTTTACAAACTATGGAAGGATCAAGAACAAAGAATCCAAAGCATACCCACTACTTTATTAGAAATTTTGAACACGACCATTTACCATAGTGTCATTAAAACAAATCACCACTACTGCTTTGGTGGAGAGAGATAAGGAGAAATCATAGCTGAGTATTCGAAGGAAAACTCATGAACAGAAGCATGAGAAAGCTTTGGAATTGCAAGATCTTAAACCCAAAAGGAGCATAAGTAGAACTGGGCCTTTCTCTAATTTGGCGGAGGGAAGAAAATGGCATCTGTGCTTCTCTTTGACCTGAAAATCTTCTCTATATCTGGGTCCACATTCAAAGAAGCTTCTAGAACTTGTGGAGAGAGGGCTTTCCAGACTGATGTCTTCCCAGCTAAGTGACTGAAGATAGGCCTGAAAAAAGAGATGATTTTATAAAAAAACATATAATAATCATTAAAAATAGCACTAATAGTTCAATTAAAGAATTGGGTAGCTACTAAAACCAATAAGATCTATGGACATATAAGAAAAACAAATGCTGCTTTTCAATCAATGACAGAGATTGTATTTTTACTGGTAGTTCAAAAACCCAAAAACTCGACTGGATACCAACTGGGTCGGATTGACTCAAAGACTCGAATGACTCTTTACTTGACTCTACTGTTTAATAATAAATTTTTTTATAAAGTAATATTTAATATAGTCAGCTTCCTGTAAGCAAGCCATAAGCAAGTTGACATGTGAATTGCACTGGTTGAATGCTTCTCTTGGAGAAGGGTCGCTGGTTTGAATAGCCCTACCTTTTTTTTATATTCTATTCTTGAACAGTTTGACTGGTTGAGTGACTCGGTCCGAATTGTTGTGAGCTCTTCAACTCGATGAGTCTTATCGAGTCAGGACTGAGTCGCTCTCAAGAGCGAGTTTTGCAGTAATTCGGTTTGAAATCTCACTCAGTTGAGTTGACTTGACCAGGTCTCGAGTGAAGCCAGCAGGTTTTAGAACTATGGTTTTACTTCCTATCATATAACTAATGAACCATACCAATGTTACCTAAATCACCAGCCTCTGTGTGATCTGGATCATGGGTCATTTATGATCTGGACCACTATTTTTACAGACCCCAAATCATGATTTAAGTCTTATTGTTGATTAAGTAGTAATATAAATCTATAATTGGATTATCTGTTTTTACTTCACTTTATTTAATATCAGGCAAATAAAATACAATACTACACCTTGTTAGGTTGCCACTTCAAAATGAGTTTATATATCACGTATCAGAGATCATAGTTTATATAAGTTATGGGTTGTATCATGATTATTTTTAATCCTTACTATAATTTCTAAATATATAATTACTATTATAACTAAAATGAGATTAACTTATTTTCAAACGGCAACCAAACGGGGCCTAAGCTTTGAAGATTTAGAATAATTTGTCGTTTGATATATAAATTACAATGTATGCTTAGTAGCATCTACTGGAGCGATCCACATGATCTGAAGTACCGAACTGCATACATGTTCTTATACCCGCAATCTGGGTAACCTTGAACCGCAGTTCTGATTGTAAGACCAAATTGCATTTTCTTTTTGAAATTGAAAGAGTTCTCATACTTTATTTCACAGAATTTACATGCAGCGCCGGCCTTTTGATGATCCAATTCATTCGTGTGGTCAAATATCTACCCCATTGGATGCCGTCTCCGATTGGGTCGCCATGAAATGTGGACTGCTAGTTGTAATTGATATGACATTTACATTTGAATTATCTGTATTTGCAGTGTATGTGTAACACAAATGTGGAGTGGACAGGGGAAGAAAGGACACTTACTGTGGGGTTGTGATGATCGAAAACCATTCCATTCCTTCATCATCTGCGATCTTAGACACCACAAAGAACCTTGGCACGATGAACAACGAACCTGCAGATACCCTTGTCTCCAGAGCACGATGACCATCCACACCCACGATCTCAATGCGGCCGCTCCCTCTAACAACGTAAGTCACTTGAAATGCTGAATCAGATGAGTATCCAGGGGAGCACATAGCATTAGGATCAAGCTTCACAAGATCGGCCCCAAGCCCCATTTCACCTAGCAAAGGCAAGTTTGCACTTGTTAGAACGACGACACTCCCACCGTTCTTCACATCAACGTCGAGCGGTGCATTGTTGAAGTTGAAAACGGTCCCTTCTCCATTGACTTCATTTGGTTCAGCCATGTTTAGCCTGTCTTTAACCTTCACGATCAAGTAGCCAGATTGGCTTTTCACGAGCTTATTTGCTTCTTCTTCATCTAAATCCCAAGCCCTTTTAACGAATTCCGTTGAGAAACCAGTGAAGATACCGTTCGCGCCTGTTAAGAAGAAGTAGGAGAAAAGACCAGGTTGGAGAGCCTTGGAAGTGTCCCCCAAGAACAGAACGATGAGTTCGGACTCTCCATCATTGAACCACCATGTGACGACTCCAAACGGTATTGCTATGGCTACACCTTTCTTGAGCTTCACCACCTTCTCTTTTGGAGCTCCCGGGAATACTAATCCTGCTTTCCCGCAACCTGTGCAAGCAAGATGCTCAATGTGAGAAACCACAGTTCAAAATCCATCTTGGCACATTGCTGAAACATTTCACAAGAACATTGGAATTGTGAAGGCCATATCTGGGGTCCGATTACATTACAAGAACCAGAAATCAGGCCAGTTTTGGTCATCATGTGAAAAGAAAGGATGGTACATGCAATGAGAGACATTTGTGGCCCACCTGATGACCAGATAAGCCTGATACTTGGGCAAGAACATCCTTATCAAGGCCCACCTAATGAATGATTGCGAGTAGCCTTAGCAGGGCTCAGTGGAACCGACAGGGGTTCAAACAGGCAATTAACAGAGCATAACCACGTACGAATACGGCCTTCGATTGCTCAATGTTCACATATAAGTAGATTTCAAGCACGGTTGTCTGTGTATTTTGGTTCCTCAATCTATTTTAGTTATCAGTCTACTCTTTCTGAATTTAGTAAGGCAATTTATGGATTGAAGCAATCTCCTTGTACAAACATAAACAAGAACATAAGACCCAAATGAGCAACATTTACCTTCAAGAACATAGCCAATCTTAGATGAATCTGCATAGTGAGGAAGGGCTAGACCGCACGGCTCTAAAACAAGCTTTGCAGCCCCTACTTTGGCCTCACCAAGCATAGGAAGTTCGGAGCTTAGCCATATATGGTAGGACCCACCATCTCCGCCGTAGGCTTGCTTGGCTGATTTGGGAGAAAGGTCTACTTCCATGGCTTCTTCTATCGCTGCTACCATCCAACATAGAAATTGATTGTAAACTACAAGAAAACGCGAATATGAAATGCATATAATAGAGCGAATGGCAGCTGTGTCCTATTTAAATATCACCAAATTCGATTTGAAAATGGGGCATCGTTTGGGAAGAAATGAACAGAATGCCAATACCCCTTATATGATCTTTGCTGAGTTCACATTCCTGCACCAATCAGCTCAAGCACACACCACACATATGCCAGTGTGGCACATTGTTATGAGATCCAATTCATTCATCAGCTATGTAGCTGCTTGTCCAAGAATCAGGCCTGTCCACTCGTTCGGCAGGTGGTAGTTTACTAAAGAAATGAGCGGCTTTCGTGCGAAAATGAGCTGGGTGAGGTGGGAAAATCTGCCATCCCACACACTTGTCAATGCATTATATGTGCAAGTAATTCAACAGTCCACTCAATAAGAACCTCTTCTAGTACAATAAATATGGACAAACAATTTCTGTCCATTGATTGGACGGTTAGGATCATCATATTGTAGCGGTTTTTAGAGGGGCAATCAGAGGCGAGCCCCTCATGTTGGACAGTCAAGATCAATGATTGATCATTTTGCTATCTTAATTGGATGCTTAGAATTATCCCATCAAAAGATCCATGATGGATCCATTATTAGACCATTTTTATATTATATTTGATTTAGACATTTAATTTTGATGGGCATTGATTGGATGGTTTGAATTGTAGTCCAGTTCTAGTGGTTTCATACGACATATCATTTATTTTTTAAAATATAAATTTAATTAGCTCAACTAAACAATAAATCTAGAAAATCATGAATTTGAGAGATAAAACCCCAAACAACAAATTAACCAATTTAGAACTTACAATTTCATAATGATACCTATAGCAAACTTTTAAATTCATGAATTGACTAATTTCATGCATCCAAACATGCCATTAACAATTATATTGATTTTTCCTTACAAAAGAATTATTTGTAGGGTGAGGTACCTAAGCGCGCTTGCTCATTTTTTGGCATGGATGGGCCTTTGCAGAACAGTGCAACAATGTGGCATGTTTGTGAGATGGGGCCATTTATTCTCATCAGGTGGGCCATTCTTGTACATTGAATATGGACTGTTGGATATTTATTTCTCACCACCAATTGGTACTCTCACACACAAACAGTGCATGTTCATGGTGCCCCCCACCTGATGAACGGCCACGATCTTGCACTTGTGTTCCATGTTGAGAGAGAGAGAGAGAGAGAGAGAGAGAGAGATGCACCTGTGATGAGACCCTTCAAATCGCCGGTGGCCTTGGATGCAATTGGAGGAAAGAAAATGATAGGTTTATATATATATATAATCATTGAAGAGGGTGTGTGAGATGCGTTTGTACACATATCTCAATTTCCAAAATTTAAAATTTCTAGTCCTTACAAGAGATCCACAAAATCCACATTTTAAATAATTAATTCATGTCTGTGAGTCAGCGTGCGCTAGCTTCCCTGACCATCCTGATTTCGCCCCAGGTGATCTTTATTCTGTGGCCCACCCTTTTAACAGCTGGATTTTCTATTGGGACCATTCACTTAATGGACCCTACTGTGGACAATGTGTGGCCCAAAAACCACAGCAATCAAATAATCACAGCCATCATGTTCCTGCAATTTTCCTGGTGAATATCAACCGTTCACTTTTCCACCATTTTTAAAATTATCACCAAAGAAGTGTATATCTTACCCGGATCTTCGGTCGACATAAAATATACAGGCCTCTAGAAGCTTGAGTGGGCGGATAGCTTTAAGAGCGTTGAAAGCAAGGGGTATATATTTATATGTAGTATATATACGGAGTTTTATTTGGATTCTACCAAATAAAAGAAGGTATTATTTTTTAGCTTTTTGACTTGTTACCTTTTTACTTATCTCTCGCATGTACACAGCTCATGTCAAACGCTGCTCTCTCATACCTTCGAGGACCCACACGATGGATTGTCCCATTAAAGTTGGGGCTCACACAGTGGACGGTCCACATCAAAGATGCCCCCACATGATGGATGGCCCCATATCAATCTGGACCCACATAATGGATGGTCTACATCAAAGGTCGGTCCATAATGATAAATAGCCCACATACAAAGAGGGCTAGTATGATGGACGACCCACTTCAAAGGTGGGGCCAACATGATGGACAATATACATCAAAGGTAGGCTCCACGTGATAGTCAGTGGATATTGAAGTTGGGCCCTACATGATGATGGCTCATATCAAGATGGATCCTACATCAAAGGTTGGCCCTAATGATGAATGACCCACATCTAAGGAGAGCCCCACATGATGGGCAACTAGGCCTGGCAACTAGGGTCGTGTTGAACTGTGTTCGTGTCGTGTCAAAAATTTGCTCACCCAAACCCGACCCGCTAACTAACGGGTCGAAAGCTAGAAACCTAAACTCAGTTTGTTAATTTAACGGGTTACCCATAACTTGACCCATTTAATCCGTTAGGCCTAGTCTGCTCATCAGATGGCCACACTGTTGATGAGGACAACTAACAGTTTGACCCAACATACAGCTGTGGTCCACCTAGTGGGCCTATTTTATCACTGGAAACAATAGGATTCACTCACGACGAGGAGGAATCACTTGAACATTTCAATATTACATATGAAGGAGTGCCAAGGTTCATAGGTGGGCCATGGTTTGGTGATTTAGACATTATGTTAATGAGTTAAACAGGTCCATGGGTGAAACACTGACCCGACCCGTTATGTTAACGGTTCTTAACGGGTCAACTTGTTAGTGACACGACACAATAAGGCTGGACCCGAACACTGATTTTTCGTGCGGGTTAACGGGTCGTGTGGAATTTTGTCAGGCATATGAGCAACCCACATTGAAGGTGGGGCCCACATGATGGATAGTCCACATCAAAGGTGGACTCCACATGATGGGCAATTAATAACAAGTAGACTCCACATGATGGATGATCCACATCAAGGTGGGCCTCACATGATGGACCTTTCGCATCAAAGGTCGGCCTAATGAGAGTGGCACATACCCAAGGCGGGCCCTACATGATGGACAACTCGCATGGGAGGTGGCCCACATGATGGACGGTCCACATGAAAGGTGGTCACCCTCATGATGGGTAGTGATATTGAAGATGGATCCGACATGATGGATGACCAACATCAAAGGTGGGCCCTACTTAATGAATGATGCGCATTAAAGGTCAGACCCTAATGCTAAATGGCTGACATCCAAGGTGGGCCCCACATGATGGACGACCTACATTAGTGGGGCCACACAATGAATGATCCACATTAAAGGTTGGCCCCACATGATGGACAATGGATGTGAAGGGGACCAAATAGACTCGATGGATGATTACTTATGATGTTGAAAACCAAACATGTTTTTTTACTTTTTGGATGATAAGTATGTTGTTTACCAAATATACTCATCTACTGATTAAGTAGAAACCAAGATAAATTACTTATTTGATAACTAGCTTAAGTAACTTACAATCCAAACAGGCCCTTAATGTATTTTTTAGTCCCATGTCGAATAGAGTAAGAGTTAAAAAAATGTTTATAAACTGTTGCCCTTTATAAACTCTTGTAAAATGTGTTGAATTATGCTCAAATTGAAAATCTTTAATCGGATGTGTACCCATAATATGAATTAGTATAATGTGGGGTCACAGGAATCTTCTACAGCCTTTGACATGGCTCAATGAAAAAGTGCCATGTGAGATTTTCAAAAAATAAGTCCCATATTTACTTCACTCATAGTAATCTTTGCAATTCATTGCCAGTGCACTTCCAACGTGCACAAGGTGCTTTTTACTACCATGTGGCCTTAACCTAACCCACTTAAAGCTCATCAAGCCCATTAAGCTTGACCAAACCATGACCTAACATGACTGACTTGGGTCTAAGAACCCCTGCTCAACCAGCGGATACATACATGCATAAATTATGTGTATGTGCCCACAATTCTGGTCCATTAATTTGTTTCAGGTTTTGGGTTGCGTGAGTTCATCTAGATAAGCTATGTGGGCAGGTCGGATTGGGTAGGTTTCAACCCAAGATCAACCCATATTCCAATATGCGAAGAATTAAAAAAGAAAAAGAAAAGAAAAGAAAAAAAAATCACGTGGAAGTAGGCAGGTGCATACGGACGAAAATCCTGCACAGCACATGTTTTACATGGACCATACAACACCGAAGCTTCGTCGGCTAACCATGTTGTGTGTCTGACATCCACTCCATACCTCAGGTGGGTCCCTTGACGTTAGACTCTCGGGCAAAAATCAGCTCGATCCATGATCACCATGGACATCATTTACAATGAGCCGCTCCAGTGGTGGGGTTGGCATACAACTGCAGAAAACATTGATACTTTGGCAGTGCCATGGATACATGCCATACATGATGGGCTGCACCTGATGAACGGTCTGGATCTTGCACATGTGGTATGTCAACACACGTGATGCAAAGCCTCCGGAGCCATCTCATTCTCATGTGAGATGGGAAATAATTTACCGCCTATTGCACGGGACATCACTTGTGAAAGTTGTCACACCTGTAGAAGATCAGGACTCTTCATCTGTTAGGCCTCCCAATTCCCAATACATTGGCCATGCTACAAAATCAGGCGGACCGAACGAGATGAGCCACTTGACTAGAGCAAGACCTCAATGTGGCCTTGATACCCCACATATACGATCATCTCAGCCCAACATGCAACAAGCAATCCACAGATAGAGATGGATGTGAGAGTTGGGAGGGAGGGATAAGGGCCTTTTGTTAAGTCTGAAGCTGAATCTGAAATCTGAATCCAGTAGTATAAAAGCATGTTTCATGACTACTGTTGAAGTCTGAAAATTAAGTATTGAATATGAAACAATCTAAAATATCTCAAACCTATTAATTTGATACATTTACCCTTGTTTGAAGATGTTCTACATTATAAAGGTTTTTTTTTTATTAAATGAAAATAAAATTATTAAGTAACATTCATATACTATAACCCACCTGATTTGTTGATCAAGTTGTTTGGTGGGACTTGGGTTTTCTCAAGGTGACTTATATGACCTAAGGGTTTAGTTCAAGTACCACCATAAGGTCATACAGGAGAGCACACCTTTAGCCGTTTAACTTTTATGAGATCCAAAACCATTTAATGACAAAGGAAAAGAAGAAAAAAAGTAGCCAGTCTCATTTTAACCATTGAACCCAAAAGCATGATCATCAAGAAGTGTGGATTGGCAACTACCCCCACCAAAAGACAGGCAGAGATGGAAGGTCATGTTAAGGACTTTGTGGGGCTACTGTAAGCTATCTGTTTTAAATATATAAGCTATCTGTTTTACCTACACCATCCATGTATTTTTAAATATCATTTTAAGGCATGAGCCCAAAAAAGAGGCACATCAAAGGTTCAAGTGGACCATGCCATATAAAGTAGTGGGGATTTAACTCTTACCATTAAAAACATCCAAGGGTCCATCCTGATGTTTATTTGACATACAACCTGCTCATAAGGTCACATAGGCATGTATGAACGGAAAACAAAAATACCAGTTTTATCCAAAACCTCTGTAGACAGTAGGCTTTAAATCCTCACTACTTCATGTGGTGTGGCCCACGTGAACCTTCAATCTACCTCCTTTTTGGGCTCGTTTCCTTTAATAGTCTTTCAAAATAGGTAGATGATGTGACGTGGATCAAACATATAGATCTGGGCTCGTTTCCTTTAATAGTCTTTCAAAATAGGTAGATGATGTGACGTGGATCAAACATATAGATCACACAGGGCCCATAGAACCCCTAACATGACGTGGATTAAAAAGTTATCGAGAGTTGTGGAAGTTTCGAATCAAGCTGATATTTGTGCTTTCACTTCATCCAGGTCTACATGACCTTATGAATAGGTTAGATGTAAAAAAGTCATGGTGGCCCTGAGAAAGGTTTCAAGGGTAGGTGTCATTATCACCATTGCTTCCTTTGGTGGGGTCCACTTTGACTCGTTTACCTGCTTCATTTTTTGGATCATGCCATAAAATTATTTGAGAAAAGGGATGAAAGGTGTAGATAAAACCCTTGCATCATGATGGCCCACGGAGCCCTTCCCTTGTTCGGGCGGTGGAAGGATGCAATCTACTTCCACCGATTGGGAATTGGGCGTAGATTTCCATCCAAGGCACTTCCTGGTATGGGAGATTAGGTGGGGCCCACCGTGATGTTTGTGAGAAATCCACTTCGTTCGTCTGTTTTTTTTTAATATTTTTTATTTCAATTTAGAACAAGCAATAAAAATGAGGTGGATCCAGAACTCAAGTGGCCATAAGAGGGAAAACTGAGGAAAGAGTTTCCTACCGTTGAAATCTTCCTAGGCCCCACCTTGATGTTTATAGGCCATCTAAACCGTTTATAAGTTCATTCTCACTGGAATGAAGTGAAAACATCAAAAACTTAGTATGATAAGAAACTTTTGTAGCCATACAAATGTTTCAACGGTGGTCATTGATTCCCACTGTTTTCTCTCGTGTGGCCCACTTGAGTTTTGGATCCACCTCATTTTTGGTTAGATGTCCTAAAATTAACTTAGAAAATGGATGGACGGTGTGGATAAAACATAAATATCATGATGGGGCACACAAAGTACAGTCCAGTAGCCCTCTCCTTTTGGCAACATGGGTGGGCAATCATCATGGGATCCAAAAAAAGAAGGGCTAGAGACAGACCACCTGAAAGGGGATGTGTGGGGCCTACGATGGAGTATATGTTTCATCCACACAATCTATCTATTTTTCCATATCATTTTGGAACATAAGACAAAAAAAATAGTTAGATGTAATGCTCAAGTGGGCCGCACTGCAGGAAATAGTGGGAATTGGATGTGAATCTAAAAAACTTAATGCGGAATAATCGGATCGTCTATGCATCAACAATGGAGATTCCATACTGTAATCTTAAAGCCATACCTGATTGGGAAGACATTCCCGACGCCGCCATGTTGCCGAGAGGAACTCTTGGTCTTCCGCACCTTATGCCTTTAGGAGAACCTCTCAATGGGACTAGGGTTTTCTCTTGTATGTTGGTGAGGGGACCAAGACGTATATTTATAGGAAAGAGGGCCAGAGAAGCTTACCCATCACACTTCTCTCATCTAGGGTCTCCACACCGTAGGTTTCCATATCTGGCTTAATAACCGCGTATAGGGAACACGGTTCAAGCGTCCCGCCCCAAACCTATTTGCAATGATCACAACTATAGTGGGGCCCACTGACTCGCTCAATCTGAATAATCCAACGGTCATGATCTATACTGATGATCATGTGTGGCCTACCTAATGGAGTCTTACATTCTCCCACTTGGGCTACACTGATCTCTGAAAGAAAACAAAATATTTTATTTTATTTTGTGAAAAACATTTCATAAAACATGTTTGTTTCAAAAGTTCCTAATAGGAGTCCTACTGATTTCAAAACAATACTGTTGGATAATTATGAGCAACGCTTGTCAGATCCGGTCCATCAAGACCACTGATATTGAATCATGGTAGTCAACACAACATTTCATATTTGATCGAAGTGTGATGAGTCACAATCACAAATACCAATAGCCTTAACGACATGGATCAATGATATGGGGTGTGGTATGAAGATTACACATCTTATGTGATCATACGTGTTTATCTTCAAGTGGTCCTACTGAACGTGTCTCCAAGACACAAGCCAAAGTCTTGCTTACTCAAAACTAAATGTGCACACTGAAGGAGAAGCAAGATATAAACTGAAAAATAGAATCATCAATGCATAAAAGATATCTCTAAAAATGTCTGGACATAATCGGATCATACATGAAAACTCCCACTACTGAAATACATCCTTGGGATCAACAATTCCTATAGACGTCACATGCTTCTTAAAGAGCGTGATAGGAAGGCCTTTAGTGAGAGGATCCGCTATCATCAGCCTTGTGCTGATGAGTTCCACAGACACTTGACGATTCTGAACTCTTTCCTTCACAACAAGGTATTTGATGTCAATGTGCTTTGACCTAGATGAATGCTTGTTGTTGTTGGAGAAGTTAACTGCAGCTGAACTATCATAATAGATTTTCAATGGTTTCGGGATCATCTGCACAACCCGTAAACCAGAGAAAAAACTCTGAAGCCAGACCGCCTGATTCATGGCTTCATGACAAGCTATATACTCTGCTTCCATGGTAGATGATGCCGTAATCGACTGTTTCACGCTCTTCTATGATACGGCTCCACCAACCATCATGAATACATAGCCCGAGGTAGGACTTCTTACTGTCGAGACAACCAGCAAAATCTGCATCTGTATATCCTACCAACTCCAAATGGTCGGATCTCCTGAATGTGAGTTCGAAGTCCTTTGTCCTTTGCAGGTAGCGCAGCACTTTCTTTACAGCTATCTAATGATTCATTCTTGGATTGTTAAGGTACCTGCCCAACATTCCAACTACAAAAGCAATATCTGGACGCGTACAGACCTGAGCATACATGATGCTCCCTACTGCTGACGCATACGAAATAGCTTTCATTCTGTCATTCTCTAGGTCATTTTTAGGACACATGAAATTGACCAAATTTGTCACATTTTACAATAGGTGCTTGGCCCGGAGCACGATCTTGCATGCCAAACCTTTCGAGAACCCTATCAATATAGGCCCTCTGCGACAGGCCAAGTAATCTACGTGATCTGTCTCGGCTAATCTGAATGCCGATGACAAAGGAGGCATCACCAAGATCTTTCATCTCAAAATTTTGAGATAGAAATTTCTTAGTCTCACGTAACAATCCAATATCTCTACTGGCCAATAAAATGTCGTCAACATACAAGACTAAAATAATAAACTTACTCCCACTGATTTTCACATATATGCACTCATCCGCAGTGTTTTCAATGAAACCATATGAGGAAACAATTTCATGAAACTTTAGGTACCACTGTCGTGATGCCTGTTTCAACCCATAAATGGACTTCTTAAGTTTGTAGACCAGATGTTCTGAGCCTTTGGCTTTAAAACCTTCTGGCTTCAACATATATACGTTCTCCATTAGATCTCCATTGAGAAACGCAGTTTTCACGTCCATTTGATGTAGCTCTAAATCCATATAAGCCACAAGAGCCATAATGATCCTAAATGAGTCTTTCTTAGATATAGGTGAGAAAGTCTCCTTAAAGTCAATGCCCTCACGCTGAGTGAAACCCTTTGCAACTAGCCTGGCTTTATACCTTTCGATATTGCCCTTAGAGTCCCGTTTGGTTTTAAATACCCATTTGCAACCAATCAGCCTAATCCTTTCACGCAATTCAATAAGGTTCCAAACTTTGTTGTCCTTCATCCTTCATGGCATCGAACCAATGAGAAGAATTCGCACTTTGTTCGACCTGTGAAAGGGATACAGGATCCTTTTCAACCCCAATGTCAAACTCATGCTCCTGTAAATAGATGATGTAATCATTTGGTATTGCAGATCTTCTCTCTCTATGTGATCGTCTTAATGGCTCATTATTCTAAATTGGGTTTTCCATTTCCTCATCAGTGGGTTGTATTTGAGGTTGTGCATGGTCGTCCATAGGGATCTCAGGGTCTACTACTAGACGGACAACCATGCTACTCTGAATGATTGTGGTGGGAATCACAATCCGTTCTTCCTCAAATACAATATCTATTAAATTTGTGCTCCCACTATCTTCAGTGTTCTCAATAAACCTAGCATTCACGGTTTCAATGACTCTTATGGAATATGATGGACAATAAAATCTGAATCCTTTCGATCTTTCTGGGTATCCAATAAAGAAGCAACTAACAGTTCTAGGGTCAAGTTTTCTTTCATGCGGGTTATATGGTTTGGCTTCTGCAGGACAACCCCATACACGACAATATCGTAGACTAGGCTTTCGCCCTGTCCACAATTCATATGGAGTTTTCATTACAGCCTTACTTGGGACCCTATTAAGGATATGTACAGTCATTTTCAATGCATCACCCCATAAAGATTCTGGCAACGTAGAATTACTAATCATAGATCGCACCATGTCCTTTAGGGTGCGATTACGCCTTTCCGCTACACCATTCTGCTCTGGAGTACCAGGAATGGTGTACTGGGCGACGATGCTACAATCTTGTAGGTATCTAGCGAATGGACCTGGATTACGCCCAGATTCTTCATACCTTCTGTAGTACTCACCACTACGGTCGGATCTAACGACTTTGATCTTCCCGTCGAGTTGGTTCTTGACTTCAGCCTTATAAATCTTAAATGTATCCAAGGCGTCTGATTTTTCGTTAATGAGGTATAAGTACCCATAACGAGAATAGTCATCTATAAAAGTGATAAAATACTTCTGCCCATTCCAGGATGCCGTAGGGAACGGTCCGCAGATGTCTGTATGAATCACTTCTGAGAGTCCTACGCTCCTAGTGGTACCCTTTTTTCTTATTCTAGTCTGTTTACCTTTAATGCAATCAATACAAACTCCAAAGTCTGAGAAGTCTAGGGAGTGAAGAATTCCTTCACGCACAAGCTTTTCCAATCTCTCACGAGAGATATGGCCTAATTGCTTGTGCCATAGCATGGAGGAATTCTTATAATCTAAACTTCGTTTGATGCCTTTAGTATTTGCATGTGATGAGTTAATGCTGTATACATGTGAAACATCCAAATCTAGCTGATAAAGGTTATTAACTAAAGTGCCAGAACCAATCACAACTGAATCATAGTAAATGCTTAATTTTCCATTTGCAAATTTAAACTCATAACCAAATTTGTCCAAATGAGAAATGGAAACCAAATTGCGCCTTATAGAAGGCACACAAACAGTATCTACTAGATCAAAAAAGTGTCCTGACGATAACCCAAGCCTACAGACTCCAATAGCTTCCACGTTTGCTCTAATGCCGTTCCCCATATAGACTGATCTCTCTGCATCAGTTGGCGTCCGGCTTTGGAGCATATCCTGCATGGAATTACAAATGTGAATAGTTGCACCAGAATCTATCCACCAGGAGTCTGTGGATATATCAGCTAAATTTGATTCAAAACAGACTAAAATATGGTCTTTACCCTTAGAAACGAGCGATGCTTTAAATCCTTCACAATCCTTCTTCTAATGATCAGACTTCTTGCAGAAGAAGCAGCCATCATTAGGACCCTTCCTTTTCTTCTTAAATGTCTTTCTAGACTTAAGCTGATTGCCACCCACAGGAATCGTAGAACTTTTTCCTGAAGTGTGCTTTCTTTTCTTATTTCCTTTTCGTCCTTGACCAGATGTCACTAGGTGCGCACTTTGTGTCTTGCTCGACCTTCTGAGTCTCTCTTCCTCCTGAACGCACTGAGATATCAGTTCATTCAATGTCCACTTTTCCTTTTGAGTATTATAACTGATTTGGAATTGACTGAACTGTGGAGGGAGGGAGTTCAGAACCAAGAAAATCAGGAGTTCATCCTCAATCTTATGGTCCTAAGTGTGGATTTTAGCCACCACATCAGACAATCCACCAATGTACTCCCTGATATTTCCTTGACCGTTATAGGTGGCTTGAGTCAGTTTATGTAAAAGTGAACTCAGTTCAGCTTTATTCGATTTCTGAAATCGTTTTCCTATTTTAGTCAAGAAATCTTTAGCTTTCTCAGTGTCGGGCATGACACCCTACATGGTCTCAGAGATCGAGTTCTTTATGATCTTGAGACACATCTTATTTGACTTGGTCCAAGCCTTGTAGTGAGCCTTTGCTGATTCTGTACTAGAGTCAGTTGGAATAGGAGGCTCTACTTCCTCCAGGGCCAGGTCCAAGTCCATGCAACCTAGGACTATTTCAACGGATAACTTCCATTTGGAATAGTTGGACCCAAGTAAGTAAAGGCATGAAATTGAATTGGGTTGGAATATTGGAAACAGTCATAGCTGGACATTCAAAGTATAAAACTCACATTAATAAATAAGTCCCATATAACAATGAATAAACATAAACCACAAATATCATGCATGTATGTTCATTCGATTGATTTGGGCCTTCAATCAAATGACCCAGAATGATGATGGGCCATAATCATCAAAATCTGGCAAGAGCCCAGCGTATCATCACGATTCCTCCTTTGGGAGAAATTACAACATACAGGAGGCTCTACTGAATATAAAGCTGATCAATGCTAGTGAAATAAATCTAAGACGCCCATCATCTTTGGATGAAAGGAGTCTCTCAAACCTATATCACCATCACCAATCACTTCATTCCGCTCACATCCAGCCAAACGATGATACTTCTTTGTTCTGACCACCGCTGCCTGGGTATGAACGCAACTGAACGCAATCCTATAATGGAGGGTCACTGAATTCCAAGTACAGAAGTCTAGAAGTAGAAATCTTTGCTAATTGATGTCACTTTGGTGGCTAACACAATAAGCTCCAATCCCCACTCCTAGACTCAAGGATTGCTTAATGGTCTTGCCCACAATAGACCATACTGCAAGAGTTCTGATTGGGCCTAAAATACGGCTGATGTTAACCGCTTGTATGCTCAAACATATTCTAAAGTGATGGTTGTATTGAATACTTAATGGTCAACAACTAAATATCAGCCATAAACATATGGGTAATGGCCCTATTTTAGGCCAAATCAAAGCTTAATAGGTATAACCATGTATATTAAATTACTTGGTCCATCTAACAAGTGAAATTCTCCAACCATCTGTTTGTACACATGAGTTTTGCTAGTTTTAAAATGGTTCAAGTGGATTATTACAATGGTTAAGATCACTTTGGACAATGGGGCCAAGTACCCAAAGTGGGCCCTTAAAGGTCCAAAAGAATCAATAAGACATTAAGCCTAAGGCTAGGCCCAAAGAAACATTAACCAGGCCCCCTGAAAATTAGGCTGAATAAATTCGGGCTTGGGCCGGGCTGGCGGGCCTGACCAAATGGATTGGGCCTGTCGGGTGAAGCCCGCTCGCTTCGGGCTGGACTGACATTGGTGTTGCTGGACTGGGCCTGATTTCATTTGGCCCTATGTTATGTACTGGATCAGGGCCTAGCTCATGGCCCAACCCAAATAAAAGGAAAAACAAAATAGCAACTCCAATGGTCTCACCGCCACAATGACCTGTTGCTAAAACAGGAAACTCACAACGCCCAAACTCAGAAACCCTAGCCTCCACTATCTCTACGAATCCGGCAACCTCACCGGAATCAATGGTAGTTAGCATTGCTGCCACTATGACTAGGACGAAAAACCCAAGCCGCCGTCACAGATCCAGTCCATTGCCGCGCTCGCCATCAGCCACTGCCGTGACTGCTGCAGAATTCGGCTGCCGCTGAAGAAGAAGATGAGAAGGGTGTGATGGAGAAGATGCCATCGCCGTTATCAACAACGGTCGCGAGCAGTGGATGGGCGGTCGGTTTGCGGCGGTCATTCTGCAACAGTTTGGGGCTCGAACTGGATTGGAGGTGGGTTTGGGGCCATGATCAGCGTCGGGAATCGTGGCTACGATCTCGTTTCTGATCATCTGAGACAGGACATGATCGCCGGAATCGGTGGAAGATGATCGACGATCTCTGCCGCTGACGATCAGTGAATCGCGATTCATTGCCTTCTCTGCCGCTGACGATCAGTGAAGCGCAGTTCATTGCCATGGTCACAATAGGGGTAGAGAGAGGACGGCTGCCATCAGCTATGGCGGCAAGGTCGCACAGAGGCGGCAACGGCAGGTATGCCAGAATACAAGGCCCTGATGCACCCACGGCATGCCAGAATCCAAGGCCGCCGACCCCCAATCCCGGCAGCAGCACCTGAATCCAAGATCGTCGACTCCCAATCGCCGCTGTTGCTGCTGATTGGCAGCCATCGATGATTAGCAACCCATTCACTAGAGAAGATCTGCAATGGGGTTTTGTACATAAAGGGTTGCGGAGGTGACTGCCGTCTCAAAAACTTTGTATGCAAAACTCAATCGGTGACAGTATGTCACGATTTCATGGATCGTATGCCTAAAACAAATTTCTTAATACATATGGGGCCAAATCGGCACCCATTGGAATCCGGCATCCAAATCGATCTAGCTTGGAGAGGCATAAATTGGATCTTCTGATTGGGAATCCCCAAGATAATGCATAGTGTGCTCTGATACCAACTGTGAATCTAAAAAACTTAATGCGGAATAATCGAATCGTCTATGCATCAATAATGAAAATTCCATACTGTAATCTTAAAGCCATACCTGATTGGGAAGACATTCCCGACGCTGCCGTGTTGCCGAGAGGAACTCTTGGTCTTCTGCACCTTACACCTTTAGGAGAACCTGTCAATGGGACTAGGGTTTTCTCTTGTATGTTGGTGAGGGGACCAAGACGTATATTTATAGAAAAGAGGGCCAGAGAAGCTTACCCATCACACTTCTCTCCTCTAGGGTCTCCATACCGTAGGTTTCCATATCTGGCTTAATAACCGCGTATAGGGAACACGGTTCAAGTGTCCCGCCCCAAACCTATTTGCAATGATCACAACTATAGTGGGGCTCACTGAATCGCTCAATCTGAATAATCCAACGGTCATGATCTAAACTGATGATCATGTGTGGCCCACCTAATGGAGTCTTACATTGGACACCTACCATTGAAAACTTCTTAGGGCCACAAAAAGCTCTGATCAAGTTGATGTTTGTGTTTTCCCTTCATCTATGTCCGTGTGACATTATGAAGAGGTTATATGAGAAATAAACCTCAAATTGGACCCTAAAAAGGTTTCAATGGTAGTCATTTAATTCCCATCGGTTTATATGGTGTGGTCCATTTGAGTTTAAAATGTCTCATTTTCGGGTTCATGCTCTAGAATGACTTGAAAAAGTTGATGGACGGTATGGATCTAACACATAAATCATTGTGGGGCCTAGAGAAGTTACACATTAAAAAGTTGGGTTGTATATTATGCAATCTATTCAGGAGAAAAAAAATCTCACACGGGAAATTTTGGAAGCAATTTTAATTTTTTATAGAAAAATTAAGGAGCGCATCTCGTATTCACCATTAGGTTAGGTTTCCATCGCCAAAAAAAATCAAGGAAAAATCACCAGGCGCTTTCCGAATTCGGCGTTAACAAACAATGCTTAATACGGAACATTTCTCAATTTCACATTAAGTAACTTTTTTAAGTGCTAACAAACAAGCCCTAAGTGTATAAATAAAGAAAAGAAAAGAGGGAGTGGGATGGACGGTGTAGATATATAAAAAATACATCAAGATGGTGCCCCACAAGGTTAGGGTAACACTCACCAAGAGCCTATTTGGGCAGCCTAATTAAATAGCATTAGGTGGTATGGTATAGCATTAGGTCTTGTGCCAATTTCATCGGATGTTTGATAATATAAGAATGGTTTATATTAATCCAGTATCACGTATTCCAATGCCAAGTGTGAATTTTGGTGGATTTCTAGTGGATCCCGGTATCCGCTACAGTTGTAGGCCCCACATTGATGCGTATGTGCCTTTTACACGTTCCATTCAATGTGCACAAGCACATGGGTGACCAAAATTAGTTGTGAAATGTGGCCTGTTGATTATAATTCCATGGCCCACCAAACACAGAATTCACATAATACATTGTATTTGGTAAGAAAAACATTTGATCCCAAACGTAGAAAATGATGATGTTAATCCCATTTATTACCATAGTATTGGCAAACATGCAATTTAGTAAGAAAAACATTTGATTCCAAACATAGAAAATGATGATGTTAATCCCATCTACTACTATAGTACCGGTAGACATGCAATTGATGAAGAATAAAGTCAGTCCTATCTAATACCATTTCATCCCTTGAGATACAGCTGCCCAAACAGGCCCTAGGCTGTTCCCAGGGTCCCAGCTAATCCGCTCTCCTCCTATCGCTTCTTGTTTGGGTCTATGCATATTCAAACGTACAAATCATACAAATCGTGGAGCACAAAAATTGCTTTTGATTGGTTGCCATGAATGAGGACAGGTGCACTTTTAAGCAATGCATGCATATTGTAAAATAATATGCATGTTATTCTAACACGTAACTATAGTACAGTACGGTCGCAGCCAATGTACCTGGTCCACAATATTTATGGTTCCAAACATAAATCATATTTTCCATGCTTGGCCATCATATTTACATTTTCAACCACACTTAGCCCAACCTAACCTGGGCCCAATTGGGTTAATTGCATCCCCCTACTCCAGTAAATACATGGTTTTCCCACCAAATCTCATGAATGCATATTTTAGTTTTCTCATCATGCCATGTGATAGGTGCATGCACCCAAGTGACCTTTAGATGTCGTATATAAGTGATCACGTTAAATGTCATACATATACCTCAATTCAAGCAATTCAAAGTGGACCACCTTTGGATGATCCAAACCCAAAAGCTACACGATTCATCACCAATCAATTAACATTGATTTATTATGTGGGCTCGATTAGGTGGGTGTCATTATTACCGTTGCTTCTGATATATGTGAAATACTGACGGTTACACCTCTGAAATTACGTTTGTTAGTATTTTATTTAGGATTAATTCTATTTAATTATGTGACTTCCATGATTTTTGTAGATAATGAAAGAAGTTTGAAAAGATGAAAAATGTTCGAAAGAATGTACTTTTCTCAGATTTACCGTCCAGATGATCGACATTGAATACCATGAAAGCCTAAATCTTATACACGTGTGATGCCATGTTAATTAACGGCTTGGATTCCCGAGTTGTAAGGCTGCCAGCACATCCAAAGGCAAGCGAAAAAAATGAATTTCAAACCATGTTCAGCCCATCATCGAAAGCAGCACTTCTTAGCTGTCCATCAAAGTTTGACGTTCATCTCCAGCAGATGGCTTTCACAGCTGCCATCACATGATACAGGCCACACGTGCCACCTAAATTCCATCAAGATCTCAGCCCCACTTTGCACATGCAACAGCTAGTGGCTGTCAAGCCCAATCAATGGCCATCAAATAGCAGCTGATTTCAGCCATTCAGCAGCTATCTGCATCTTACAATTACACATGCAGAATCTGCACTGATCAAATTCCAGCCTTCCAATCTCAGCTGTCCTTCACACCTATCGTTCAACTAGGAGCAAGCAGTTCATCCACTGTCCAAATTACCTCCGAGCCGTCCATCATCTCAAGCAGCCCAAACTTCAAACCTCAGCTTTCGACACCAAAAATCTCAACCATCCAGTTATCATGTGGACCCCATCTACATCAGCACGACCGATGACCACATTATCTTCAATCTACTGTCATCAATTCAGCCATCAATGTGACCTCTCTACCGTTCATCAACAACAGCACACGTGCTGTGCAGCTAGCCCACCAGCGCTCACCGTCCACATCCAGTAGATGTAGACGACAGCAAGGTGGATCACTTCATGAACGGCTTGGATGGAAGGACCTTATCACACTGCTGTCAAAACTGAAAATAATAAAGAAAAAAAGAAAAGAAAAAAAAGGGAAAGAAAACAGTGCTGTCGGTTAAGAAAGAAAAAAAAAAAAATAGAAACAAGCATGTTTCCGTTTTGGATTTCCAACAAAAAGAAATTGTTATTCCTATTTTTCACCTTCTAGCCCAATTCGAGGGGTCTATATTAATGACTTTTGCAAATCTAGTTCGTCTATGTTGAATATCAGCTCAACGAAGAAAAAACCTAAGTGATTTTGTGTCGATCGGAGCTATGAATTGATTGTGGCGGCCAAAACAATACGATGTATTCAGAAAGTTTCCTGATTCCATCTACTCAACTTTGGAATGGTCCAGGTGGCCCACTACTAATAATATGAAGAATCTAAACTGACCATCTTTTAGATCGCATCGATATATGAATAATCACAAAGTTTCAGGTCAAATGGATGTGTGGTTTGATTGTACCGATTGAAGAAAGATCGACCATCTTGAAAAATTTCAACTGCGCAGATTTTATAGAAAACTCTAAATATTCAATCTAAACCTCTGTACACTCCGTATCATCAATCATAAGATGACTGGTTCTGTAGTTATCCGAAATGCGTGATTTGGAGAGGCAATCATTTTTCTGATTCACGGGCCCACTCAAGAGATAATTGGAAAGATCGAAATCATCCATGAGGTATTTCATATGTCAGGGAAGCTACATATCAAATTTCAAGGCAATCCGACCATTGGTTATCTCGTACCGAGCAAAATAAAATATGTTCTGTTGTCGTCCTCATGTCTATATTATAAATAGGAAGCTAAAGTTATTCTCAAAGCAAGTTTTTTTCTACAGATTTTTGGAGGATGAATTTCAGAGAGAGTATTGGTGGTGGTGCTAGGAGAATAGAGAAGAAGAAGAAATAAGGCCAGAGTTTTCAAGTGAGATGATTTTTCAATCTATTTTTTCAATTTTCTTATCTTTTAATTCTTTAATCTACACCATGAATTTATAAATTATTTGCTAGGGCTGAGATGAAGCCCCTAATTGGACTAATCCTTATCTAAACATTGTTGATTTCACTCAAATTTCAGATTTGATTTAATTATTTCTTTCTCTGGTGTTTTATTAGAATTTTTTAGATTTCTCTTATCTATGAGCTTGACCATAGTTTAGATGTGGGTGATGTTTGAAACTTTATATTAGGTATGCTTGTGTCTGACCATGAACAGGTTCACCTATAGAGAAACAAATAGGATTTATAATTTTTCATGCCTGACCATGGATGAGAATGTGTAATGCTTGAGATTTTTCCTAATTTCATTGTTTATGATTCATGATCAAGATAACAGATGATGGATGTTGATTTTAATGATTTGATTGATCTTTAATGTTTGTAATTGCATGATCATTGTGATGCATGCATTAGAGACAGTTATTGTCAAGGGAAGACTCACTTGAGTTTTTTTAGGGAATATACATCTTATGTTCCTAAACAAGGATACAGGTTGTGCTTTATTTATAATTTTCAATCAATTTGGATTTGGGAGGATAAATAAGTAAAATAGGGATTATGATAATTAGGGGTGGATTCAAAAGTCCTAGTGCTCTCTTTCTCTAAGTAAATCTCTCTCATTATTTTTAATTATTCTTCATTGCTTTTTGTTATTTTAATTAGCAAATAGCTCAATTATTTGTTGGATTAGTTAAGTAGAATCCTAAAATTCGAATTAGTACAACCAATCCTCGTGGGAACGATCTCGTAATACAGGCCGTGTCTACACTCGATTCGTATACTTACGAGTTTAAAGTTATTTTAAATCATGTTGTTTTAAAAATAACATCACTTCTTATGGTGTGGTCCACTTAAGCTTTGGATCTGCTTATTTTAGGCTTATATTATAAAATGATATAAAAAAATGGATGAATTGCATGGATAAATCCTATGCATCATGGTGTGCCCCATAAAGCCCCTACTAGAGCCATATCCGTCCCCATAGGCATGATGCAATCTGCTTCCCCAGCCAAAACCAACCCATTTTCACCAAGTAAATAAACTTCTTGCATGGCTTTTCAGATCTCGAAGGAACCAACAACATGGATTTAAGACTCAACGACCCCCAACGTACTCATCGAGCCTCAAGTCCCATCCATGGAACATGACCTTATCCATTTCAGACGCTAATTGGATGGTGAGTGTTGAATACTTATATTAAACAGATGTAAGAAATAATTAAAAGGAAAATAATCTAAAACTCTACACCTAAGCAAATGATGAATACGAAACCAATCCACCATTGGGACAAGGTGTGGACGACGTCACTTTTTTTTGGAGATAGTTGCACCCCTTAGAAGATTTTAATCAGTGAAGAGGCTCTTGGTGCACTATCTTCAGGATACAATGCGCAATGTGTTGGGGCGGATGCACAAAACTTCAAAATCTCGCACCCCAACTACCGTGAATTATGGGATTTAATATGTGGAAAACACAATTAACAATCAAACACCATGACACACAAGAGTTTTGTACATGAAAAACCCTTCAACAGAGGTAAAAAACACGAAACCTCGTCTAGATAAACAAATATACTATGTAAGAACTTATTACACAGTGATCACGAGCAACACAAGATCGGATCCAAACAATCTTCACCCCAAGGGCAGATAACAACCAAAGAGAATAGAAACAAGAGAGATCTCACTGATCCGATGACTTAGAAATAGCTGAGGATGAACCAGCATCGTGGATGAAGCGTCACGAGCCCGAAACTCTCTCCCTTCGATCTTCCTCTCTCTCTCTCTCTCAATCTCTTCTTTTTCTCTCTCTATATCTCTCAGGACGCGGAGTCTCTATTCCCATACCTTAATCCCGATTAGTAAGTGTTTATATAACACTTTGCAAGAGTTAGAGCTAAAACAAGACACTGCGTAATATAGTTCGTGCGCATAGTTGGTCACTCGACCCAACCCTGTCGGTCGCCCGATAACGCCAAAAACAGTCCAAAGTGTAATATGAGAAAACCTTCTAAGTTTTGGTTGCTCGAACTCCTCCTTCGGTCACCCGATCACCAAATTGTAAGTTGCTTGATCACCAAACTGTCGGTCGCTCGCTCGAATTGGTCTGAAACAGTCCAGAGACCAATTGCCTCATTCGGGGTAGTTTCGATCACCCGACCCAGTCTGGTCGGGCGCCCTACTATCTCTGGTTGTACTCTCTCCTCTGCTCTTGAGGAGGAACACCTTATCAAATCTCTCCCTTCGGACTTAGGAGGAGGGCTTCACCATCTTCAAGCCCACCAGGCTTCAATAAGCCTCAAATTTTCCCTTGGGCAATGCCTTGGTCATCGTGTCTGACTCGTTATCATCTGTACAGATCTTCTTAAGCTGTAGCACCTTTTGCTCCAACGTATCCCTGATCCAGTGATACCGAACCTCTATGTGCTTCAACTTGGAAGGCTGACTTAGATTCTTACTCAAATATATCGCACTCTGGCTATCACAGTAGACCATGTGCTTCTCCTACTTTATGCTAAGTTCCTTTAGGAACATTTTCATCCAAAGTATCTCCTTACGTACCTCTGTGACTGTGAGGTGTTAGTGCACTTTTATGTGGCATACTAGTGTACCTTATTTATCAATCACGTGAGTCCATATGTTGTAATGTCGGTTGAGCATTGGCAAGCTGAAGACCGAAGATTCAAGTGGACAAGAAGCATCAAAGAAGAAGAACAGGTAAATGAGATGCCATGGTGACCCTGACCCTTTGAACTAAAACACCCAAAACATTTTAGATGACTTGGACCAATTAGGAATACCCTTAGTCATTATTATTAGTCTTAAAACACCTTGAAAAATATGATAAGTTAGACTAATTAAAGAGGTGGAAGCTGTTGTAAACAAAAAAGCCTAAATGGCAGTTTTCGATTGATCTTCGATAAATCTAACAGTGGTTCCGATAGGACTCCGATCCATCAGACACAGGTCCCGATCAATCGAAATTTGTTCCAGAGGAGTTGAAAAATTCACTGGACAGATTTTTGATCAATCGAACAGTGTTTCCGATCAATCGGATGAGGTCCTTCTGATCAATCGTACCTTATTTCGATCAATCAAATTTGTTCCAGAGAATTCTCTGGATAGATTTCTGATCAATCCGATAGGTTTTCGATCAATCAGAAGTGACCTCCGATCAATCGGAGATATGTGAATCTGCTCATTTTTTTACTGTTGGAAGAAAACTTATAAAATGAGGGTGATTTATTTTTGGGCAGAAGAGAGAAATTTTGAGGAGATAAAAGCCACTATTGTTGAAGATTTTTAAGAGCTTTATTCCTAACCCTAGCAAGGGATCTTTCTTGTGATTCATCATAAGAATGAAGCATTTCAAGCTTATGATAAAGATTCACTTGTCTCTCTATTGATCTCTAGAGATTGGATTATTTTTTATAGTGATAGTCCTATCTAATACTCTATGATGAGATCTTTGTATGTAAGACTCTCTAGGCAACTCATTTCCATTAGTTGTAGAGATCTCAAACCTGCTTCCTAGTACCTTGGCTATCTCCGTTAGAGCATCATATGTAAGGTGGCTGATCTTGGAGCTGAAACATTGGTGATGCAACGACATCAAAGATCGGGGAGCACAAGGGTAGCTAATTGAAGCACGGGAGAGCGGAGATCAAGTAACCTAAAGTGGCGCAATAAATGGGCTCAATCCGACAAGTAAGTTATCATTTGTAAGAGTCCGGTTTCACTCTTTTTCTTGTGGGAATTGAGTGTAGAGTTTGTCTTCAAACTTGATAGGTTCGGTTGTAGGACCTAGACCCAGTTGTAGGGTCGAATTGAGTCTCCAAGTGGGAGCCTTCGGCTAGAGTAAACGCAAGCTTCAGTTGTAAGACCTTGGTTCAATTGTAGGACCTTAGCTCAGTTGTAGAGCCTAAAACCATTGAGGTTCGGTTGTAGGACCTTGACTTATGAGTGGAGTCTAAATTGAGGTTCAGTTGTAGGACTTTGGCTTGATTGTAGAGATTAAACAAGTCTCCAAGGCGAGCCACTAATACGGGTGTGTATATGTAGGTTGGAAGGAATCTGTAAACTTCTTGGTTGGGTGGATCCGATTTAAAACATCTTGGTTGGGAGGAACTAGATTTAAACTCCCTAGTGAATGCCATGTGCTCAAAGGGGTTGAGTACTTGAACCGGGAGTGGAGTAGACCCGAAGTCGAACCACTATACATCGTTGTGTTTGTGATGGTATTTGAGCACATTTTTTATTATGCATTATGTGTAATTGATTAATTATGAATACTTAATTGGAATGTATACTAGGCACTTGATAGGCACATCCACACATACATGATGTACTTTCACTCCTTGAGTAGACTTGAGCTTATCTGATCCCTCTTCTATAGTATACTTAGGTTGCACAGATTAAGTACTTGATTAGCTTAATCATATGTTAATCTATGTATGCTTAGACTAAGATGTTAATTGTTTTAATCATATGCTAGTCTATTGATTGGACCCACTTAGGCTTGGAATCCAAAGTGTTCTTACTTAAAGAGTTTAAATTGATAAACTATTAAGTAGGCGAAAAGAATTTTAAAAGGTCCTAATCCCTCCCCCTTTAGGACATAGCCATAATTCTAGTTGCTCTGCTCTTTAGCTTCCGCACATTTATACGAAGGTGTCGTGTTAGACTACCAACGTAAGTTCATGATGTACTTAGCCTCGGTCACACACTTTTGTAGCTTGCTTTACCATGAGACTACCTCCCCTGCAAACATGAACATGTACCTCGATGTAGACTTCCTAAAGTTTATGTCACATGCTATATCTGCATTTGTGTAGCCTTTCAACACAGGTTTACTATCACCAAAGCATAGACTCAACCTGGATAAGCCTCTCAGATACCTTAGTATAATATCCACTTCACTGCTGCTCAGGGATCTTTATCAAAATTGACAAGATATTAGCTCACCACGCCAACTGCATATGCTATGCTTGGGCACGTACACACTATAGCATACATCAAACTCTCCATTGTAAATACGTAAGTTACCTTCTTCATCTCTTCCAACTCTTCCTTGGTCTTAAGACATTGCTTGTCACTCAATCTGAAGTGACCAATATCGAGTGGAGAACTGAACGTTTTAATTGTCTTCATGTTGAATCTCTTTAGGACCTTTTCAACATATCTCTCCTATGACAACCATAACATCCTGCTGCTTCTGTCGCGTGTAATTTTCATACCTAGAATTTTCCTGGCCGGGCCCTAGTCCTTCATCGCAAAGGACTTGCCCAACTCGTACTTGAGCCTGTCAATATTTTTTATATCCTTACCCATTATGAGCATGTCATCAACATGTAATAGTAAAATAAGAAAATTACCATCTGAGAACCTGCATGTGAACACACAGTGGTCCAATTTTGTTCTGTTATACCCATGCTTTAACATGAACGAGTTGAACTTCTAGTACCATTGCCTTAGAGCTTGCTTCAGCCTGTACAAGCTCTTCCTAAGCCTCACACCATGTGCTCCTTGCCCTTGACCTTTGGCTGGTGCATATAGATTTCTTCTTCCAGGTCGCCATGGAGAAATAAAGTTTTAACGTCTAATTGCTCTATTTCTAAATCCATGCTCATAGCTAAACCAAGCAACATCCGAATAGATGTCATCATTACCACCAGTGAGAATATCTCGTCAAAGTCAATACTTTTCTTCTGACTAGACCCTTTTACCATAAGTCTGGCCTTGAACTCGTCTGTGAATTCTTTTGCTCAATCTTCTTTCTGAACACCCACTTATTGTTCAGAACTTTCTTGCCCTTAGGCAGTTTCTTAGATCATAGGTATGATTCTTATGCAAGGATTCCATCTCCTCTTGCATAGCTTTCAACCACTCCCCCTTATGCGTATTAGATAGAGCCTCAGGATAATCTTCTGGCTCACCCCCATCTATTGGCATAATGTACTTATGAGGTGAGTACCTCGTGGATGGATGTTTGTCCTTAAATAACCTCCTCACCTATGGCTCAACAGGTGGATCAAGTTGGGGCTACTTCCCCAGTCCATTTGCTATAAGGATGCCTTAGTTCCCTGCATAATTCTGCACTCCCCCGTCATCAGGCACCACGAGAGGAGTGATCGGATCCATATCGACTTGTTCACCCAAACTAGGCTAGGTCTTCTTAACTTTTTCCTTCAAATGTTCACCGTTCACCCACGTGATGCAGCACTACAAGGACAAGATGAAGGTGCTCCATGATAAGAACATCCTTCGTAAGAACTTCACGATTAATCAAGAGGTCCTTATGTATAATTCTTGGCTACATTTATTTATGGAGAAATTGAGGTCTCGATGGACCAGTCCCTTCATTGTGAAAATTGTTTATCCTTATGGGATTGTCGAATTGTTGAATCTAAGGAATGACAACATCTTTAAAGTAAATGGTCAGCGTTTCAAGCCGTTCTTTGAGAACTTTCTCTCAGAAGGTATATCCATACCTCTGATTGATCTTGTGTATTATGATATTTGATCTCCTAGTCTGATGGAGGTATAAAGTAGTTTATGACTATAATTTTATTGCTTTTTTCTTTGTTTGTTTTTCATAGATTTGTTAGAAGGAGGTAGAATTCCAACTCTTACTCTCCCAGGTACTCTTAGTCCTCACTCTTATTTTTATCATTGCTCTCATATTTTGCTCATTGCATATCGTTTACATTGAGGACAATGCAAGATTTGGTTGGGGGGTGAGACTTCTAGATGAAGCTAGTGTTTTGTAACATTTCGAACAATGTGTGTTGAAATTTTTTCAATTTTTCTGAAAATTCAAAACTCTTTTGGAAAACTTCGTTTCTATGCATTTGGGATGATATAAGTGTAAGCAAAAGAGATACGAAGTGAGTGATGTTGAACATCTTGAAATATCTCTAAGATAATGGTTTTCTATAAGAATTTCCCTATTTATATGATTGATAGAAAATTGAAACACTTTTATACCTAGTTCACGTTACAGATTCTCATGATTTGAAGGGATTATGTAAACTTGTGGATTGGCTAGGCTTAGACTTGAGGTGTTGAGGAACCAAGCCGGGGTACGTTGTCCATCTTTATCCATGAGAAAATAAGAGAAAAGAATGAAAGATAAAGATTTATAAAAATCCTATCTAATGTAAAGAAAAAGAAAAGAAAGAAAGAAAGTATATGTTGGAAAATTCCGAAAAGGGCTACCTATTATCAACGGGGGGATGGTCTACCCGTAACCAAAGCCGAAAATGGAAAATAGTGTGAAATCCATCGAAGGGATGGTAAGGCAAATTCTTGGCATAGGCTTGTTATTGATCTGTACACCTTCAATCATCAAGAAGCTAACTCCAGAAATTCATGAGATAAACATTCACTATGCACACTAGGTTAAATTTGTTTGGATTATTTTATTTATCAATCAATTAACAAGAATTTTATATGAACACTTGTTATGTTTTGAGAAGTTTAAGGTATCAACTTCTATCACTAAGTTTTTTCTGATTTTTGCACTTGCGGGTCTTGGAGTATATATAAGCATAGTTTCTGAAGGAGAGTTGGGTTTTGGAGAGTTGAATTCATTTCACGCATGTTTTGCTCGGGACTAGCAAAATGCTGGTTGGGGTGTGTGTTGAGCTCTTAAATGTATATATTCTAACCTCATTTCATCATTAACTATGCATAATTCACATGTTTAAAGACTATTCTAAAGCATGTTTTGTGATTGTAGGAATGAGAGAGAGTCTTCGTCATTTGGAGGCTTAGAAGCCCTTCTTATATGACTTAAAGATCAAAGGAGTGAAGGACCAAAGGTGGAGCAAAGGTGCATTGAAGATAGGGGAGGAAAAACTGAAAAATCAACATTTTACATGTCCACCGGTCGGCCGGCTAAACCCTCCAGAAACAGAAAAAACTCTGTTTAGTTTTTGTGAAGACTGGCCACTTGACTACCCGGCGGGCTGGTGGGTCGGTCTATGCAAATAAATGTCAAGAGATTTTGTTATTTTGAGACACTTTGTCCGGCCAGCCGGCCGGCCAATGTCTAGAAACTTCTGGAGTCCGGATTTCTTTGCGCAAAATGCTATTTTTGTGGGATTTTTCGAAGTTTCTTTGCAACCAGGGCTCAAAATCTATAAAAGGACTCCTCTACCTTGTTCCTAAGGTATCCTAGGAGAGATCTACGATGGTGGGAGGTGGAGAAAGACGGATTCGGAGTTCTACAACTCTCTTCTCTAGTTTGCTTTCTAGTTTTCATGTTTTTATTTGATTTCATGTTTCCTTTGATCATGATCGGCTAAATCTCTTAGCTAGGGCTAGGAGGTGAAGCTTGTGGTGAATCTAAGATGCTTTAATTCGTTTTATATGGTTTCAAGTTGAATTTATTAAATGAAGAATGATTTATTGAAGTTTGAATAAAGTTATAAGTAGTTTTTTAATCTTATGATGACTCGTGGATGTTTGGAAGAATTGCTTTAGTTCTTAGTTGTTTTGCATGGATCTAGACTTATATGCTTCGATGAATCAAATTCAAGACGCTCTAGACTTGGTTCCTCATGTGGGAACTTCAAACTAAAGTTCTACCTTTTGTTCTAAAGTTTGATTTAGGTGTTGCTTATGCATGCAATTTGAATAAAGTTCAAATCATGATATAGTTAAGCTTTGCGACAGGGTATGATGATTATTATGATTGTGATCTTAACCTACTGGAACTAGGATTGACCTATGCAATTGAGTGTGCTCAAGTCCTAACTTGAATTGAGGGAATCATGTTTATGAACAACACATGAATTTAACTGTTTTGCTGAATTAACTGCTCTATTATCCGACTAGATAGGATTTGATTTCGATTCTAGTTGTATATTTGGGAAACTACAGCGAGTTATGCATCAAGGATTGCTACAAGTGGATCCTTAACACCCTAGTGCTTCTTTTATATTGTTTACATTCACTTTTAGTTAAAAATTACTTCTCTACATTCAATTTCAAAATTTGTTTAGTTTGTCTCAATCAGAAAATATTAGAAGTGGTTTTGTGAATTCCTAAATAAGTCTCTGAGAACGATCTCGATCTCTACCGAATTAGTTCTACATCGCAACCTTACACTTGGGGAAGCGAATAATCCCACACCCTAACTACCGTGAGTTATGAGATATGATAATGTGAAAAACACAATCAACAATCAAACACCACGGCATACAAGATTTTTTATATGGAAAACCCTCCAACAGAGGTAAAAACCACGGGACCACGTCCAGATAAACAAATCCATTATGTAAGAACTTATTACACAATGATCACGAGCAACATAAGCTCATATCCAATCAATCTTCACCTTAAGGGCGTATAAAAATTAAAGATAATAAAAACAAGAGAGATCTCACCGATCCGAGGACTTAGAAGTAGCTGAGGATGAACCAGCGTTGTGGATGAAGCGTCACGAGTCCAGAACTCTCTCCCTTCGATCTTCCTCTCTCTCTCTCTCTCAATCTCTTCTTCTTTTTCTCTCTCTATCTCTCTCATGGCATGGAGTTTCTATTCTTGTACCCTAATCTCGATTAGCAAGTGTTTATATAACACTTTGCAAGAGTTAGAGCCAAAATAGGAAACTACGTAATGCGGTCCGTGTGTGCCGTCGGTCGCCCGATAACGCAAAAAATTGTCCAGATAGTAAACTGAGAAAACCTTTTGAGTTTCGGCCGCCTGAGCTTCTCCTTCGATCGCCCGATCTAGGCCTTGGTCGCCCGATCACGAAACTGTCGGTCGCCCAAATTTGTCCGAAACAGTTTAGAGAGAGACCAATTGCTTCATCCAGGGTAGTTTCGATCATCGACCTAGTCTAGTCAGGTGCCCAATGATCCCGCACTGCACTCTCTCCTCTGCTCCTGAGGAGGAACACCCCATCACAATGTTCAAACTTTTTTAGTGTGCAAAGGGCAAGGAAAATCCCAACACCACTACACTACACTCGTCCTTTGAATACCTAAAGAAAGAAAACGAGAAGTATCAATTTTTTTGAAAAGAAAATCAGTGTTAATATTAGTTTTTTTTTTATCTTTTTTATTGAGAGAAATCTTTTTTATAAAGAGGAAAAACTATTTATTGTAAAATTGAAACACCTTGATTAATGAGATGCGCTGTACAAGGTGAGACACAACGTTGAGATGCGCTCATTTAAGGAGGCACACCTTACATGATGGAAATCAAAGGCTCGGAACAGGTTCGCTAGATTAAGTAGATGAATTTAAATGTAGAAAATGATTACCTAGGAAGTTTATGTTATGAGGATTAATAAATTTGGGCACCTACTGTCTAGACCAAAGTGCACTAGATGGTTAGGTAGGAACAAATTAATTGTCAGTAATTTTAATCTATGTATTAGTCCCTTGATATACATTGATACACCATCCTTTAAAAGCTCGAGCTTTTAGATCAAGTGGTGATTTGACATGGTATCAAAGAGGAGGTCTTGTGTTCGAATCCTGGAAGTAGCAAATATGCCTACTGGTAAGTTTCTCCCACAGGGGGCTGTTTATAGTGTAAGTTATGAGTGTCCCTCCACCTGGGTGTGAGATGTGTGTCCTTCCACCCTTGCCTAGTATGTTCCCGTGCAGAGTTCCACCCTGCACATGCAGTGGAGTGTTAGCGTCCCTTGATATACATTGATACGCCATCCTTTAAAAGCTTGAGCTTTTAGATCAAGTGGTGATTTAACACTATGGTCTTGAATATCAGAGGCCTGATCGACGATAATATGAACCAATTGTGGAATGATAGCATGATCCAATTCACCACTAAAGTGGATGGTGGATGATATATAAATCTGTAGTTCAACAAGCTAATGAGTTCAATCTATAATAGCCCATGAGATCATCTCCAAAGGGATTAAATTAGATGAGTTATTCCAAGTTGTGATAGTTATTGAAAAATTGCTTGCATCCTGGAGAGATTTTAAAACCTCTACCTGACACAAAAAACTAAGGAGCTTTCTATAAAAAGTCTCATTGTGCGTCTTCACATTGAAGAATAAGCCAGGCTTAAGGATAAAAAATGAATGAGTTAAAAGAGAGTTTCTAAAATCAACTTGGTGAATGACAAAGTTCAGTAGAAGGGAAAACCTTCCAACCTTGAAACTAAACCAAACAATTCAAAAAGAAGTTTAAGCCTAAGTTTAAGAATAGTAACCCAACCTAAGAACTAAAGATATCAAGAATTATGTTCAATAGGAAAATAAGTTTTCATATGATTTGTGGTAGAAATGTATTGTATGAATTTAGAAGAAAATTTAATTATTCAAGTCTTTCTATGATGTAAGTAATGCAAATCTCTGTAATGTATTAAGGTTGGGTATCTCCCTTAATGAATTTATAGCCTTTAAGATAAGGTGCAAGTTGTTACAGAGACACTACTAATAAATTCACCTATATGAGTGTGGAAGTGGGGTCACTTCTTATGTAAAATTGGCTAATTCTCTAGAGCGCTCATGAATTCAAGATATTACACATGCCTGTAAAATGCAGCTCTAAACACCTTATATACTCTTAAAACTACAATGTGTATCTCACATCTAGTCTACATTAAATAAATTTAGTTCAAGATTAAATTTATTGACTTTTTATAGCCCAACCATATTTCACTGAGGTTCCAAACTTTCTATCACCATCATGGATGCACAATAGCTCTTCGCAATGTCTAAGTTCTTTTTTTATATATATTTTTTGAAAATAAGTGGGGGATTGTTATAGGTATCTCAAAATTGTTAAATACTTATAGTAAACAGATGTAGGAAATAATCAAATAACAAATAATTTGAAGCTTCATACCTGATTAGATGATGAATATAAAACTAATCTACCATTGGAATGAGGAGTGAATATCGTTGCTTTTTTTTTTTTTTAAAATAGTTCGTACCCCTCGGATGATTCCGACTGATGCAGAGGCTCTCAACGAGCTATCCCTAAGATAGAATGCGCAATGATTGGAATTTTCTAGCGTGCATGGGCCGAAGAAAATCCCAACATTACTGCACCACGCTCATCCTTTGAATACATAAAGAACGAAAATGAGAAGCATCCATTTTTTTGGAAGAAAAATCAGGGCTAACGTTAGCTTTTTTTGGAAAACCTATCCGTTGCATAATCGAAACACCTTGATTAATGAGATGCTCTGTACAAGGTGTGACACACCGTTGAGATGCGTCCGTTTGGAGAGGCACATGTCACATGATGGAAAGCAAAGGATTGGATCAGGCTGCTGGATTTAAATGTAGAAAATGATTACCTTGAAAGTTTATGTTACGAGGATTAAAAAATTTGGGCACCTATATATTGTCTAGACCAAAGTGCCCTAGATGGTTAGGTAGGAACAATCAATTGCCGTAATTTTAGCCTATGGCCTTCAATCAGATGCCCGGATCGAAAATGAAGCAATTGTAGAATGATAGCATGATCCAATTCACCACTAAAGTGAATGGTCATCCAAGATAGGACACAGTTGTTTGAACTTTAAGAATATTCAGAAGGGACTGGCTTTTGATCTATGGTCAATCCAAGTGATGACCTGCTGATTCCACGGTTCATATCGTTGATCGGATATGTTAAAGATAAGGCTGTCGATTGGTCTCTACTCACATGAAAAGTAAGTTGGTTTTTGTCTTGATTCTTTCTGTAGATTTACGCAGAGCTGCAGTAGTAAAAGCATCAAAATTTTCAGAAAGGGACAGCAGAGAAGGAATGGTACAACGTGACATAATTTGGACAGCTAATGGAGAAAAAGGAGCCAAGTAATGCAATTGCCTGTACCTTCGTTCCTCATCAGGTGGACCACATTCGTACGTTTGAACATGGACTGTTTGGCCATTTATTTCTCGGATGAATGTGAGCAGGTCGGATTGGGTCTATAGGTTTCAACCAGAGATCAACCCGTTTACTTAAATAGGCTATTTTTTTTTAAAACCCGAGCCGACGTACTATCCTTTTAGCTTGGCCCATAACTCGTCTGATATGTCCCTGTGGTTGGGCCCAAATGTTGAATTGGCTGGGCTGGGCAAAATTTGATTTTTCATGCTGGCTCATAGCCCATTTCTAGCCCTACTGAAAGTGGATAATTTCGTTTGGTTGTGGCTTTAACAAGTTAAATTTTTTCTGGTGGGTTTAGAAGGCGTGATTTTTTTTTTGTTTTTTTTTGAGACAAATAGTGTTCATATTCTAAAAAATGTACAGGCGAAGTGGAGTGAGTGGAGTCAACTCAATTAATATGAAAAGATGCCTAGGCACCTAGGCGTTTCAACCGCTAGTCTCAGGTTCCGAGTGCTAAGGAGACACACTAACCAATTGGTGGGTGGGTGCATCATGTGACTAATCAAGTGGGTGCGTTACATGACTGACTTAAAAAATAATATTAATATGGAATGAATTATTTATTAAAGTCCTTGACATACGTTGATCCACCATCCTGGCTCAGCTTTTAGAGCAAGTGGTGATTTGGCATGGTATTAGATTGAAAGGTTCTTTGTTTGACCATCGAGAGCAGCTAATATACTCCTATAATATATTCTCTTACAGGAAATAGCTCATGTTTTAATTTACAGCTCGGATGTCTTACCACTAGAAACCCTAAGAAGATCCACATGTCAGATACACCATACCACTAGAAACAGTGATGAATAACCATTAAAAACATTTTGTAAGCCGCAATAGTTTTGGATCAATCAGATCTTTATATTTTCCCTTCATCAAGACCTTATTGCCATTATAAAGAGGTTGGATTGCAAATAAACACCATCAAAACCTTACATGGGCTCTTTGGAATTTTTAATGGTGGGGCACTCAATCACACTGTTTCTAGTGGTATGGTCCACTTGAGATTTGGATCTGCATAATTTTTGGAACCTCACGCTAAAATGGGATTTAGAAACGGATGGACGGAATGGATATACAAAATATCATCCATGTCGGACATACGTTAGGGGTAACACCCACTAAGCTGTTCCCGGGGTAACACCTAATAGGCGCCCGGAGAAAAACGTCCACGTACAATCACTTCGGGTAAACATTTCACGTGAGATAGCAGAGAGAGAGAAGGAAAAAGAAAAGGAAAACATAAAATGAACAGAGAAAAAGCAAAAAGAAAAAAAAAAAAAAAAAAACAGAAAGTCAGTGTCTTTGCACTCTAATAACATACATGCATAAAGTCTCCCACGGAGTCCAATGCACATATACATGCATACATCATACATAAACACATAGGCTCTCCGCTCTAATTACATAAATGCATAACGTGTCTCATACTCCGAGCATTCCAATAACATATATATGGATGTATACATCGGACATACACATATACGTATGTATGGACACATGTAAGTCTCTCTCTCTCTCTCTCTCTCTCTCTCTCTATATATATATATATATATATATATATATATATATATATATAAGCATAAGAAAGGATTAACAAAGCTAGATGGGGCTAGTTTGGCTTGGGGACGAAAATGACATTTTTACTCCCATCAGACCTCAAAAGCTTCACGAGATGAGGATCCACATTGAAAGCTGCTTCTAGAAGTGCCGGAGATAGAGCTCTGAACAGTGATGTCTTCCCACCAAAATGGCTGAATACAGGCCTGACCAAAGACAAAGATAAAGACAATCAGCCATCATAATTCACAATATCCGGATCGACCATTCATCTGTTGGGCCAGGCCATAGATGGGGACTACCCAAAAACTACAATGCGTGGTGAGATCCTAGCCACTGTTTGGAAGAATCTTGAGCATTAAAAAATGGGCGGTTATGCCAAGCCCACTTGAATTATACTATAGCCACACGCACCAACATGGCATCTAGGCAGTTCATCAGGTGGGACCCACTGATTCTGCGCCATGGCTTGGCAACCATACCTGTCTTATTCAACAGGTGGGTCACATGCACACAACAAATTGTCATATTTGATGCATACATGTGGCTCATTTCTTGACCAGATCAACCCTATTTTTGGGTCACAACGCACGCATAGCGTGGCCCACCTGATGAACAGCCCAGATCACACACCCAAATTGGAACCTGTGGCTAAGGTAGGAAAGAAAGAATATGCAAGGGGAGAAGGAATACTCACAGTGGACTAGTGATGACAGAAAGCCATTCCAACCCTTCACCATCTGCAATCTTTGATACCTCAAAGAAACTAGGCACCACGAACAAGCTGCCCGCCGTGACCTTTGCTTCCAAAGCACGAGCACCGTCGATTCCAGTGATCTCAACACGCCCGCTCCCACTAACAATGTAGATCATCTGAACTGCAGAATCGGGCAAATATCCCTACTGAGCATGCTGCATCAGCATCAAGTTTCACAAGGTTGGCGCTCAGCCCAATCTCTCCCAACAAAGGCAAATTCAAACTGGTCAGTGTGATGGCCCGCCCGCCGTTCTTAACATCCACATCGAACGGTGCAGTATTGAAGTTAAAAACCATCCCTTGAGCGTCCTCGTCGCAGGGTTTTGGGATGTGCATCCCTTCCTTAACCTTGACAACTACTTTGCCAGTTTGGCTTTTCATGAGCTTGTTCACACTTTCTTCATCTAAATCCCAAGTCCTACTGAGAAACTCAGTCGAGAAACCGTTGAAGATGTTGTCTGTTCCCGTTAGAAAGAAGTAGGTGAATACACCAGGATTGTGAGCTTTTTTAGTTTCACCCAAGAAGACGATGACGAATTCAAAGTCTCCATCGTTGTACCACCATGACACCACTCCAAGCTTCAGTGGCACCGCGTCGCCTTGCTTAAGTTTCACCACCTGTTCTTTTGGACCTTCCGGCGACACAATGCCAACTATCGCACTACCTGCAAGACGGGTCTATAAGATTAATATTCACCGGCAAGGAAAGATTTTTAAGTCTAAAAGATAGGAGGAGAAATGGGGAAGATAACAGGGCCATGTGACCGACTTCCTAACATGATCATGCTCATATTATTATTATTATTATTATTTTAAACTCGCCCGCTGATTAGAGGGTTATTTGGGCTTTCTGTTAAATCAAAGAAAATCAAATGAATTACTAAAAGGAAGATCGATTTGTTGAAGAACTTTTACTCTCTTTTTTTCTTGATATTTGAATTAATTGGACAAAATCATTACTAATAAAAAAATAAATCACTAAGACTCTAATTCCCTGTTGCGCAGCAAGCCAACAATGTCAGGTGAACCGAGATTCAATCTCCAATGTCACCTACAAATAATAAACAAGAAGAAATAATAACTAGAAGCAGAATTCAATTAAACCAACAATCCACAAGATAAGATTTACATGGAAAAACCCCAACGAGAGTAAAAAAACACAGATGCAAAGTTCTACTATGAAGAAAACAAAGTTACAATGAATAAATTCACCTCCTTCGATGCTCATATGCACAGAGATAACCCTTTTTGCTAACCTCTTCTCCTCTTTCTCGCATTGGGCGTATAGAAACCCTAATCAATACCCTAATCTCGAATTATAACCCTTTATATAGCATAGAACGAAAATAAGAGTTAAAATAGGAAATCGAGTGTAAACAGTTCACGCCCGGTTGGGTGCCCAACAGGTATTAAATCTGTCCAGCGAGTTAACATGAGAAATAGTTGAATTTCGGACGTCCAACTCAACATAGTCGGGCGCCTGTCTTGGGCTCCGGATGCTCGACTATATTAGAAACAGTCCAGAGATATTTAGTCTCTCTAGGTGAATTTCGGACGCCCTGATCATTAACCATCCAAGCGCCTAGTCACCGCAGGCTAACAAATCTGATGGTGTAATTAGGCTCCACACCTCAGCATTCGCATCATAAGCGTATCTCATTGGTATGCCCTGTTTCGCTTTGCTTAGTATTCTAATTCTTCGATGCAACTGATAACATTAAACTTAAGAAAGTAATGTATGGACGAAAGCAAGCTTTCCAGGCACATGATGGTTCAAGTGAGGAGAAAGAAATGTAAGAACCCAAGTGGCATTTACCTTGTAAGACGAAGCCAATCTTAGAAGAATCAGTATAATGGGGCAGAGCTAGACCATGCGGCTCTAAAATAAGCTTTCCTGCACCAACTTTCGCCTTGCTGAGCATGGGAAGATCTGAACTTAACCAGACGTCATACGATCCGCCATCACTACCATAGTAATTTTGAGGTGATTTGGGAGATAAATCTATTTCCATGGTCTTGATCTCTTCTATTTTTATTTCACTCGCCTCTGGAATACACTGTAAATGATGTAAATGTTAGTCATGATATGCTATTTTGCCTAGTATTCTTTTGAGTTTGACTGGGTCCACTTGCATCATGAGATCTGGATTGTTCTTTTGGTGCACCCCATCATGAATTGTTGTTTGCCTCCAGGTCCATACAACGGACTTTTCTAACATGTTCGATTTGAGGAGTTTTGAATGTCAAACCAAGTGTGGATGTCTCTCTCCCGATTCTTTTCCTTGGTGTGACTCGCTTGAATCATATACTAGCCTATTTCTTTGAGTTCAAGGCCTAAAGTGTTATGATGCAATTGACGGTTGGAGTGGATTTCAAGTGCACATAACGGTGGGCCTGTAAAAAGTCAATGGTGTGCGTCTCTCCCAACTGCTTCCCTTGGCATGGGCCACCTGAACCACAGACCAGCATAATTTTTGGGCATTAGGCCTAAGAAGTGCTGATGCATTTGATGGTCGGAGTGGGCCCCACGTTGATGTCACTACAAGAAAATTGGCCTTTTACAACGAACTTTTTACGACGGGCCAGCCATAACCATTGTAAAAGAACCTTTTTACAACGGGAATACTGAACCCGTTGTAAATAACTACATGTTACAACAGTCAGGTTTTGGCCCGCTGCAAAACTATTATTTTTTACAATAGGCTTTAAGAACCGTTGTGATTGTTATATTTACAACTTTTTATACTCGTTGTAAATACTATATTTTTACAATGGGCTTAATACATAATAAAAAAAGTTCCTTTTTACAAGAGTTAATACCACAACTGTTCTAGCTGGTTGTAAATACTGTATTTTTACAAATGATATCAAAGGGCCATTTTAAAGTTTTAGTAATATTTATTTGCAATCTAACTTGTTGATAATGTTAAGAAGATTTGGATGATGGTTCAAAAAGCTATGGCCCAGGCCCACCTGAGATTTGGATATAAAACTTTTGTGGCTCACATATGATTTTTAATGATTACTCATCACTCTTTTGATTGGTCTAGCCCACAAGATTTTTAGATCTTCTTATGATTTGGGATTAACCAAAAAAATATATGGATAGTGTGGATTTATAGAAAATGTATCAAGGTGGGCCCTAATTGACATTAATGGATTGTAGAGATATGTAGGAAGCACCCCCTAAACCTTAATGAGCTTTAGGTGGGAAGCATAGGCATCATGGGCACAAAATTCAAATGGTTCATGTGATGCAACACCCCAAGAAAGCCCTAGGGCCCAAGTTTCAAAATTCTGGTGGGCCATAGAAAAGACATATCCAAATAAAGGGGAGGAAACAGTTTCCTGCTTCCATGGCCCACCAGAGTTTTGTATCAGGCTAAAAATTGGTACCAGGGGTTTCACGAGGTTTCGCATCACATCGACAATTAGGATTTTATGCCCAAGACACATGTGCAATAGAACGCAGGTGCCCTAGTGCCTAAGACGCGGAAATCTACTAGCGAGACTGGCATAAGGGGTCGTTTTAAAGCTTTGTGGGCACTACCATGATGTATCTGTTTTATCTACGATGTCTATACAATTTTTCATCTGATTTTAAGGCATGATCCCAAAAATGAGACAGATCTAAATCTCAGGTGGACCACACCGCAGGAAAATAGTAGGAATTGAATGTCTACCACTAAAATATTCCTAAGGCCCACTGCAATGCTTATTTTCCATCTAACCTGCCGGTAAGGTCATGTAGACCTAAATGAAAGGAAAAAGAAAACAAATCTCAACTTGATACCAAACTTTCGTGGCCCCAAAAAGTTTTCAAATCCCCACTGTTTTCTTGTGGTGTGGTCTACCTGAGATTTGGATGTCTGATTTTTGGGATAGTAATTGAAAATCAGATGAAAAAAATAGATGGACAGCGTGGATAAAACACATATATGATGGTGGGGCCCACAGAGCTTTGAGACCACCCCTTGTGTAGATCCGCACCCGCCGAACACACGGCTACGGTAAATCCCTAATCTGATCTCTCTCTCGAACCCTCTCTCTCTCTCTCACCATCTCCAGCGGCGACGCAGGCCACGTTCTCCGTCTGCCTCTCAGGTCAGTCTCTCTCTCACCATCTCCGGCGGCGATGCATGCCATGCTCTCCGCTCCCTCTCAGGTCACTCTCTCTCTCTCTCTCTCTCTCTCTCTCTCTCTCTCTCTCTCTCTCTCCATCCAATTGGTGGCTATCAAATGGATGGTTGAAAGTGGAACATGGAAAAGTCAGCCCATCTGCATCGGAGGCCAAGCCATCCATCTACAGTTTTTTCATCCTCTTCTTGTGTACAAGATATAGATCAATTGTGTAGTAGAAATTAGAGGCAATCACTGCAGTAAGATTGGCACCTTAGATGGAGCCACATCATATGCCTGTGTCAGATGAAGAATATCATCTTAGGTGAGCCAACTTGTATACTTGGATCAACTGTTTGAATCCTTTCTAACATCAAAATGGGATGGTGATGAACACTAGGGCGTGAAAGTTAAAGGATATGCTTCAGAAGATTTGAGATTCAATATGAGTAGCTGTTGCTTATCTTGGTTGTTTTCTTTC
Organism: Liriodendron chinense; assembly: GCA_003013855.2. Lineage (NCBI taxonomy): Eukaryota > Viridiplantae > Streptophyta > Magnoliopsida > Magnoliales > Magnoliaceae > Liriodendron > Liriodendron chinense. The sequence continues at coordinate 1,503,902 of PVNU02001726.1, forward strand.
AAGTACATGTACTATTTAGCACATCAGTCTTATTTTTGTCGTAAATCACCACAACCATTTTCCCTATCTATAAGACACTGTATTTTTTCATCTTCTTTTGATGGATAATTTCACCATACCATACACTAGGGAATTCAGCTGGAGGCTTAAGTACCTACATTATGGTGCAGCTCATAACGGCTCCAGACAGTCGACGCATTTGATGTGTATGTGAAATTAACTTCGATCAAAAGAGGCATCACCACATTTTAGGCGTAGGGATATAAAATCGGGCTGGTTAGTGATTCAGGTGAAACAGTGTACTGGGGGATGCCACCCTCTAAACTGTTTCCCTTAGTCTGGCCCACTTAAATTAAAAACGGCCTGATTTTTGGATCCGAGGCCTAACATTTATGACGCATCTGATGGACGGAGTGGATTTCACATATAGCTTAGGATGGGCCTTGTAACTAATCAAAGGTAAGAATCCCTCTCCCAACTATTTTCCTTGGTGTGTCCCACCTGAATCATAGAGTACCAGCCTGTCTTTTAGGCCTAGGGCCTAAAGTGTGATGACACATCCAAAGGTTGGAGTGGATTTTACATACACATCACTCCAGGCCTTGTAAAATTTAAGAACCTAATTTGAGAGAGAGAGAGAGAGAGAGAGGGAGAGAGTACCCGGCGTTGGCTAGGAGAAGAGGAGAGGAGTAATGGATGTGAGAGTTGGGAGGGAGGATTGCAGGGTTTGAATAGAGAAAAGAAAAGAGGCAGTGGGAAGGATGGAATTCTCTTCTATCGCTCCTTGCTTGGATCTATGCGTTTTCAAACATGCAAATCGCGTGTTCCACCGTCAGATCCATCGTAGCACAGAACGTGGCATTGATTAGTTGCTGTGCCGTGTTTGACCAGTGACAGGTGTCGACTTTTGGGCGGTGCATACATATTATGGGGCCAATGGATTGAGAGTCCAGATGCTTCTGCGTGGCCATGTGGAGATGAAATTTTATCCAAGGTACTTTAAATCTCGCATGCCATACATGCCGTTCCAATGAGTGGCCCAGTTTTATTTTATGGTCTAGGGTCACCTGATGAACGGCCTGGATCTTGCACATGTGGTATGTCAACACACGTGCTGCCAAAGCCTCCGGAACCATCTGATGTGAGATGGGTAATGAGTTACCGCTTATTGCCAGGGACGTCACATGTGAAACTTGTCACACGTACGTGTAAAAGATCGAGACTCTTCATCTGTTAGATCTCCCAAATCTCATGTACAAGCGGGGCGCAAATCAGCTAGTCCCTAGTCCCACTAGGACTAGCATAAGTAGGGCTGTCAACGGGTCGGATACGGGCCGGATCAGTGATGATCCGAATCCGACCCGATTAAGAATATATCCGACCCGAATCCGACCCGAATTCGATTCGGATCACAAGTATATGATCCGAACCCGACCCGATTAAATTTTTCAAAATCCGTTTCCGATCCGATTATGATCCGACCCGATATCCGACCGGATATCCGAGAGAGGAGAGAGAGAGAGAGAGAGAGAGAGAGAGAGAGAGATTATGATATGTTTTTATTTTATTTTATTTTTATTTATTTTTATTTATTTTTATTTATTTTTTTTATCGGGTCGGATCGTTAACGGGCCGGATCAAGGTTGATCCGAATCCGACCCGAATATTAAACGGATCATTGTTGGATATCCGTATCCGATCCGATTATCCGATTATTGATCCGAATCCGATTAAATCGGATCGGATACGGATCGGATACGGATCTTGATCCGTGCCATTGACAGCCCTAAGCATAAGGGGTGGTTTCAAATCTCTGTGGGCCCCACCATGATGTATGTGTTTTATCCGCGCGGTCCATTCATTTTTTCCATCTTATTTTAACACACGACCCCAAAAATGAGACAGATCCAAATCTTACGTGGACCACACCACAGGAAAACAGTGGGGAATGACGCTTGCCGTTGAAAACTTTTTGGGCCAACAGAAGTTTGGTATGAAGCTGATATTTGTTTTCTCCCTTCATCTAGGTCTATGTGGCCTTATCAAGAGGTTGGATGGCAAATAAACATTGCCGTAGGCCCTAGGAAGATTTTAATGGTGGACGTTCAATCTCCACTGTTTTCTTATGGTGTGGTCCACCTGATATTTGGATCTGTCTCATTTTTGGGATCGTGACAAAAAATAAGATGGAAAAATGGATGGACGGCGTGGATAAAACACATACTTTATGGTGGGGCCCACAGAGATTTGAAACCGCCCCGATCCTGCGCCCGTACAAGCGGACCGAACGAGATGAGCCACTCGACCAGAACAAGACCTGAATGTGGCCTTGATTTTCGGGTCGTGGCCACTACTTGTATAAGAGGGTGTCATGTTCTCCTATCGGGGGGAGCGAATTAGGTGTTACCCCAACCGTGTGGCCCACATAAATGATATTTTGTATATCCACGCCATCCATCCGTTTCTCCATTTCTCCATCCCATTCGAGGATGGGGTTCCAAAAATTATGCAGATCCAAATCTCAAGTGGACCATACCACTGGAAACAATGGTGATTTAGTGCCCCACCATTAAAATTTTCAAAGAGCTCATTCTAAGGTTTTGGTAATGTTTATTTGCAATCTAACCCGTTGATAATGTCAAGAAGATCCGGATGAAGGTAAAATATAAAGATCATCTTGATCCAAAACTTTTATGGCCCACAAAAAAATCTTTTTTAGTGTCATTCATTACTGTTTCTAGTGGTATGGTCCACCTAAGATTTGGATTTTCTTAGAATTTGGAATCACGGCATAAAATGAGATGGAAAAACAAATGAACGGCGTGGATATATAAAAAGTACATCAAGTTGGCCCCACAAGGTTAGGATAACACCCATTAAGCTTTTCCTCAGGTAATAGCTAAGCCGCTCTTCGCGAATCGCTTCTTATGTGGATCCTTGCATTCTTAAACGTACAAATCTTGTAGCATGAAAATTGCATTTGATTGATGTTAGGACTGAAAATGCTACAGTGACATTTTCTGTATATTGTTGCTATGGAATTATGAGTATTTGAAACATTTATAGACAATCATAAGCATTTATAAAAGTACACAATAGAAAAGGTATCGCAATGTGAATTTTATTTCAGAGATTCTGAGATCTTGTATATTCTAGGCCGTGATCTGGCATGAGCCTTTAATTACATCGAATAATTGATGACCTTTGATTAAAAGGCAAAAAACTAAGTTAACGGGACTATGATCTTTGAGTTCGTGGCCGTAAAGATTGATGTATTTATGTTATGGACTGATCTATCTTTTGTATAGGTCGGATGTCTATGTCCCATGTTTTGCCGGAGATCCGGGCTAAGACTATCAGAGTTCTTAACTGAGGGGTACGACTCTAGGCCCGCACCCGTTATTTTAAACGGGTGACTTCAGGAAGACCAATATGCAATTATATATACCTGAGCAGCTCAACCGGCAAATACCATTTTGGATGGGTAGGGCATCGACTGTTTTCGAGGTATCGATCCGTAGCAAGTATTATGTAAATAATTTAGAACTCTTCGGTATTGTTTATCATGGTAACCATGGTTCTGTTTGCTTAGTTTAAACCCCAATCCTGGTCATAGTATAGTAGTACATGTAATAATGATGTATTTACGTGATTCTGGATGTTAACGGCCTCTCTCTAGAAACCTGTCGAGTTCATTGTACTGGATTGAATTGGCCCTCGAAAGCCTACTTTTTCCTGCGGCAATCAGAAAAGATTCCCGACGGAAGATTCCGACGATCGGAAAGGGATTCCGATAGTCGGAAAAGGGATTTCAACGAGGTTTTCTAGCGATATTATTTAATACCCAAAGGTCACTAGCTCTCTAACTCTTTCTCTCTCTCTCTGTGGATACGTGTATAAATGAATAGTGAGTAAGGGTATTTATACTAAAAAATTCTGGAGGTTGACCAATGATAGGATGCCACGTGTTAGCATTTTGGAGGATTGTGGTTGTGAAATGTTGGTACATGTGAAGGATTGTGGTTGTGGATTGTTGGTACTTGTGGAGGACTGTGGGTATGGAGGATTGTGGTTGTGAAGGTTTGTAGTTGAGGATTGTGGTTGTATTGTGTTGGTTATGTATTGTGGTTGTGGAGGATTGTGGTTGTATTGTGGTTGTGGAGGATTGTAGATGTATTGTGTTGGTTATGTATTGTGGTTGTGGAGGATTGTACTTGTATATTATGTTAGTAAATGTTGTATTTTTGTAAATTATTTATGAATTTATAGGTTTATAGGATGTTTTGGGGCACAACCCCTATAGAATATAGGATATTTTTTTTCTGTGCAACAAAAAATTTGACGATTTTGGATTGTCGTTTTCATTTATCGACTGTCCAGGACCGTCGAAAATTCCTATAATTTTTACCTAGAATGGCGGATTTGGACTATCGAATTATTTTTTACGGTTCATAGCGTTTGAAAATTGCTATAATTTTCACTCAGAATGGCGGATTTGGACCGTTGAATTATTTTCGACGGTTTATAGCAGTCGAAAATTCTTATAATTTTCAACAAGAACGGCGGATTTGGACCGTTGAATTATTTTTTACAATTCATAGCAGACGAATATGTCGATCAGCGGATTTGGACCGTTGAATTATTTTTTACAATTCATAGCAGACGAATATGTCGATCAGAACGACAGATTTGGATCGTTGAAAAATATTTTTCGACTGTTTTTAATTATCGATTTGTGTAAACAACCGATGGTCCCCATAAGTACTGAGTTCCTACACCATTCAACAAGTATGGACTGTCGACATTGCGTCGACTGTCTGGAGCCGTTGAATATTGGCCAACCGTTATGGACTGTCGAATTTCTATTTTGACAGTCAATATTATGACTTTTTTTTCAACTACACGGACCATCGAATTTAGCTGTTTTTCACGTAGTGTGGATCCCTCGTTATCATCTTCAGTGGTGCCTTCCCAGAAGGTAATTTGTTTATCCTTTTCCGAACAAGCTTGTTCCAACGGAAGATGCTCTTTGTTCTACAAAAGCTTGAGAAATATTTTGTCTAGTTTGTCTGACAGGAGGAGAAATGATTGATGGAAGGAGGATTACTATCTGTACAAGTGAAGTATTCTTGGTCGATGTCTAGAACGGGGGGAAGTTGATGCCTTCAATTTTCTAGGGATTTGTAACGCCCCGTAAGATTATCTTTTCTAAGATCTGAATACACACTTGGTCTCATCTTGCACACGTTACCCTAGGTTGAATAATCGACCACCCTTAGCCTAGTAGAACCATAGCTGCAATGAAATAGAACTTGGACGCACTCGTAGGAGGACGTTTCACTGCCCGTTCTAAGCCCGATGAACCTAAAACTCGAATAGAACAACCCCCAGGCTGGGCTTGACGCATTTGGATGGGTGTCATGTCGGAGTCGGCGCCCGAAACTGTGAACTTACGATATCCTGCAGGTGCACACACAGGCGCAAGTACACTCACACCAACACTAACTAGAGTAATCGTTACTAGAATCACCTTTTCTAGGGCGGGCCACTAGGACCCTTGCATGTTGATAAAACTTAGAGCTTAGGATCTAAATATAACATCTAACCCGTCCCCAAAGCCGTGGCCCTGATCGATGATCGGTGACCATCAAACATACTTCTTCCCATATCCGATAAACGCCGTATCCGAATTGCACCAAATCACAACCATAGGTAGATCTCACCATAGGGAGGCTATCTCATGGGCTGGATTGGTCCTCATAGTCTATGTGGGTCCCACATGATGAAGACAGCCCCTCAGAGGGCCATTTTTGTAAAACTCCCTTTCATTTTCTCTCAAAATTGCTGAGAAAGAGAGAGTGAGAGGTGAGGAGAAGTTGAGAGAAGGGAGAAGAGAGATATTGGAGCTAGAATCTTACCTTGCATGTCACTCTACCAAGCTTGGATCGCTCCTACAACTTCGATGACGCCAACCTTCACCACTAGTTCATTCCGTCAACCCTAGAGGTGAGTTAGGAGTAAATCCTTCAACCCCCGTTCAACCTCGCTTAAGTTTCATCCTCAATTCCCTAAATCCAACCATTATTTTTGTAGGATTTTCTGAAATTCTCTAAGATCAAAGGTGCGGACCATTTACCTCTAGGCTGCCTAGCATCAAATGCGATTAGATGTAATTAATGCTTGTTTGTATGACTGAGAGTGCTTAGAATAAATTCCTAGTTGATGAATCTATGATTGGCTACATCGATGTTTGGATGCATGTTGTAAAACTGTAAATCTTAGGTTGCATGTTGAAGCTTGGGTGTTTGTCCTTGTTTTGTGTCAATTGGGTGAACTAATAATATGCTAGTGACTTTACCCTATTGATATGTTGCTTAACCTTGCTTATGATCCTAAGGATGCAGCTAAAATATGCCTTGTTTACGTGATATGCTGATGTGAAATTGTTAACTATCCTACATGTCAAATAGTTGATATTGAATGTTTATGTTTATAATACTTTTGTTGTACTTGGAACTTGTATGGTGGTTCAACTCGGCATTTAGATGTTAATTGGGGTGACCGTATGTGGTCAATCGTCCATGGGTTGAAATCTTCGGGTGGTGTAGAGTGCGAGTGATGTGGTGGTGCCACTTCATGTGTCTGTTTAACTTACTTAATTACTAGTACATCCCTATTTCATTTCCTAGCTTGATCTATCACTATGATTTGATGCCATGTTGACTAAATACTTACATGACACGTATCATATTCGCATTAGTAACTCCCGAGATTTTAGAGATTGAGTTTATACTCGAACCCTGGGGTTTTGGGGCGTTACAGGATTGCACCAAGTGCGCTCAACCTGAAGGGAGAGAGAATGGCCTTCTGCTCCATGCTGATATCATCTATTAAGACATCCACTTACGGGGATTGTACAAAGTACGCTTAACCCGAATGGAGAATGATTGGTCTTCTACACAAAGGAACAAGCCTTCGAGTCTGAATTCCTCTCTTTGTGTCTTCTTTACAAGCTCTAAACTAAGCCTTCAAAGGCAACTTTCTGCCTTCGAAGTTTCCTTACTCGACGGCCTGAAACCGTCGAGAACCTGCCTTACATGACGACCTAAAACCGTCAGGAAACTGCTTTACGCGACAGCCTGGAACCGTCGGGAAACTTCTTTCCGCGACAGCCTGAACTGTCGGGAAACTGCTTTACTGAATGGCTGGACTGTCGGAAAACTGCTTTACAGCCGTCAGGAAACCTCTAAGCGACGACCTGGAACCGTCGGGAAACCTTTAACAACAGCAATGTCTTCTCCCAATCCTTTACGTCTTAAATTCTCTCATCATTCTTTCCTTTCCCGAGGATTGCAATTAATGCATTCAACTCAGGAAGGAGAAGATACATGAGTCTTCTTCTCACACCTTTGGAACCCTTGGAGCAAGCTCTGAATCCTGATAGAGCGAATGAATGCAAATGAGGACCCCTGGGGAGGTATTTATAGGCAAAGGGGGTCATTTTCGTGTAAAGTACTTCAAATCTAGCATCAGCTTGCTGCGGGTCGCGTAAAGCTCATGAGCTTGCCGCGGGTTGCGTAAAGCATGTCTCTGCAGCAACCTCATCACTTTCTTCTTCCAACCTCATAATATCTGCTAATTTCTTCTCAATCCCATCATTGTCTTCTGCAAACCTCATCATATCTGTTCATTTTCTTCTAAACTATATTTTTTTTCCTTTTCTCCTTCATTCCAAACCTCAATAAATGCCTTAATCTTCTTTTCCTTAGCATTTTCTATGCCTCAACACCCACTAGTGCGTCTAGCCGTGCGAAACCTAAATTGAATGGTTATAGCTGGGTAGAATGAAGTGAGATCACATCTCCAGTATTGTCTAATTGAAATAAAATTGGCATGCGAACCTAATGAGATAATAAGGCTCGTGCCAAAATTCGTGCAAGGGAAGATTGCATGATTTGATGGGTTATGTCCTCTCTCACGGAAAGTTTGTTGTTATTTGTTCGGGTGTTGGAAGTAATTTTAGCTAGTCTTTCCATTTGGACTCGAGATTATTTCACAAAAAAAAAAAAAAAAACAATTGTTAAAATTATGTAATTTTTTATACAAGCTTATTGGAGGTAATTCGATCCACCTTCAATTCTCTTTCTCCGAAGAAATTAAAGGGGATCGAGGGGGCATCTGTTATGGCATAAAAAATTCATGAAGGAGTTACGTGGGTTCTGAAGGAGTTATATGACCCTGTAACTTATATATGTTACATAACCCTGTAAAACATACATTTACTAAAGGCATCTGCTACTGAAGAAGCAATTAGCAGAAAGACAAGTTACGTGGCTTGTATGAAGAAGAAGAACAAAAGAAAGAAAGAAAAACAAAGTGCAGAATTAACTGTTGTCTTACGCGACCTGAGTAAGACATAGTATTTGACATGGGCTGCGTAAGATGTTCTGGGCAAAAATAGCCCTGTTTTCCACATATTCTGGACTTGGAGCCTATAAATACCCCCTCGGGGTTCTTCATTTGCATTCATTCATTTCTCAAAAGCTCAGAGCTTGCTCTGAAGATTCTTCTTCAAAGTTTAGAGCTTGCTTCGAGAAGTATGAGAGAAGGCTCATGTATTTGCTCCATTCTGGGTTGAATGCACTAGTTGCGTCCCCAGGAAAGGACAGAGTGGCAAGAGAAAGTGGAAGAAAGATGAAGCAGAGATGCTGCTCTAGGGGTTTTATGCAACCTGTGTAAAACTTTTACGTAGGTTGCGTAAAACATTTGTTCCCCCATATATATATGAAGATCAACAAAGAAGCTTCTAGGAGCATTTCTCTTAGAGTCCAAGCTACACTGGTACTCCATTCCAAGACAACACTAAAGGCTTGGTTAAGATGACACAAATGCGGTTATGAAGCATAGAGAATCCGTACAACTTCTCTGCCCTTTCCGCAGATCAAGTACTGAGCCAAAATGCTGTCGAGATTTACTGTTAGCAATTATTGTCATATATTCAATTGTATCTTATTTTAAAATCAAGGGATGTAACGAACGGAATGTAAAAGAACCCTTATTCTTATTGATGAATTGTTGATGAATGTCTCTCTTTACTCTCTTTTGTTGATTATTAGAATGTGAATATCCCGATCAACCAAACAGCTTTTGGCTGTGTAAACACCAATCGATCAACATTGATTTATTATGTGGGCTCGATTAGGTGGGTGTCATTATAATCGCTGCTTCCTATGGTGTGGTCCACTTGAGCTTTGGATCTGCCACTTTTGGGTTTATATTATAAAATGATAGGGAAAATGGATGAATAGCGTGGATAAAACCCATACATCATGGTGTGCCCCATAAAGCCCTTGCCTAGAGCCATTTTTGTCCCCAAGGACAAGATGCAATCCACTTCCCCAGCCAAAACCAACCCATTTTCACCAAGTAAACAGACTTATTGCATGGATTTTCAGAACTTGAAGGATCCAACATGTCGGCCGACAAGTCTGCAGGAGGCTTAGACCGGTCGGGCGACAGGTCTGAGATGAGGCAGATGTGCGATTTCTATGTGATTTTTCCCTGGACTATTTTTTGTGTTCTCCGACCGGTCGGGCGACCGGTCAGCTGCGCACGCGATTTCTTACACTATTACGTGGTAGTGTGTAAGATGTTTCTATTTTCGGGTTACTGCTTATCTAAAGGGGTGTAATCCAGATTTAGAGTGAATCCTAAGGTGTCCAAGGTTTCTTAATTGCATTAGGAAGAGGGGAGAGTGTTTTAAGAGAGAGAGAGAGAGAGAGAGAGAGAGAGAGCTTGGGTTTTCTTTGTGTTTTCCTTGCCTGTGGGCTGTCAATCTCTGTAATCTTTTGGAATCATAGTGGATCACTTTGTGCCGTGGTATTTTACTCATTGAGGGGTTTTTCCACATAAAATCGGATTGTCTCTTGTGGTTGAATGCTTGTATGGTATGATTGCATCGTGTTTCTCGTTTGATCGAATATTCTGCTGTGTGTGTTGTTTGGCTTTCGCTTCCACTGCCTGCGTCCCTATTACCAACAAGCATCAAAGTTTTCAGAAAGGGACAGCAGAGAAGGAACGGTACCACGTGGTATTTGGACAGCTAATATTGGAGAAAAGAACCAAATAATACAATTGCCTGTGCCGTTCCTCATCAGGTAGGCCATATTCGTACGTTGAATGGACTGTTTGGCCATTTATTCCTTGCACGAATGTCAGCAAGTCGGATTGGGTATATAGGTTTCAACCCGAGACCAACCCGTTTACTTAAATCGGCATATTTTTTAACTCGAGCCGGCGTACCATCTATTTAGCTTGGCCCATAACTCGTCTGATAAGTTGCTAATATATGGCCCTGTGGTTGGTTCAGGCCCAAATGTTGAATTCGCTGAGCTGGGCAAGATATTGATTTTGCCTGCTGGCTCATAGCCCATTTCTAGCCCCACTGAAGGTGGATAATTTTTGTTTGGTTGTCCAAACGTGGCTTTGACAAGTTTAAATTTTCCTGGTGGGTTTAGAAGGCATGATTTTTTTTTTTTTTACGAGACAAATAGCATCCATATTCTAAAAAATGTACAGGCAAAGTGGAGTGAGTGGAGTCAACTCAATCAATATGAAAAGAATTATTTGTTATAGTCCTTGATATACATTGATGCACACCATTATAGTCCTTCATATACATTGATACTTCTCCCACGTATGCCAAGAAAATCACGTCTATCCTGAGGATCATAAAATCAAGCCCAGTTTGTTTATGTTTATGGTGTGAGGAGTCCCAACTACGATGGGTTTGTCTAATGTAATGCCCTGCTGAACTTTACGGTGCATTCTACCTTATGCTCAGATGTTTTACACAACTGGCACATTAGTTTGGAGAAAAAGTTCACGTACAATCATTTTGGGTAAACATTTCTCGTGAGGTATAGAGAGAGAAGGAAAAAGAAAAGAATAAACATAAAAAGAAAAGAGAAAAAGAAAAAAAGAATAAAGAATTCCAGATTTCCAAAAAATAATTCTACCAGTGTCTTTGCACTCTAGTAACATGCACATGCATAAGTCTCTCTTGTAGTCTGACCATTCCAATTCACATATACTGATATACATGCATACATCATAAATAAACATGGGCTCTCCTCTCTAATAACATAAATGCATAAAGTGTCTCTCCCTCTTTCTCTCTCTCTCTCTAACCATGAGAAAGGATTAGCAAAGCTAGATGGGGCTAGTTTGGCGGGGGGACGAAAATGACATTTTTACTCCCATCAGACCTCAGAAGCTTCACGAGTTGAGGATCCACATTGAAAGCTGCTTCTAGAAGCGCTGGAGATAGAGCTCTGAACAGTGATGTCTTCCCACCAAAATGGCTGAATACAGGCCTGACCAAAGATAAAGACAATTAGCTATCATAACTCACAATATCCGGATCGACCATTCATCTGTTGGGCCGGGCCATGGATGGGGAGTACCCAAAAACCACACTGCTTGGTGAGATCCTAGCCACTGATTGGAAGAATCTTGAGGATTACGATGGGCGGTTATGCCAAGGCCACTTGAATTATACTATAGCCACACGCACCAACATGGCATCTAGGCAGTTCATCAGGTGGGACCCACTGAGTCTGCGCCATGGCTTGGCAACTATACAAGTCTATTCAACAGGTGGATCACATGCACACAACCAATGGTCATATTTGATGCATACATGTGGCCCATTTCTTGACCAGATCAACCCTATTTTCGGGGCACAATACACGCATAGCGTGGCCCACCTGATGAACAGCCCAGATCACACACCCAAATTGGAACCTGTGGCTAAGGTAGGAAGAAAGAATATGCAAGGGGAGAAGGAAGACTCACAGTGGACTAGTGATGACAGAAAACCATTCCAACCCTTCACCATCTGCAATCTTTGATACCTCAAAGAAACTAGGCACCACGAACAAGCTGCCCGCCGTGACCTTTGCTTCCAAAGCACGAGCACCGTCGATTCCAGTGATCTCAACACGCCCGCTCCCACTAACAATGTAGATCATCTGAACTGCCGAATCGGGCAAATACCCTACTGAGCATGCTGCATCAGCATCAAGTTTCACAAGGTTGGCGCTCAGCCCAATCTCACCCAACAAAAGCAAATTCAAACTGGTCAGTGTGATGGCCCGCCCGCCGTTCTTAACATCCACATCGAACGGTGCAGTATTGAAGTTAAAAACCATCCCTTGAGCGTCCTCGTCGCAGGGTTTTGGGATGTGAATCCCTTCCTTAACCTTGACAACTATTTTGCCAGTTTGGCTTTTCATGAGCTTGTTCACACTTTCTTCATCTAAATCCCAAGTCCTACTGAGAAACTCCGTCGAGAAACCGTTGAAGATGTTGTTCGTTCCCGTTAGAAAGAAGTAGGTGAATAGACCAGTATTGTAAGCTTTTTTAGTTTCACCCAAGAAGACGATGACGAATTCAGAGTCTCCGTCGTTGTACCACCATGACACCACTCCAAGCTTCAGTGGCATCGCGTCGCCTTGCTTAAGTTTCACCACCTGTTCTTTTGGACCTTCCGGCGACACAATGCCAACTATCGCACTACCTGCAAGACGGGTCTATAAAGATTAGTATTCACCGGTACAAGGAAGTATTTTAAGTCTAAAAGATAGAAGGAGAAGAAATGGGGAAGATAGTAGGGCATGTGACCGACTTCCTAACATGATCATGCTTAAAAAAAAATTAAAACTCGCTCGCTGATTAGAGGGTTATTTGGGCTTTCTGTTAAACCAAAGAAAATCAAATGAATTACTAAAAAAAAAAGATCAATTTCTTGAAGAACTTCTACTCTTTTTTTTTTTTTTTTTCTTGATATTTGAATTAATTTGACATAATCATCACTAATAAAAAATAAATCACTAAGGGCCCGTTTGGATACCACCAAATAAGTTACTTATTCTAGTTAAATCCGTAGATAAGTAACTTATTTGAACTAAGTAGGTTTGGCTTATGGTTAATTAATATAAGTAACTTTTTTTATTATTGAAAGTTACTTAATCACATCAGTTTAATAAGTAGAAATCAAGATAAGCTACTTAAGGCATAAGTAACTTACGGTCCAAATGCCCCCTAGGACTCTAATCTCAGCATCAGCTTATCTCATTGGTGCGATATATAACATTAATTAAACTTAAGAAAGCAATGTATGTTCAAATCAGAAGAAAGAAAATGTAATTAGAACCCAAGTGGCATTTACCTTTTAAGACGAAGCCAATCTTAGAGGAATCGGCATAGTGGGGCAGAGCTAGACCATGTGGCTCTAAAATAAGCTTTCCAGCACCAACTTTCGCCTCGCTGAGCATGGGAAGTTCTGAACTTAACCAGACGTCATACGATCCACCATCACTACCATAGTAATTTTGAGGTGATTTGGGAGATAAGTCTATTTCCATGGCCTCGATCTCTTCTATTTCTATTTCACTCGCCTCTGGATTACACTGTAAATAATGTAAATGTTAGTTTGCTTGATGAACTTCCCGGATGTGTTCATGGTGTGTTCATAATGGACGGCAGCTAATGAACTTCCAGGATCTGACTCATGTGGTATGTCAACATACGTGTTGCAATGCCTCACGGGACATCCCATGTGACACTTGTCACACGTGTAGAAGATAAAGATAACTCCTCATCTGCTAAGCCTCTCAAATCACAATACATGGGCCATGGTCCAAAGTCAGGCGGACCAACGGAGATGAGCCAATCAACCAGGACAAGGCCTGAATGTGGCCCTGGTTTTCTGGGCATGGCCTACACTTGGGCAATCTGCATGCCGAGCCAAATGTGAGAGAGAGAGAGAGAGAGATAGAGAGAGAGAGCTTACCTGGAGGTGGCTGGGAGAAAAGGAGTGGAATGGATGTGAGAGTTGGGAGGGAGGATTGCAGGGTTTAAATAGAGAAAAGAAAAGAGGCAGTGGGAAGGAAGGAACTCTCTTCTATCGCTCCTTGTTTGGATGTTTGGATCTATGCATTTTCATATTTGAAAATCGTGTGTTCCACCGTCAGATCCATCTTAGTTGTTGATTGGTTTTCGTGCCGTGTTTGATAAGCGGACATGTGTCGACTCTTGGGTGGTGCACAGGACGCGGATTTCCTGGAAAGCCTATCGCAGGAAGTTCGTGCGCTGGAACCTAGGTGGGGTCCACCGTGATGTTTTTCAGAAATCCACGCCATCCACATAAGACAAACAACGAACCGGGTCCAAGACGCCAGTGGGCCGAAAATGTGAGGATTGAACGTCCACAGTTGAAATATTCTTGGGGCAACAGAAGTTTTGAAACAGGCTAATATTTGTATTTTCAGTTCGTCCCCAGTAGAAATGACGTTAGAACGGTATTGATGGCATATAAACATCACTGTAGATCCCAAGGGAAGTTTCAACGTACATTAGAATTTTCCTACCCCCTTTTCCTTCAGTTCGGCCCACTTGAGTCTTGGATCCGGCTCATTTTTCTTCTAATGTCTTAAAATGACCTCAGAAAATGAATGAACGGGTGGATGTCTCACAAACATCACTGTAGCCCACCTAGGTTCTAGTGCAGCAACTTTCGGGCTGCGCAGGAAATCCGCGTCCATGGCAAGCGGATTGGCTGGTGTACCGCACACCAGCAGACCTCACTGGTGTAAACCGTGTAATGACGTCACCAAGTTATGTGGGCCTAACCATGATATAGCTGTTATATCCAAACCGCTGTCAATTTGAAGAGATAAAGGGTGAGCCCAAAATTAAAAATGATCCAAAGATCATGCGGACCACGTAGAAGAAAGCAGTGAGAAATTGGTAAAAACTTTGTTGGGGTCATAGAAGTTGATGTAGAGCGGGTCGCTGATTATTTCATGGCCCAGATGGAGCAAAAGAAGACCGGTCGAGGTTGAAAGTGTTCCGGACCGTCAGGACCGTAAATCGGTCGTATCTCACAATCCGGAATGAGTTACGGGACGTATAATATATCAATTTGGGGTAGCTCGAGCTACTTTAGCCAACCAACCCGTCGGGTTGCCCAAGCCGGAATCGCGAGAATCGACCGTATCGACGGTCATTAGGCTAGTTTATTTTCAGTTTTACTATTTATAGTAAGTTTTAATTCGATCATAACTTTGCATCCGTATGGTTTTAGAGTTAGTGCCCAACATGAAAAGGGCTTAGAATATTTAGTAGAACAACGTGGTTGAGGCCGTTTGAAAACTTTCTATTTTTGGCCGAAAACTAAGAGTTCTAGTAGGATTGAACGACTTCTATAAATAGTAAGTTTACTATTTATAGTAATTTGCGTTTTCTAGGAGTTTAAGTTGGAGTTGGATTCTGATACTTTACCTAGGGTTTATTTTCCTATTTATATGCATTGTAATTTCGTTATTATTCATTCAATCTTCAATAAACAATTATTTAGAATTAAATTCCTTTTTTTATCTTTTCTTTCTTCTCGTGGATTCGAGAAACTATCGGTTAGGGAGACGGTGATCGACCTACCACGTCCTCCCTGCGTCATTGGTATCAAAGCGAGGTTTCTTCCTCAGGACGATGACCTCTAATGAAGGGATGTATCCTCATCCTAAGGACGGTGCTCCAAGGGACTATCTAACGGCGACAGCTTTCGAAGCAGCGCAATGAGAGAACCGGTTGATCCTGCAAGGTATACAGGCGACCCTCGACCAGATTGCAGCATCGCTAGCTCCGCTTCGAGCCCAAGGCGACCAACAACCACCAACCGTTGCTATACGGGACAATCATGTTGTCCGTAGAGCACCCCAGGTATATCATCGTAGGGCTACACCAGACGAATCAGAACCAAGCGATGACGAGGTCGAAGACATTTTGGTACGACGACCTGCGCTAGGGAATGAGTGTGTGGAACGAGCAGAACGAGACTATCGGGGCAAAGCTGATCTTCCCAGCTTTAATGGCCTACTTCGAATAGAGGAGTTCTTCGACTGGCTGGCAGAGGTCGAGCGATACTTCGACTATATAGAAGTGCCGAATGACAAGAAGGTAAAACTAATTGCTTATAAGTTTAAATCCGGTGCTTCAGCATGGTGGGAAAACCTACAGGTTTCCCGCACCCGTCAGAATAAGACACCCATCCGAACATGGCCTCGGATGAGACAGCTTCTGAGAGCTCGATTCCTCCCTAGCGACTATGAACAAATTTTGTTCCAACAATATCAAAATTGTCGTCAGGGAAATCGAACCGTTTTCGAATATCTTAAAGAATTCCAACGATTGGCTACACAGAATAATTTATCGGAATCAGAGGCACAACAAGTATCACGATTCATTGGTGGGTTGCGATTTGCAATCCAGGATCGAGTCCAGATGCATCCAGTTTGGATGTTGAGTGAGGCCAACCAATTGGCCACTCGAGCAGAAACACAGTTGTCACGGCCCCCTGCTCGACCCTATCCGGCAACACGAAATCCCAACACCGGACCCACTCAGGATACAACGTTGGCCAAAGGCAAGGAGCCTATAGGAGGGCGTCCTCAACCTCCTACGGTCACGAACCGGGACTGGGGAAGTGGTTCCTCAAGACCTCAACGTACAGCTCCCACTACAGCGGGTTCCAGCAGGATCCCCAACCCATATGGTCGGCCAAGACCAGACCATTGTCTCCGTTGTGGCCAACCAGGTCACTGGTCGAACGCTTGCCCTCAACGCCCTGCAGCACACTTAACTACGAATGAAGGCGGCGTGGAAGGCGAGTCAACAGAAGACAACCCTGAATTGGAACAGGCCGAAGAGGGGGACACAGAAGATGTCGATTGGCTGACTGAAGATCATGGGGAATCGTTAGTAGTAAGACGACTACTTTACGCTCCCAGGAAGGAAGTGCACCCACAACGACATAATATTTTTCGCACAAAGTTCACCGTGCAGGGCAAAATCTGTGACGTAATCATAGACAGTGGGAGTAGCGAAAATATTGTCTCGAGAATTATGGTGGATAAGTTACATCTGCCTATGACGAAGCACTCTACCCCTTACTCTATCGGTTGGATCAAGAAGGTGAACGAAACCAAGGTAACTCATCAATGCATTATCTCGTTTTCCATTGGTAAAAGCTATAAGGACGAGGTCCTCTGTGATGTGGTTGACAGGGAAGCCTGCCACATGTTACTTGGGCGGCCACGGCAATCGGATCGACATGTGACCCACAGTGGACGAAAAAACATATACATGTTCACCAAAGATGGTCGGAAAATTGTTTTGGCCCCTATGACACCAGACAAACACCCTGAAGCTTCTAAAGTGGAGGGGAACTCTCTCCTTACCATTCGCGAGTTTGTTAAGGAATCAAAGGAAACGGGCGAGATTTATGCCGTTATGGTAAAAGGAGAGGAGCCAGGATCATCTAATATTCCTCAACGCCTTAAACCACTGCTTAGAAGAATTTTGAAGTACTTGGCCTGGAGAGTTACCTGATGAGTTGCCTCCCATGCGAGACATACAACATCACATCGACCTTATCCCAGGGTCCAGTCTACCCAACCGACCGCACTATCGGATGAGTCCGAAAGAGTGTGAAATTCTACAGGGACAGGTGGAGGAACTGATCCGTAAGTGTCTTATTAAAGAGAGCATGAGCCCGTATGCCGTTCCGGCACTCCTTACCCCAAAAAAGGACGGAACATGGCGTATGTGCATTGATAGCCGCGCGATCAATAAAATAATAGTTAAATATCGATTTCCAATACCGCGGTTGGATAACATGCTGGACATGCTCGAGGGCTCCAAGGTGTTCTCGAAACTGGACTTACGGAGTGGATACCATCAAATCTGTATTAGGCCAGGTGACAAGTGGAAAACGGCCTTCAAGACCAAGGAAGGGCTATATGAGTGGCTGGTTATGCCCTTCGGTTTGACCAACGCACCAAGCACCTTCATGCGTTTAATGAACCAAGTGTTGAAGCCGTTTATTGGCCGTTTCGTTGTCGTTTACTTTGACGACATTCTAATATACAGTCAGGATGAAACGGAGCACATGACCCACATCAGAAAAGTGCTACAAGTGTTGGCCGACAACAAGCTATACTTAAATTTGAAAAAGTGTAGCTTCCTAACTGATTAATTATTGTTTCTGGGGTTCATCGTGTCGTCCACGGGTATTCGAGTGGACGAAGAAAAGGTACGAGCTATTCGGGATTGGCCGACTCCGACAAACATTCATGAGGTACGAAGTTTTCATGGGTTGGCGACCTTCTATCGTCGATTTGTGCGGAACTTCAGCAGTATCGTCGCGCCGATTACCGACTGTATGAAGAAGGGTCCGTTTCAATGGACCGAAGGGGCTGAGAAGAGCTTTGCAGAAATTAAACATCGGTTGTCCACTACCCCGGTTGTAGACACCCCACCTTCGGCTACACTGTTGGTAGAGATAGCTGGTTGAATGGAGGACCATACCCCCAAATCCCAAGTCCAAACTCAGCCAAATTCACCCTTGTAAGCCCCATTCCATAGCCCAGTTCAAGCCTGAACCCAGTCAACCCAGTCCTAAACACCACCCTGAAAAACCCCCCAGAAAAAAGGCCAATCAAAAAAATTCTAAAAAGTCAAACTCACTGAGTCAACCCGCTGAGTCAACCCGTCGAGTCAAAACACCGAGTCAACCCTTCGAGTCAACCCGTCGAGTCAAACCACCGAGTCGACCCGCTGAGTCAACTCACTGAGTTGACCAGCGAGTCAAACAGCAGCCCCGAGGGAGCGACCGTACTCGCTGAAAACCGAGGAGTGGCCGTACGGGCGGCCCATAGCAGGCCGCCCGAGACAAATTACGAGCTCTGCCACTGCTCGCTGCTATAAATACCCCCCTCCCCTTCTCATTTCAACATCCCTTCAAGTCCAGCCAGTCCGGGTGCGATCCGAGTCCCCTTAGCCCATTTTTTCACCAAGGAGAGCCCGAGTGAGGAGAGTCTAGCCCTGGTCCAGCCCAGCCTGACCACTGGTCCAAGCCTCCCAAGCCACCCAAGTCTTGATCCAGCCACTCGAAGCCAACCCATGCGACACCTCCGTCCACCCAGCTACACTTTTCCAGCATCATCTCATTCGCATCTAGCATAAGTGCAACATTTACTTTTCTTCCAACCCCCCTGCTTCACTACAAGCACCTTGATTACTCAAGCACACGTGCATGTCTTTATATTGAGCACCTGTCAGTTCGAGCATATGCTCTGGGCTTGCCCGTTGTTGGAACCTGCCCATCAGAAACTCTTACTGTTCAGACCTGCATTCACGTACATAACACTATAAGCACTTTGAATATTCAAGTACACCGCATGCATCTCGCATAAAGCACCTGTCAGTTCGAGCGTATGCTCTGGGCTTGCCCGTTGTTGGAACCTGCCCATCAGAAACTCTTACTGTTCAGACCTGCATTCACATACATATCACTATAAGCACTTTGAATATTCAAGCACACAGCATGCATCATCTCGCATAAAGCACCTGTCAGTTCGAGCGTACGCTCTGGGCTTGCCCGTTGTTGGAACCTGCCCATCAGAAACTCTTACTGTTCAGACCCGCATTCATGCATCATGTCATCCATGAGAATATACGAGGATTAAATTAGACTTTCAAGTATTTGATCGATTCTGTGAAGTAGAGACCGTACTTCGGTACGGGCAGTGTGTGGGGTACTTAACCTCTTCCCACCCTGTAACCGTGATCCGTTACCTTGAATCTCTGGCCGCAGATCAACAGGAGTCATTTTAGAGGAAGGAATCTTCGGATTCCCTTCTCTAACGTTTCTACGGGGTCTAGCCGACTGTAGATTCGAAGTAACTGGCTAGTGGCGACTCTGAACTTATATAAACTCATTTAAACACATCCGGCTTAACACGACAACCAAACAAAGCCCTCGAGAACGAGGCAAGCCAGTGGCACAAACAGCGATTTCGCACTCACGCATCCTCATCTCCTTCTTTTCCGAAAGGAAAGGGGAAGGGAGAAGAACGTCGTGTGGGAGCGCGGAAAATCGGCGAGGGTCCACAGAATGGCGACTCCACTGGGGATGAGCTAGTCCCACTAGTCGTGATCCGACTTGAAAAACAGAATCCTTCCCGTACTTGAAAGTTACTAATCCTCATACAATCTCATCCGCATAGCATTCTACCCAAACAAATAAAAAATAGAAGATCCCAAAACCAGAAAAAAAATAGAAGATCCCAAAACCATAAAAAAATAGAAAATCCCAAAACCCAAAAAGAGTAGAGTACAGTCCTCACCATTGCGCCTCCTCGGGCTCAACGTACGCGGAGACAACTTCCCTTCTGCAACATAATCCGCACTCGGGCTCAGCAAGCCATGTCCGACCACGAAGAAGAAACTCATCTCCTTCCCGCTCTTGAGATGACCGAAGCGCAACTTCCAGCGCAACAGCCCATTGATAATACGCCAATCATACAGGAATTGGCACAAGGAGTGAGAGCAATGCAAGAAATGCTCTTGCAATTCATGCAAGCACAAGCCACCGCAGCAGCCAACAATCAGGTTGGCCCAGTTCAGCAGTCTCAGCAACTATGCCGGGTCCTTCCGGCCTCCAGTTCAAATCAAGCTCAACCGTCGGAGTCTGCCCAAGACTACCGACAGCAACCATCTCAGCCCTTCGCTATGGGGCATCCTTCTCAATATCTTCCTGCGACGACAAGGCCATCTCAGAGCACTTCCGTTGCAGGAACATCTAGTCAGCTTCCAGTCAATCTTGCAAACAACAATCTCAGTAGATCTCAGCATGTCCCCGCCGATGGGACACCTTTTCAATTCCAGCACATCCCCGCCGATGGGATTTCAATTCAATTTCCAGCAACAGGGACAGCACTGGCGAATGCCCACAATGGGGGTCAGTGTCAAGCCCACATCAATCAGCGGACAGTGGCGAATACCCAACAAGGGGGTCACTTCCCAACATCTCAGCCTCTTGCAAACAGGAGCACTTTTCAATTCCAGTACATCCCCGCCTATGGGATTCCAGTTAATTTCCAGCGATCGTCAATTCAGCAAAATCCAGTTAATTTCCAGCAATCTTCAATTCAGCAAAATCCAGTTAATTTTCAGCAATCTTCAGTTCAGCAATCTTCAGTTAATTTCCAGCAAGTTCCAGTTCAACCTTCAGTACAATCTCCAGTTCAGTTACAATCCTTTCAAGCACCAATTCATTAGAATCCAGTTCAGTCATCAAATCAGCTTCAGCAGCCCGCGGTTGCTTTTCAGCAAGCACATAGGGTCGAAGACATCGACCACTATACCGAAGAAGAACGTGCCTTACTCTAGGAGGCACCAGTCGCTCGAATAGATCACTCAGGACTGGACGAGTTGCGGGAGCAGTTCCAGATCTTGCAAAATCAGCTTCAGTGACAATAAGGAATTGATCTACCTTCGACCAAGTTCAGAGACTTGTGTCCCTTCCCAGATGCTCAGGTACCTCAAAACTTTGAGGTTCCAAAATTCAAAAGATACGATGGCAGCGGTTGTCCCACAGCACATCTCAAGGCTTTCTGTGGAGAGCTGAGTGCAATTGCAGGAAATGAAGGGGCCCTCATACGTTTGTTCCAAAAGTCTCTGAAGGGCGATGCCCTAGATTGGTACACTTCATTGGACTGCCACCGCATCAGGACATGGGAACAGCTTTCCCAGGCTTTCGTCGACAGATTCGCGTACAATCTCAACATGGCACCCAGAAGAGCAGATCTCACAGCTCTCGGGCAAAGGAGTGATGAAACACTATCCGCCTACGTAGGACGTTGGCGAGCTATGGCAGCCAGAATGCGGACACCCATCGACGACGAAGAACAAATATCCATGATTGTTCATTCAACATATCCAGGCATATCCGGGTATCTCATCTCGCATCCATATGCGAATTTTTCACAATTGATCCGTGCTGGAGAGCAAGTCGAAGCAGGAATCCGTGCCGGGACAATCTCCCCATGGCCTCATCAAGCCACTCCAATCAAAAGGAATAGAGTGGAAGGAAGGCCTATCGGGCACGGGAATGGAAACCGCAGTGGTTCTCCTCCCCGTCCAACCGAAGTAAACAACATCAACACCACTGCTCAAAGAAATCAACATGCTCCCCCACAGGGACGTCAACAGTATCAGCAGAATCAAGTTCAGCATCAGCCTCAGCGGTATCAGCCACAACCGAATCCTCAGCCACAACCACCTCGACAACAGCAGCAGTTCAGAGGAAACGGTCAATACTTATATCAAAATAGGCAAAACTACAGGGAGTTCAGGAAATTTACTCCCCTCTCTCAACCACTTAGTTAAGTCATGCCTACGCTGGTGCAGAAGCAGTTACTTACTCTAATGGCACCTCGGCCTCCGCCTCATCCTCTGCCACCAAACTACCGAGAAAATGAGTACTGTGCCTACCATTAAGGACGTGGCCATGCCACTGATCGATGCTATACTTTGAAGAATGCTATACAAGACCTAATTGATGACCGCAAGATCGTCATGTCAGTCCCCGGAACTTCTCCAGCAGCTTCCACCAACATCCTTCAGAATCCTCTGCCTCAACATCCGACGGACCCCAGTTCGTCTCGTGGCCCTGCAGTCAATAGTATAGAAGAAGGGGACCATCTCGATCGCTTCTTCTCCCCTATCCAGTCCATTCATGCTTACACTTATGGGCCGACAAGTTCTCCTCCGATCATGTAAGGGGCAAGTCCCTTTCCTCCTCCAGTCCTCGAGCCAGTAGTACTCGAAGGAGCACTTCCATACGATGTGCCAGTTGTGCAAGGGGCATCTTACGGCCCCTCATGTTGGGAACCAGTCGTCCTAGAAGGAGCACAGTCATACATCGAGCCCACATACGAACCTGTCGTCTTGCAAGGGGCAATCTCAGCACAAGGACAATACAATTCACAATGGAGGAACCATACTCATCAGCAGCAAGAACCCATTGTATTGGAAGGAGCTCCTCTAGTTGAGCCAGTCGTATTGCAAGGGGCAAATCCCGGAGGCGTGTCAATCACACTACGACAGCTGGGACGAACAGAGAAACCTCCTGCCATATCAAGAGGACCAGTATTCATTCCATGGGAGCCTCCCGCTCCAGGAACAATCAAGCCAGGACCACGACCTTATGTGGTCTATGAAGACAAGCCTCGATACTACCCCTTCAGCACAGGCAACAATGTAGTTCTCAAGGCAAAAGCTCCATACGAGGAAGATCTGGTACCCACACCAGCACCGTCACAAGAACCGGTGGTCCTAGAAGGCAAAAGGGAGGAAAACTATAAAGAGGTTCCATGGCACTATCCAGAATGTGCGGAAGTGGGGAACATGAATCCCAACGGGCGTTGCATCCGAAGAGATAATAAAAACAGAGGAGATCCCAAAGGCGCATACGATGTAGCAACTCAGCTCAAGTCAATCCCTGCTCAAATCTCAGTATGGGAGCTACTCTGCACATCTCGCATACACCGAGAAATGTTTGCCAAAACCTTGAACGATGCTCACGTCTCCTCTGATACGGCACCAGAAATGATAGCTCTGATGATTGGACAACTCTTGGCTCCGCGCGCCATCACCTTCACAGATAATGATTTGCCACCAGAAGGGCGTGATCATGGGCGATCCCTCAACATAGCCTTACGATACAAAGACCTCTGCGTCCCGCTGGTCCTTATCGATAATGGCTCAAGCTTAAACGTCTGCCCACTCAAGACTGCGGAACGTCTGGGAATCAGTCCCTCTTCATTTCGACCCAGCACCATATGTGTCAGAGCATTTGACAACACCCGCTGATCAGTAGAAGGAGAAGTCGACATAGAGGTACAGATAGGTCCGGAAGTCTCTACCATCACATTCCAAATCCTGGATATATCAGCCTCTTTCAACATGCTGCTCGGACGGCCTTGGCTGCACAAGGTTGGAGCTGTGCCATCAACCCTGCATCAACGAGTGAAGTATAACTGTGGAAATCAAGTGATCTCTATCCATGCAGAGAAGGAGCTCATCATTCCTTCCAATGCTGCTGCCACTGAACCAGACATCCCGGTCATCGATATCCAGCACTCTGAAGAAGACATCCCGTTTCCTAGTTTCGAATTTGAGACTGTGAACTCTATCGCCAATCCAGAACCGATAAGGGTGGACCGTGTCTTTTCACCGGCAGAGCGTCTGAGCCTCAAATACCGAATGAAGAATCACTTCAAGTCCAGAAAGGTACCGCTGATATATAACCAACGCAAATGGGGACTCGGATACAGGACAACCTTCATGGACAAAAGGAGGAAGAAATTTCGGTGCTCACCCATCCAATTCATCAAGCCAGGAGAACCTTGCAAGGATCCAGGAATCAACCGACTGCACTACACAAAGGCCTCCCGATAAGCCTAGTTTGGGCCACATGGCCCCCCATTCGATGGGATCAGATTCTCGAACCATCTAAGCCTCCAGAAGAAGAAGGAAATGATGAAGACGAAGAAGGAAGTCAAATACAGCAGCTTCAGGACCAGGTTACTCTGATACCTGCTCCCAACCAGGGGCACAACCTGCCCACTTCAGCTTCAATCAACCAGGGGCACAACCTGCCCACTTCAATCAACCAGGGGCACAACTCGCCCATCTCAACATCAATCAGCAAGGGGCACGACTTGCCCATCTCAGCAGAATCAACATCATCAACCGTCAGCCAGGGGCAGAAGCAGCCCATCCATTGGACCAAGAAAGGGAAATGGCCAGCCCTAGATTGGTCTGATGTCCAGATTCCAAACTCATGTCTAGCCATGGAACCAGACGAACTGCAATGCGAAGTAAGTGATCCGGGAGGGACTGAGTGCGACTCAGATCTCGAACCCGACCAGCAAGAAGTCATGGTCATTGGGCCAGACCATGATTCTTCGCCCAAATCATCAACCCCCACCCCTTCAGGGGAGGAAGTGTGGGGTCCTGAATGGTCATCCGTTCCCCTAACTTTTGAATCAGCCAAAGAGCCATCTGAGGGCTTTGGCTTCCAAAAAAAACGCCTGTCTAAGCAGCGACCGGAACTTTAGAACAAGTTGGGATCAATCATGGTCTGCAATACCCGCTTCTTCAAGGTCCCGTGAATTTCGAAAATCCAAAAAAATAAAAAAATTTCAAAAGCCAAAAACATCTAGCATTGCCATTTCAGAAAAATCTCAAAAACCAAAAAACATTTCTTTTCCTGCATTCAATAGTGTGCCAAGTTCGTCTAAAGAGTCGCATGAGTTTGAAGTCGAATCATATGATTTCGACATCGAATTAGACTTCGAGCTCAAGGGTCTGGACGAAGCTCGGGATGAGGAAGATGATGATCCAGCTCCTGAACTAGAGGATCTCCTCAAAAAGTTCGAATCTAAAGCCAGTGTTGTAGCCGATGATTTCGAGATAGTAAACTTGGGGACGCCTGAGATTCCTAGGGAAGTACGCATTGGAAAATCATTGCCACCTGAGATGAAACAGAAAATGATAGAGTTCCTAGCTCCAAGATTGTCCAACTTCGCGTTCTCATATGAAGACATGCCGGGGCTCGATGAAGAGCTCGTTGTACACCATCTGCCAACCAAGGCAGACATGAAGCCAGTGAAGCAGAAACTTCGAAGAATGAAGCCAGAATGGGCTCTGAAAGTCCGAGATGAAGTCATCAAGCAGTACAATGCGGGATTCTTGGTAGTCTCCAACTACCCTGAATGGCTCGCCAACATCGTACCAGTACCAAAGAAGGACGGCAAGGTTCGAATGTGCATCGACTTCCGAGATCTCAACAAGGCCAGTCCTAAAGATGACTTCCCTTTGCCACATATCGACACTCTGGTCGACAACACTGCTAGATACAAGATCTTCTCATTCATGGACGGGTTCTCAGGTTACAATCAGATCAAGATGGCCGTCGAAGATCGCGAGAAGACATCGTTCATCACTCCCTGGGGAACCTTCTGTTACAGGGTAATGCCGTTCGGTCTGAAGAACGCAGGAGCAACATATCAGCGAGCAATGACAGCACTCTTCCACGATATGATGAACAAAGAGCTTGAAGTATATGTGGACGACATGATCGTCAAATCTCGCACCATTGAAGGACACTTTGAAGATCTGAAGAAGTTATTCAACAGATTAGAAAAGTACAAGCTCCGCCTCAACCCACAGAAATGTGTCTTCGGTGCAATGGGAGGCAAACTCCTCGGCTTTATGGTAAGCAAGGACGGCATCAGGGTCGACGAGACCAAAACCAGAGCAATCATCGAGATGCCCCCTCCCAGAACAGAGAAGGAAATTCATGGCTTCCTCGGCAGAATTCAATACATCAGTCGATTCATCGCACAGCTCACACCTATCTGTGAGCCCATATTCAAGCTCCTTCGGAAGAACGTTCCAAAAGAATGGAATGATGATTGCCATGTTGCCTTCGATCGCATCAAGAGATATCTCATGAATCCTCCAGTCCTAGTGCCGCCTGCCCCCGGACGACCCTTATTGTTATACATCTCGGTAGCAGCAGAGGCCATTGGCTGTGTCCTCGGCCAGCACGACGAGACCGGGAAGAAGGAACAAGCAATATACTATTTGAGTCGAAAGTTCACCGATTATGAGACCAGGTATTCCCCGATCGAGAAGACTTGCCTCGCCCTAGTCTGGGCAACTCAGCGACTCCGTCAATACATGATTGCATTCCCTATTCTCCTCCTCGCTCACATGGATCCGCTCAAGTACCTGTTCGAGAAATCGGCACTCACTGGGAGAATAGCTAAATGGCAGCTACTCTTGTCTGAGTTCGACATCACCTATGTCACTCAAAAGGCAATCAAGGGGCAGGCCCTCGCCGATCATCTTACGGCTCACTCTCTTCTGGACTATCAGCCGCTCAAGACGTTCTTTCCTGATGAAGATCTCTTACTTGTCGAAAGTGAAGAAAAGAAGAAAGGTGAGTGGATGTTATTCTTCGATGGCGCAGCAAATTCTAAAGGAAGTGGTATTGGAGCAATCCTCTACTCTCCAGACGATGTCCCTATTCCTATCTCAAGGCGCATAGCGTTCGAGTGCACCAATAACATGGCAGAGTATGAAGCATGCATCGCTGGCTTAAGGGAAGCCATAATCTTGGGCGTCAAGAAGCTGCGAGTATTTGGAGACTCACAGCTTATCATCAATCAGACCAATGGCGAATGGAAAACCAAGGACGAGAAGTTGATACCATATCATGTGTATCTTGACAATCTGATCGAGGAATTCAAGGAAATCACCTTCTCATACATGCCCAGAGCCAAGAACCAGTTTGCAGATGCTCTCGCCACGCTTGCATCAATGCTCGAGATCCCGAAAGGAGCTTCAGAATGGGAGCTCACAGTCGAAATACAAGATGAACCTGCTTTTTGCCTGCAAATAGAAGAAGCCGAAGCTGTCCCTGACAAACCCTGGTATGCCGACATCAAGCAATATCTCGAAACCCAGGAGTATCCAGAATCAGCAACAACAACAGATCGCCGAACCATTCAGCGTTTGGCCGGCCAGTTCACCATCAGTGGCGAAGTTCTTTACAAGCGATCCTATAATCACATCCTCCTTCGATGCGTCGACGAAACAGAAGCTGCAAAGATCATGAAAGAAATACACGAAGGAATCTGTGGCCCACACATGAATGGGCACATGATGGCAAAGAAGATTCTACGACTCGGCTATTATTGGCTCACCATGGAGACAGACTGTTGCCAGCATGTCAGAAAATGCTTCAAGTGTCAGGAGCATGCGAATCAAATCCATGCCCCATCATCAGAGTTATACAACCTGACTACCCCCTGGCCCTTCTCCATGTGGGGACTCGACATTATCGGCAAGATTAGTCCCAAAGCATCAAATGGTCATGAGTACATACTTGTGGCAGTCGACTACTTCACTAAGTGGGTAGAGGCAGCCTCCTACACCACGATTGCAGCATCTCAGGTGATCAAATTCATGAAGAACAACATCATATGCCGGTATGGAATCCCCAATGCTATCATCACAGATAATGGGACCCCGTTCATCAACAAGAAGATGGATGACTTCCTCAGCAAATTCAAGATCCAACGTCATCGATCAAGCCCCTACCGTCCCCAGATGAATGGTGGGGTAGAAGCCGCAAACAAGACAATCGTCAGGATACTCAAGAAGATGGTCGTGACCTATCGAGATTGGTCAGATATGCTCCCATATGCACTTGGGGCCTATCGAACGTCTGTACGGTCTGCTACGGGCGTTACTCCTTTCGAGCTTACTTATGGAATGGAAGCAGTTCTACCAGTCGAGGTGGAAATACCATCACTACGGGTGTTATTAGAAAGCGGAGTTGAAGAAGGAGAATGGCAACGGGCCAGATTCAATCAGTTGCAGCTAGCAGATGAAAAGCGCATGCGTGCACTAAGTCATTCTCAGTGTTATCAGAAAAGGATCGCTCGGGCTTACAACAAGAGAGTCCGAAAAAGAAGTTTCAAGGTAGGCGACATGGTTATGAAGAAGATTCTACCGTCGCACCTTCCGGACCCCAGAGGAAAGTTCAAACCCTCGTGGGACGGGCCACTGATCATCAGAGAAGTACTTCCCGGAGGCGCCCTCAGACTCACCAGCATGAGAGGGGTGGATCTTCTTGAGCCAACCAACGCCGACAACGTGAAGATCTTTCACGGGTAAGTTATTCTGACCTTATCAAAGGTTACTTTAATAGAGCTGAAGTCAAGAGGTCGAAGCTAAGATCTCTGAGAAATCATTTCCGTCCACCAACAAGTGTTTCAAATAAGGGGATTCAAAAAGAGAAAAATACAAAAAAAGGAGATTCAAAAGGAAAAGACAAAAAAAAAAGAAGAGAAAAAGAATATAAAAGAAAAAAAAAGAAGAAGAAAAGAGAAAGAAAAAGGGAAGCCAAAGCAAGGCACCCAAGGAAAAAAATCAGTCCAAGAAGAAACACAGTCATCCATCCATTCATCTCAGAGGGGTCTTTAGCAAAGACCGACAGCTCTATTATCGTAACTCAGGATAAGGGCTGAAAGACTGCCATCGGCCGGCAACGACGGATTCCCGACCTCTAGCCGCCGCAGTTATCCAGAAATCCAGAGATCCAGAAAGAAAAAAAAAAAAGAGAAAAAAAAAGGGAGAAATGTGTGCCTAAACAAAGAGGGCGGAGTGAAAACCCGAAAGGGCGCTCCGAGTAAAAACAGTGGGCATACAGCGGACTTGGTGAAAACCCGAAAGGGAGCCGAGGGTAAAAACAGCATAGCTGCCAAGGGGCAGGCAAGATCGAACACCCGGGACGTGGTGAAAACCCGAAAGGGCGCCACGGGCAAAAATGACGGGAAAAGGCCGGCTGTGGTGAAAACTCGAAAGAGCACTGCAGGCAAAAATGGCTAAAAAAAAAAGAAAAAAAAAGTGCAGGTACCAAGAAAGCAGACGGTCCAGATCAGTTCAAGCAGTTACAGTTCAAGAACAAGAAGAAGTGCAGTCAGGAGCGAAGAACTCTATAAATTCTGACAATCTCAAGAAGCAACAGTTTTCATTGCCTACACCTCTAGGGAACCAAAGGAGCACACAAGTCAAATCTCGAGACATCGGTCAAAGCATTGGCCGAGCCCCAGTTCTGATTCCTATATCCCGACACAAAATCCAGACACACTCACAAGACAACTCATGGCACAATAGATTTTCAAACAGTTTTCTCTTTTCAATTAAATGCATCATATTTCTTTTACACATATCATATCATCTTTTTCAAAAAATATAAAAAAATGCATCATCATCAAACATATATGCAAAAAAGGAATGTGAAGGTGGCCAACACAATCAATCTCTACCCTCCTCCTCGGCCACATCAGGTAAGTCCTCTGACTCATAAAAAGATAGCCTCGCTCTCAACCTGCTCACCTCCATACGCAGGTAATGCGCCTCATCGCGCTCAAGGGTACGGATCACTGTCTCCTCGTCAGACAACCGCTGATCGGCAGCCAATCTCCTCGACATCATCTCACAATGATACCAAAGTACAGAGATCTCAGACAGCAGATGGCCATGAGTGGCCAAAAGGAAGCCAGGATCGATAAATGGGCGCTCCTCAAAGGGTTCATATGAACCAGATGAAGAGCCAGCATCTCCAAGGATATCCTGCTCATCCTCGTCAACAGTCTGGTGCCAACAAGGGATACGTCGATACAACGACTGCTCAGCAACCCAGTACTGGTACGGGGCGGTCGCCATAGGAAAAGTCCGCAGCTTAAAACCCAGCAAATCAGCAGTCAAGTGACTCGCCCAAGAACAATCAATCCGGGTCCTGAAGTCAGAGGACCTAGAGGGAAGTGCTCGACGCCCGATACCCGTGAAAGCGAAAAGAGGAACATTCTGCTCATATCCAAACTGCCGCAGGAACCGAATGGGATGATAAGAAAAGTAGGATCGAAAGCCTACCAACATCAGAGGAAGGTGATGTGCATCACAAAGCACTGGAGGAAGTGAAAGCCAAGATGACTCCCAACGAACGTTCCAGTCACGAAGTTCAGCAAACATCCTGCGGTACAAGGGCTCGCTCATCCTAGCTGTATGCGGAAGAAACTCCATAATGTACCGCATAAGGTCTGGGCGACGGGTGTCAGGAAATGATACAGGAACAGTCAAAGAAAGACGCTCCCATAGCCAGACCTGATCACAGAAAGGAAAAGAAGTTCAGCTAGAGCAAAGCAATCCCTAACAAAGCAAGAAGGAAAAGGTGCAGAAAAGATACCTAAAGAAAGGCACAACAGCTGCGAAGGACACGAGTGCGGCCCAGGGCGCAGTCAGTCAGCCCATTGAACAGTTCGGCCAAGATGAGAGAAATAATCCCCTGCCGTCGAATAGCACGGCTCATCACTTCAAAAAGCAGAGGGGTCTGGGACCTGCGCCATCCCGAGAACAGCACCTCAGCAATCAAGCAGAACATCAGTGCGTTCCGAGCAAAGGTAGAACCGGCCGCACTCCGAGGACCCGAAAAAAGATCATACAGTAAGTCCAAGGAAAACACCACAGCATCCTGACCACCGGCTGCAGGCCGAACAAGATAGGGGATCTCGAACCAGTTCTGCGGTGTGGCAGTCTTCGGCGACGTATTCGGCGAAAAATACTGAGAATAATCCCAGGGTAGACCTGTCAAGCGTGCAAGCTCCTCCAAATAAGGCCCCATCTCTATATCGTTGAACGCAAACAAGTTCAACGAAGGGACCCAGTCAATCAAGGCAGCTCCGAGCATCCTCCAGTCAAATCAACTCTGGCCATATGGATCAGACTGCCGAAGCCATAGGACTTCAAATCTCGAATCTCATAAGCTGACAAACTGTCAAGCCAAGCAAGCAGTCGTGGTGAGCAAGAAGGATGAGGAAACAGCTGACAAGTCCTCACTGGTACCCCCTCCAGCACAAAAGGCCCAGAAGTCAATAATGGCTCATCAAGGATCGGAAGGTCAACGGGCGAAGGAGAAGGAAAACCTGGAACCTCCGCAGACTCGACAGCCCCTGACCTGTCCCCAATAACGACTATGTCTGATATAGTCGCATCACTGTCTGAAACTGTCATAACCTCAGCCGCATGAGAAGACTCGCCCACCTCATGAACAGAGTGCGCAAAAGACCAACGATCAGCAGAAGGACGATGCTCCCCATCAAAAGGGCTACCAGCAAAGATCACACCGCACATCGTGGCATCCTGACCAATCTGACCGTCAAAGAAAGCATCTGAACCATCCAGAAGGGTCCTGGCTACCCCGATCGAAGAATCAACGGCCAGATCCGGACCTGCGGCCCTCTCCAGTAGGAAATCATGAATCCAATCATCATCCTGGTCGATCAAAGGGATCATCGAGGCATCTGCACCATCCATCATCAAGGGGACATCATCAATGATCACATCAAGTCCACCCAAGCAAGTATACCGCACATCTCGACCCTCATCCAGAGCATCCAAACCGTCAAAGGTATCATCTGAACCATCCATCCCATCCAAGCATGAGATCAGCCCATCTATGTCCTTCATGGTCCCATCACCACCATCCATCACATCATCCATGGGGCCCACACTCAAGGGATGCATAACCTCACCTATGACCCATCCCATCATCCTATCTATACCATCCATTCCTCCCATAATGAGGGGCCCATTCAAATCTGAAAATCCAGCCATCCCACCATTAATGGAGCCATTTAAAACTCCACCAACCACCATCCCTAGCCCCTCATCAATGCCTCAATTCAATGCCCAATCTCCACCATTCATTAAAGAAATCCCTCCATCATTAAAGCCTTCAATACTTTCTGAAGTGTGGGATCCACCATGGGCAGCCCCCACAGCCCCTAAATCACCACCATCCATGGCCCAAGAAAGGACAAAGCAAGATGAGGACAAGATGATGAGGAAAGAGGAGACAAAGAGAAGATTCATTGTTGGAATCGAACCTGAACGTACAGAGCAGGTGGGGACAGCAGCAACAGGGACCAGGGAATGTCCGAGCACGAGCCAGCCCAGGCCGCTCAAGAGACAAGCCCTGGGCGGCCTGCTATGGGCCGCCCATACGGACACGGATCCCCTCTCTCCGTGGGATTGGCTCCGGGGTTCTTGGTAGGTAAGGCTGACAGTCCACGTCAGCAGATGGCGCTCCATGGGCCGCCCAAGGCTCCGGTCCACTCCAGATTTCGATTGAGGCTGATCAAGATCATATAAAAGGTGCCCCACCGGTCCAATCACGAAGCAATGCAGTCAGAACATGGTTGATCAAGTCAAAGAGAAGGAAAGGTGGTCAAGTGGGGGCCACAAGCAATCCAAGTCATTCAAAAATTAGATCATCATGATCTAAACCATGGAAAAACTCGCATGGGTCATCAAACAACAAGATCAAAGGACTGATCATCAAAAGAAGGGCCAGAATCCAAGATCTAATCATCAAGTGGGCCCACAAAGCCAAGTCAAGCGATTTGAGATGTTCAAGCCATCATCCACACCATGAGAAGCCCTCTCAGCCTCACAAGTTATCCAAAGAGGTGCCCCAAAGCAAAGCCGAGGTCTCAAGTGGGCCCACAGGGCCGAATCTATCAATCTGAACCATTCAAGGACTAGATCATCAGGATCCAAACCATTGGAAAGCTTACACAAGTCATGGAGCAGCAAGATCAAAGGTTTGATCATCAAAAGGAGGGCCAGAATCCAAGGATCTAATCATCAAATGGGCCCACAAAGCCAAGTCAAGCAATCTGAGACGTTCAAGCCATCATCCACACCATGAGAAGCCTTCTTAGCCTCACAAAACATCAAGGATAGGTGCTCTAAAGCAAAGCTGAGGTCTATAAAGGGCCCACGGGGCCAATTCAAGCAATTCAAACCATTCAAATCACAATCAGCCCCGTCAGAAGCTAAACAAAGCAAGGTAAGTATGCCCAACCCCATCAACTGGTCCGAAGACCTTAAACTACGTCGGGGTCAAGATCCCGAGGGATTGTCAATAAAATCGGCATCGGTCTTCTTCAAGATCTGGTGGCTCCGGACATTTTCTAAAAAATAAAAAAATATATATTTATGCATTTCCAGCACTTGCATGTACATATTTTTTATCCGAAGACCTTAAACTACGTCGGGATCAAGATCCCGAGGGACTTTCAATAAAAACCGGCATCGGTCTTGATTGCTCGAGTCAAGATCCGACAACACCGGACATTTTTCAAAAAATCACAAAAATATATATATGCATTACCAGCACTCTCTTATACAGTTTTGGGTCCGAAGACCTTAAACTACGTCGGGATCAACATCCCGAGGGATTTTAATAAAAACCATCATCGATCCCAGTCTTTAAGACCAACATCGGATGATCTGGATCATTTCGAAAAATAAAAAATATATCACCAGCCCCTCTTTTAAAGTTTTTTGGTCCGAAGACCATAAACTACACTGGGATTAATTTCTCGGGGGACCTTTCTCGCTTTCAACTAAAAATCGGCATCGGCCTCGACCGTTGAGATCAAGGTCTGATAACCCGGATCATTTCGAAAATACCAAAAATATTTTAAAGTTTCCACAAAAACCAGCATCAATCTCGATCATTCGAGCTGAAATCTGGAGCTTTTTCCACAAAAAAAAAAACACAAAAAAAAGAAGAAAAATGATTCACCAAAAACTGCACAAATTCATCTCCAGTGGTCCGAAGACCTAAAACTACACTGGGATTAACTTCTCGGGGGCTTTCTTTCCTAACCTGTCCCGGACATGGCTGACACTTGATCGTACGGGTGTCCGGAATCTTTTAAACAGGTAAGGGCTGAGGCGGGCAGAACTCCGCAACCCTGTTCGTGTTGAACGCACCGTGATAGACAACCTTGATTTGGAAGTCGCTGTTGAATCTAACGGATGTTCCCTGTTCCTAAAACTCGTGAAGGGGATTAAGGCTGTTGGGAGGTGGAGCGCACCCTCACGGAATTGTGAGCAACGTAAGGCCCCAAACTGGATTGACTAAGGGAAATGTGAGGATGTGGCTCATTTTGTGGCCGAAGGAGTCCGTCGGACGATACGTGGTCTATGTGCATTGCACATGAGGAACAAGCAACTTTGTGGGTGTGTTGACTGAAAACCCTCAAAATCCCCTCATCCGAAGATGTAAAACTACGGCACTTAACTGTGTGAGACTCGTCTTGCTCGCTGACGTAAAATGGATCGGGTGCCTTACCAGTAGTAGAAGCTGGAAGTGGATGAAAATTCCATACATTTCCCTGCATTTCAGAAAAATCACAAAAATACAAAAACATTGCAAAATTACCTTTTCAAAAATCACAAAAATATTTCCCTTGCTTTCAATCAAAATATTGTCAAAAAAATCACAAAAATATTTCCCTTGCTTTCAATCAAAAAATTTGCAAAAATCACAAAAATATTTCCCTTCCTTTCAATCAAAATATTATCAAAAATCACAAAAATATTTCTCTTGCTTTCAAAGAAAATATTTCGAAAATCACAAAAAATATTTCCTGTGTTTTCAATAAACCGATCTCTATCCTGACCTCTCAGGTAAAAATACGGACCCAAATATCTGCAAAAATCACAAAAATTGTCAGTATCCCCAGCACTACACTTCAGGAGTCTTGAACTCCACTCTCTTCATAATTTGGGATGACGGATCCAATCGCCCGCAAATTGGAATCTTGACCAAAATTGGCGACCAAGCAATCGCATTTATGGCCAGAAGGACTTCTTAAAGTCAGATAACATCCTCGTACATTCTCATTAAGCAAAGAAACAGCATCTTGTGACGATGGACCTGATCGACCACGGGTCGGGATTTTGACCAACCCGCTGACCAAACATCCGCATTAAAAGAAAAATTCCCAGGAAACACAACCCTAGAAGCAATAAGCTCAAAATTCTCGACATCTCCAGTAAAAGCAAAATCATCAAACTGAAAGAGAATGAGCCAAGCCATGCACTCATCATGCATCTCCATGCATCAGCATCCATCGCATCAATTATCATGTTTACATGCTTTCAAAATAAAAGTCGGTTAGCCAAAGACCCCACAGGCTTCCCTAGTGGAGGCACGTGCAAACCAGATTTTCATTTCAAAAAGACAAAAAAATATATTTCTATTTGCAAATAAAAACCCCACGGAGTATCACTCCCCAGAGTGGGTATCTTTTCAAAAATCCAAAAATATTTTCCCAGTAGAGCGTTCTGCCTCTAAAACACCAGGAGATCTTCCATATCTCTGGGTAGGAGCCGACGCAAAAAGCAAATAAGATCCGATGTCTCGCGGTTTCCCCGGAGACCATCGGATCCAATGCATTCAAAGTACGGTCTAACTGAACTCCAGTGTCAGTGCGGTCGTACCACATGCCAAGATACAAAAAGATGAAAGCCAAAAAGGCTCGGTCAAAGAAACCATTTGAACAGGTGGAAACGATGAATTGTAACCCAAGTATCAAAATCAGCAGATTGGGTGGAAAGAGTTCACCCGCACATACCTAGGCGTGGATGCCTGAAGTACCTTGACTGAGTCCAAGTCGGCGTAGTAGAATCCCGTAAGACTATCTGACGCAGGGCGTCTAACCACTTTGACAGTCAAGCGAAACAAGTACTCCTGGAGTGATCTGGGAAAACATCAAACATCACAATCAATCACAGGGTCAGTAACCTCGTAAGACTGTCGACGCAGAGGCTCTGCTGTACCTTTCCGATGTTAGTACCGGTCGGGAATGGAAGGGTTGCGATTGGGTACCCAGGCTGCAGCAAACTACAGGGACAATCGCAATGTTTTCTCCAAACTCCCGCGGTATGTGCGAGTGATCGAGTTCCAGACGATCAACTGGCACAGATGCAAAAGCAAGCAAAGATTTCAGAACATGATCTATGAATGACCGGGTCAGAAGTGGGGTGTCCACTCGCTTTGGCATTCGGTTGCACGCAACCTCTGCCAAAGAGGGGCATCTGTAGACACCCCACCTTCGGCTACACTGTTGGTAGAGATAGCTGGTTGAATGGAGGACCATACCCCCAAATCCCAAGTCCAAACTCAGCCAAATTCACCCTTGTAAGCCCCATTCCATAGCCCAGTTCAAGCCTGAACCCAGTCAACCCAGTCCTAAACACCACCCTGAAAAACCCCCCAGAAAAAAGGCCAGTCAAAAAAATCCTAAAAAGTCAAACTCACTGAGTCAACCCGCTGAGTCAACCCGTCGAGTCAACCCGTCGAGTCAACCCGTCGAGTCAAAACACCGAGTCAACCCGTCGAGTCAACCCGTCGAGTCAACCCGTCGAGTCGACCCGCTGAGTCAACTCACTGAGTTGACCAGCAAGTCAAACAGCAGCCCCAAGGGAGCGACCGTACTCGCTGGAAATCGAGGAGTGGCCGTACGGGCTGCCTATAGCAGGCCGCCCGAGACAAATTACGAGCTCTGCCACTGCTCGCTGCTATAAATACCCCCCTCCCCTTCTCATTTCAACATCCCTTCAAGTCCAGCCAGTCCGAGTGCGATCCGAGTCCCCTTAGCCCATTTTTCCACCAAGGAGAGCCCGAGTGAGGAGAGTCTAGCCCTGGTCCAGCCCAGCCTGACCACTGGTCCAAGCCTCCCAAGCCACCCAAGTCTTGATCCAGCCACTCGAAGCCAACCCTTGCGACACCTCCGTCCACCCAGCTACACTTTTCCAGCATCATCTCATTCGCATCTAGCATAAGTGCAACATTTACTTTTCTTCCAACCCCCCTGCTTCACTACAAGCACCTTGATTACTCAAGCACACGTGCATATGTCTTTATATTGAGCACCTGTCAGTTCGAGCGTATGCTCTGGGCTTGCCCGTTGTTGGAACCTGCCCATCAGAAACTCTTACTGTTCAGACCTGCATTCACGTACATATCACTATAAGCACTTTGAATATTCAAGTACACCGCATGCATCTCGCATAAAGCACCTGTCAGTTCGAGCGTATGCTCTGGGCTTGCCCGTTGTTGGAACCTGCCCATCAGAAACTCTTACTGTTCAGACCTGCATTCACATACATATCACTATAAGCACTTTGAATATTCAAGCACACAGCATGCATCATCTCGCATAAAGCACCTGTCAGTTCGAGCGTACGCTCTGGGCTTGCCCGTTGTTGGAACCTGCCCATCAGAAACTCTTACTGTTCAGACCCGCATTCATGCATCATGTCATCCATGAGAATATACGAGGATTAAATTAGACTTTCAAGTATTTGATCGATTCTGTGAAGTAGAGACCGTACTTCGGTACGGGCAGTGTGTGGGGTGCTTAACCTCTTCCCACCCTGTAACCGTGATCCCTTACCTTGAATCTCTGGCCGCAGATCAACAGGAGTCATTTTAGAGGAAGGAATCTTCGGATTCCCTTCTCTAACGTTTCTACGGGGTCTAGCCGACTGTAGATTCGAAGTAACTGGCTAGTGGCGACTCTGAACTTATATAAACTCATTTAAACACATCCGGCTTAACACGACAACCAAACAAAGCCCTCGAGAACGAGGCAAGCCAGTGGCACAAACGGCGATTTCGCACTCACGCATCCTCATCTCCTTCTTTTCCAAAAGGAAAGGGGAAGGGAGAAGAACGTCGTGTGGGAGCGCGAAAAATCGGCGAGGGTCCACACCGGTCCTGGTACTTCCTAATTTCGATAAGCTATTTGAGGTAGAATGCGACGCATCTATTGTCGGCATTGGGGGAGTCCTTTCTCAGGAGGGCAGGCCGGTTGCCTTTTACAGTGAGAAACTCAGCGACGCACGACAGAAGTAGTCGACCTATGAACTTGAATTATATGTAGTGGTTCAGGCACTGCGCCATTGGCGCCATTATCTTATTCAAAGGGAATTTATACTGTACACTGATCATCAAGCCTTAAAATTTATCAATACTCAGACTAATGTGAATCGTATGCATGCTAGATGGATTTCGTTTTTACAGGAATTCACGTTCGTTCTGAAACACAAATTAGGGTAGCAAAACAAGGTGGCAGATGCACTAAGCCGACGTGCATCCCTTCTTATTACAGTGAGCAGTGAGGTGATTGGATTCGACTATCTCAAGGAACTTTATGCCGAGGACGAGGATTTTGCAGATGCATGGAAAAAGTGCCAAGAGGGGCACCCGAGTGACCTTCTAATTCAAGATGGTTTCCTCTTCAAAGGAAATCGACTTTGCATCCCGCAGAGTTCGTTACGGGACAAAATTATTATCGAGCTGTATGGCGGTGGCCTCGGCGGTCATCTAGGACGAGATAAGACTCGAGCGATGGTGGAAGAGCGGTATTACTGGCCGCAACTTGCTCGTGATGTTGGCAGGGCGGTACAACGATGTCATATTTGTCAAACCGCTAAGGGACAATCTCAAAATATAGGTCTTTACACGCCATTACCCGTGCCAGATGCCCCTTGGGAGGATTTATTTATGGATTTTATATTAGAGCTCCCACGAACACAACGCGGCATGGACTCAGTATTCGTGGTGGTAGACCAATTCTCCAAGATGGCACACTTCATTCCGTGCAAGAAGACCTTTGATGCGATACACGAATTTTTTCTTCATAGAGGTTGTGGGACTACATGGGATTCCTAAGACGATCACTTCAGACCGGGACACAAAGTTCGTTAGCCACTTTTGGCGAGCCTTGTGGAATCGGTTCGGTACACGACTTCACTTCAGCAGTGCTTATCATCCACAAACAGATGGGCAGACTGAGGTCGTCAACCGCACATTAGGGAATCTCATCCGTTGCCTTTCAGGTGACAAACCGAAGCAGTGGGACATGGCCCTGGCTCAAGCAGAGTTTGCGTTCAACAACATGATAAACCGATCGACAGGAAAGTCTCCGTTCCAGATTGTTTATGGGTGCGTGCCTCGTCACACACTCGATTTGGTTCCCCTGCCCAAGCTTCAGGGCATGAGCATTACAGCTGAACATATGACAGACCGAATCATGGACATACATGCAGACGTGCGCAACAAATTACAGGCTTCGAACGAGAAGTATAAAGAAGCGGCCGACAAGCATCGACACGCCAAAGTGTTCGAAATAGGTGATCAGGTGATGGTCCACCTACGTAAAGAGCGATTTCCTACCGGTACCTACAACAAGTTGAAACACAAGAAGATTGGACCGGTACCGATCATTCCTAAGATCAATGACAATGCCTACGTTGTTGATCTTCCGGATGACATGGAGATTTTAAGGACTTTCAACGTGGCAGATCTGTACGAATATCATGAACCAAAGCAGGACAAGAACTCGGGGTCGAGTTCTTTTGAAGTGGAGGAGACTGATGTAGAACGGGTCGCTGATTATTTCATGGCCCAGATGGAGCAAAAGAAGACCGGTCGGGGTCAAAAGTGATCCGGACCGTCAGGACCGTAAATCGGTCGTATCTTACAATCCGGAATGAGTTACGGGACGTATAATATATCAATTTGGGGTAGCTCGAGCTACTTTAGCCAACCAACCCGTCGGGTTGCCCAAGCCAGAATCGCAAGAATCGACCGTATCGACGGTCATTAGGCTAGTTTATTTTCAGTTTTACTATTTATAGTAAGTTTTAATTCGATCATAACTTTGCATCCGTATGGTTTTAGAGTTAGTGCCCAACATGAAAAGGGCTTAGAATATTTAGTAGAACAATGTGGTTGAGGCCATTTGAAAACTTTTTATTTTTGGCCGAAAACCAAGAGTTTTAGTAGGATTGAATGACTTCTATAAATAGTAAGTTTACTATTTATAGTAAGTTGCGTTTTCTAGGAGTTTAAGTTGGAGTTGGATTCTCATACTTTACCTAGGGTTTAGTTTCCTATTTATATGTATTGTAATTTCGTTATTATTCATTCAATCTTCAATAAACAATTATTTGGAATTAAATTCCTTTTTTTTATCTTTTCTTTCTTCTCGTGGATTCGAGAAACTATCGGTTAGGGAGACGGTGATCGACCTACCACGTCCTCCCTGCGTCAGAAGTTCTGGATCGATCTAATATTTGTTTTTCCTCTTCATCTAGGTTTGTGTGACCTTATGAATAAATTGAATGGAGAAAAAACATTATGGAGGGCCCTACAAATGTTTTAACAGTGGGAATCATTGTTCCCACGGACATTTATTATGTGGTCCACTTGAGAGTTGGATGTTATGGGTAATTCTGAGCCTGTCCCTAATTGTGATGTGGAAGATGCGCAATCGATGATACGTGGCCTACTAACATCAATTCATCACATGTGTCATAGAAGGATCTAAGCTTGTAAAAGCAAAGAGTCTTTATATTCAACTACAATCAGGAATACAGTTCTAGGCATCAAGCTCGGCCTTAGATATCGAACAAAATCCTAAAGACTCAACTTCAGGCTCAAATAGTGGAATTGGACCTAATGCCTTAGGCTCGGCCTCAAGTGACATACATAGAACTGAGGCCTCAGCCTTAGGCATTAACACTTGTTGTACTATTGACAACTCAACTGAGGATGCCGAGTGCTGATTGCACCAGACGTCCATTTAAAAAAGTACTAAAAATGGAATGAGCGAAGTCTGCCATATAAATTTCTCTATCCCTATAAAAGAAACAGGCATGTATTTTTTCTTCCATTTCTTGCCACGTTTGGATAGAATTGCCTGGTAGATTTAAGTACCAATTAAATGTTATTGCTATTAAAGAATGACCAAACAACTGTAATTTGTAATAATCATTATTGGCCAATTCTCCACATTGATGGTGAATCGACCTATATGTTCAATGGTCGATTGACCGGTATCGCCCATAAACAGGGAAAAATCCAGTCGATAGTTTCTAAGTAATGGATATTCTTGATTAATCCATTCTGGATATGGTTTGTGGTAGACTTATGGTGTAATTCTACTAAGGACCTGGCCTGCAACTTCCTGAATCATCTGCATGATTCAGTTGCGATCCAAATTCTCGGTTTTGCCAATGGCGGCAACTCTGGGTCAGCTTGATTGTTGCCAACCTTAATTGGTTGATTTCCAGGAAACGGTTATCCTCCCCGTATACTTTGATTTCTTTCATCATGAACAATGTTCCTGGCTCCCAATCAGGTCTCCTAAAATCATTAGGTGTAGGGCTGTAAATGGGTCAATGGACCCGATGGGGTACCCAGACCCAACCTATTTAGACCCGACCCAAACCCGATCCATTTCTTAAATGGTACGGGTCTGGGTCTAAGAATAGACCCATTTGCTAAACAGGTCTGGGTCTGGTTTCCTTTATCTTTGGCCCGACCCAACCTGACCCGAATCCATTTAGTAAGTGGGCAAGTTTGATCTATGTTTCAAGGGACCCATCCAACCCAGACCCGTCTAGACTCGATTTTAAGCCTTGTAAAAATGCTTGCATACTAGATCCAGACCCAGACCCATTAGATTCGACCCATTTATAAACGGGTCTGGGTGGATCTCACTCTACCAGACCCAGACCCATTTATAAATGGGTCCGATGGGCTTGACTTAGACCTGACCTAGACCCGACCATTTAGTAAAAGGGTCTGGGTCTAAAATTTGAACCCAGACCCATTTAGTAAATGGGTGGGTCTGGTTTTGGCTAAACCTGCACAGAATCCGACCATTTACAGCCCTAATTAGGGGTTGAAATATACTATGCTTCCTGGATCAAAGTTAGAGTTATGTTCAAAGGTGGTATCGGCATTGGTCAAGGTAATATCAGATTTCCGACCGAGCTAACCTCAATGTTTGGTTGAGGTACTATTGGTGCCCTCTCGTTGATGGTTGCCATTAGTCGATTCATGTGTTTAGTTTGGAACATCATCCATCTGTTAAATGCTTCAATCTGGACCTAAGACTGTTCAGCCTGCAGACCCACCATCTTGGCCCATGTCCTCCCTTGTTCCACAATATGCTGAATCCCCATATGCAGTTCATGCAATCCATGCAAAATGACATCAACAGGGTCATTTCGAGAAGTGGATACCCTATTTGAAGGATCATTAGTTGTTTCCAGCACAAGGTTCAAAGGCATGGGTGCCGTTTCTATGAGACATTCTTCTTGTGGAGAAACCACGCACAACAAGAGTCGTAGGCTCATTGTTTACAGAAGCTCGACCGCCTCGACAACTCATACTTCGAGTCTCAAAACTTGAGAATAAATCGGTATATATACTTGAACTTTGAGTCCCACCGGGCGTGCCTAAAAAATTTTATCCTTGATTGGAGCAACACCTTTAGCACATGTGTGTATGCGC
Source organism: Liriodendron chinense (assembly GCA_003013855.2). Classification (NCBI taxonomy): domain Eukaryota; kingdom Viridiplantae; phylum Streptophyta; class Magnoliopsida; order Magnoliales; family Magnoliaceae; genus Liriodendron; species Liriodendron chinense. The sequence continues at coordinate 1,546,617 of PVNU02001726.1, forward strand.
AAGTGTACACGCCAAAACCGATTGTGTGGCTCGATTCCAACCAGTTCAACTTCAACCCCAAGTACCAAAATAGGCAGATACGTTATGCTCGACCATATATGACCAAAACCTGAAGAGGTCAGTCTCCTATTCAGCCACTTGCTAATAAGTTTAAAGTGATTAGGCGATTAATGGAGGGTAGGGTGTTGGGAAAAAACTGATAACGGAAGCAAATCAAACAAGCAACCACAATGGCAATGATCAAGCAAATCAACATACACAAGAAGGCAATCCAAATTTTACGTGAAAAACCCATCACAGGTAAAAAACCACGGCACAAAGCGAATAATCCACTATGATATCACAAGTTATAAGAGAATGAAGAAACAAAACCCAGATCTTAGCCCATAAGAGAAATTTCAAAGTTAACTCAAAGCTTTTCTCACATGAGAAGGATAAGAACAACCCTTTCCCTCATCCTAGAGACTCCAAGCTTTCCCCTAGCTTTTTATTTTTCCCTGGAATTCTCTCAATCCCTCTAGGAAATTGAGCACCTTTGGCCTAAACTCTTAATCCACCATTACACCCCTTAAATAGGTAAAAAATCAAAATTAGAAACACCTTGTGCAAAACTGCGCAAGAAACCAACTCAAAATAGAAAATTGCCGACCGGTCACTCAAAGCCGCTGATCAGTCGAGGACCCCTGCCGACCGATCATAGACTGGCCGGACAATGTCCGGAGAGCTTTGTCTTGAAATCTTCTTCGACCGACCAATCGGTCGCCATCCACGACTAGTTGGTGGCTCCTGTTGCTTGAATATTTAAGGCATCAATTCCAACAATCTCCACCACGACTCCAATCTTCATACAACACATTGCCACATGTTGTCTGCCATCTCTACTCTGTTATTATCATAGTTTCATTGCTTCTCATGCCCCCATCGACTTTATCCTCGCACCTTCACGTGCCTTGCTCTTCTCCTATGGCCCTTTGGCTCTTGCCACATACGAGCAACCATGGATCCCGCTACAACTACTGTAGCTCCAGGTGCTCCCGATCAAACACGATCGCAGCCAATGAACCTGATTGAGATATTAGTGTACTGATCCACTTTCTTCCACTCTACTTCTTTCATAGATGTCGATCGTTTTTCATATTTTTCTTTCATGGAATCCTTCTCTACATTGAACCTCAAGCTTCATGTCATTGATACCTCGTCTTAGATTCCTATTTACATCCTAACGTTCTTTATGATACCACTTGTTGGGAATCCTGGCCCGCAACGGAAGTAAACCAAACACATAGAGTATGGAATCAAATGAGCAATACAATGCAATCACACCCACACGCAATCAACCATAGAGATAATCCAATTTTACGTGGAAAAACCTCTCACGGGTAAAAAAAAAAAAAAACTACAGCACAAAGCGAACAATCCATCATTTTATTAGAAGTTACAAGAGAATGAAACACCCATAAGCAAGGAAAAACCTAAGAGAAACCCTAAGTTCTCTCTCTCTCAAAACCCTTTCCCCTCACCCTAATACAGTTAGGAAACCTTGGATACCTTAGGATACACCCTAATCCCGATTACAATCCTCTTATATAGAAGAAAACTCGAAATTAGAAACATCTTACATGGATTTGTGTAACCATGCAAATCACCGTCATTCTTGTCGACCGGTCGGAACGCATCGTCGAGCGGTCGGATTAGGCAAAAAACAGTCCAGAGAGGAAACTTCTAAATTCATCCCGTTCAGCCACAACTGTCGATCGGTCGAAGCACCCTGCTGACTGGTCAACGACTGGTCTGGAATGCTAGAAAACTGTCCAGAGGCCAACTGTGCAAACATTGTCCATTATTTGACCGGTCGGTCACTATCGACAACTGGTCAGCCACTACTGAAATTGTGGTTTTATCGCTTGTAGAGACACTTGGAGATATGTCTATGGACCTAGAGGGGGGGGGGGGGGGGGGGGGGGGGGGGGGGGGTGAATAGGACCTTTAAAATTCTTTTCGCCTACTTTCACAATGCAACAAAATAAGCTATGTAATCAAGAACACCTCGGCTTCCAAGCCTAGGTGGGTCCAATCACAAAACTAGCAAAAGATATGCGCTAAACAATCCTAGTCTAAGCATGCATAGGTAAGTAAATGATTGAACGAATTAAGCTTCTAACCTATGCATCTTGTGTAGACTTATGAGAGTGGATCAATGAGCTCAAGTCTACACAAGTAGTGAAGGTACATCTTGTGTGGGGACGTCTAAAAAGTGCCTAGCATACATTCCTATCAAACATGCATATTTAAGCAATTAAACTAATCAATGTGAAAATATGAATGTGCTCAAGAACAATCACAAACACAAGGATGTATAGTGGTTCGACTACGTGTCTACTCCACTCCCGGTTTAAGTACTCAACCCCTTTGAGCACACCGGCATTCACTAATGGAGGTTTTAAATGAGGTTCACCTCTCAACCTTTACACGGAGGTTTTATCGGTTCACCTCTCAACCGTATCCGGAGTTTTAGACATAGGCTAACTCTCAACCTAATCGCACGTTTACTCCCGTGTCGGAGGCTCCCCCTTGGAGACTTAGTTTAGGCCCGGCTGACGGGCCAAGGAACGACTAACGTCCCTAGGTCGAGTTCGAAAAACAAACTTTAAAATGGACTCTCAAATAAGACAACCTACTTGTCGGATGAGCCCCTTGTTTAGCGCCGGATTGGGTTGCTTGATCTCCGCTCTCCCGTGCTTCAATCAGCTTCCCTTGCTCCCACGATCATGTTGCTGTTGCGTCGCCAATGCCTCAGCCACATTCGATCAAACACCTTGCATGCGATGCCTTGAAATGCCCAAGGTGCTAGGAGGATAGGTTTAAGAGCTCTACAACTTAGTGGGAATGGGTTGCCTAGAGTCTCTTACCTACAACGATCTCATCTTCGAGTTTAGGACAAGGATTTGCCAATCAAGAAGCTTCCTAACTCTAGAGATCAAGAGGGGATGAAGGTCATCTTCTTCATGAGCTTGGAATGCTCTAATCTTGTGTTAAAGCACAAGGAAGATGCCTTGCATAGGTCAAGGAATGAGCCTCAAAAGATCTCCTTCAATGGTGGCTTTTCTTCCTCAAAAATCCCTCACCCAAAGCCAAAAATCAGAGCTCTATATATAGGGAAATAGAGCCCCAACGGTCAGAAAACGGCTATATGCCGACTTGTCCCGACCGGTCATGACCGGTCGGACTCCCCTGCTGAAGTACCTCAAGTGCACAGGCCACATATATGGGCCGACCGGTCAAGACCGGTCGAGACCCCTTACTGGACAGCCAAATCTCACCAGGCCGACCGGTCATGACCGGTCGGCGCACCTTGCTGGATAAAATAGAGCTCCAGGCCAACCGGTCATGACCGGTCGGCCATACCTGCTGGCCACTATGATGTGTAAAAGGCCAACCTGTCATGACCGGTCGGCTGGCCATTGCATAAAGCAGCAAGGCTGCTGGCCGACCGGTCATGACCGGTCGGACCAGCCTGGTTCCCCCTATGCATTTGCTGAACTCCACTATCTTCAGCCTGTTTATTTAGTCCTAGGTTGGGATGTTCAAATGGGACACCTAAGGCCTATCTATGATGCCTAAAGGGTTCTAAATATGGTCAAGGTCATCAAGGATTCAAAGGGGATGGGTTTTGGTCAAGGTTAAGGCACCAAGGCATCACTTTTACCTGAAACTCCTTCCTTGATGCAGCCGGTCCGTCTTGAGTCTTCAGTCTTCGTCTTCTTTGGGCTCAACCGACTCTAGACTCACTGACGTAAGTGATTGACAAACAAGGTGCACTAGTATGCCACGTAAAAGTCCACTAACAATCTCCCCCTTTGTCAATTACTTACAAAAACTTAACTTACCAAAACAAATTACATGTTCAAGATATTACATAGATAAAACATAAAATACAGGACTCTTGACATGACAAACTAAGCTGCTCCTCTTTAGTTTGCTCCCCCATAACCTGTCAATCCCTGCATCACAAAACAAATCAAACTGGTTTTGGTGGGATTTGATCTTTCTCCCCCTTTTTGTTAGCAATTGACAAACTATTCTCTCCCCCTTAATGATATATCAATAAGACTAAGGGAAGAGAAGATAGAATGTCGCAATTATGACTATAAGCACATGCTAGCAAGGAGAGTATAGGGTGCATGAATCATAAATACATGGAGCAGGGTAAGAGACATGATTAACAGGAAGATATAACTATCTAAGCATAGGTAATCATGCAATATTGGTCAAGGACATACATTTGCAATGAAGCACAAAGGGCTTATAGCCCAATCAACTAACCTCCCCTATTGGTATATCAAGACCAATATAAAGCAAAGATTAGCATATAATGAAGCATAAAACTCAAGATGATTAGCTAATCTAAGCATGATGACAATCTAGCAAGCAAATGTATTAATTAAAAGCAAGGCTAAATCATCAAAATCTGGGCGAATGAGGCTGGAATCCTCTGATTTGCCCATACACACAGAAATGAGGCTGAAATCCTCAGATTTTCCAATAAAAGCAAAACTAGCTACCCTCACTAACCATGTTGAGATTAAAAAGCCAAAGGGTAGCAAAATTCCACAACACCCTCATAGAATGTAGCATGAGGTGAGGGGTTGGGAACTCCTCCTTCTCCTAGAAGGGATAGCGGTTGGGATCCCCTCTTAGATAATCTGGTAGAGGGGTCGTGATGGAGGCCGAGAGAGCAAGATCTTTATGTTGGCCCTCATCATAAGTAGAGTCACCAGATTCGGACTCCTCCGTATCATCCCAAGTAGCAGCCATAGCCTTTTTACCTTTCGGTTTAGGCCCTTCCGGACATTCCGGGGCAATATGGCCACGACGACCGCAACCGTAACAACGGACGGATGAGGATATGGATGATTTTCCTTTATGTTTATCACCCTTCTTGTCCTTCTTGTCACGGCTATTCCCTCTATCAAATTTGAGGAATCTCTTGAATTTTTTGTTCAATTTCTCTTCATCATCATCCTCATCATCGCTATCTTCCTCCGACTCACTTTTGATTTTCTTATGTTTGTGAGAGGACTTAAAAGCGATGTTTTTCTTTCTAGAGGGGGTTTTAAAGCCTAGCTCAAAGGTTTGTAGGGAACCTATGAGTTCTTCAACTTTCATTGTATTAAGATCCCTACACTCTTCAATGGTGGTGACTTTAGAAGAGAACCGATCCGGAAGAGATCTCAGAATTTTCCTACAAAGCCTATGTTCCGGAACCGGATCCCCTAAGCCCCACATATCATTTGTGATTTTGTTCAGTTTGGTATAAAATTCAGTAAACGCTTCATCCTCCTCCTTGGTAATATTTTCAAATAGAGTGGAGAGGCGCTGGAGTTTAGAATTTTTAACAACATTTGTACCTTCATGGGTAACTTCAAGAATATCCCATGCTTGTTTACTGGTAGTGCAGTTTTGGATCCGACCAAATTCTTCTCTCGATACTGAACAAAATATGGCATTCAGGCCCTTGGCATTATTAATACGTTGAGCTTTTTCATGATCAGTCCACAATGCCTTGTCTTTTGGCCTGAGAACATCCGTCTCACCTTCCTTAGAAATAGTGACCATTGGGGGTTCATATCCAAAATCAACCATGTCCCTCACATCCGAATCAATAGATTCCAAGAAGATGCGCATTCGGGCTTTCCAGTATGGATAATTCGACCCATCAAAGAAAGGAGGCTTAGTGACGGATGAAGAGTCCTCTCTAGACATATTTTCAAGTTTCTCTTTAGGATCTACCTCTAGGCAATTAAGCCCTTAAAGAGGAACCCGCTCTGATACCAATTGAAATTGCGGTTTTACCGCTTGTAGAGACACTTGGAGATATGTCTATGGACCTAGAGAGGGGGGGGGGGGGGGTGAATAGGACCTTTAAAATTTTTTTCGCCTACTTTCACAATGCAACAAAATAAGCTATGTAAGCAAGAACACCTCGGCTTCCAAGCCTAGGTGGGTCCAATCACAAGACTAGCAAAAGATATGCGCTAAACAATCCTAGTCTAAGCATGCATAGGTAAGTAAATGATTGAACGAATTAAGCTTCTAACCTGTGCATCTTATGTAGACTTATGAGAGTGGATCAATGAGCTCAAGTCTACACAAGTAGTGAAGGTACATCTTGTGTGGGGATGTCTAAAAAGTGCCTAGCATACATTCCTATCAAACATGCATATTTAAGCAATTAAACTAATCAATGTGAAAATATGAATGTGCTCAAGAACAATCACAAACACAAGGATGTATAGTGGTTCGACTACGTGTCTACTCCACTCCCGGTTCAAGTACTCAACCCCTTTGAGCACACCGGCATTCACTAATGGAGGTTTTAAATGAGGTTCACCTCTCAACCTTTACACGGAGGTTTTATCGGTTCACCTCTCAACCGTATCCGGAGTTTTAGACATAGGCTAACTCTCAACCTAATCGCACGTTTACTCCCGTGTCGGAGGCTCCCCCTTGGAGACTTAGTTTAGGCCATGGAACGACTAACGTCCCTAGGTCGAGTTCGAAAAATAAACTCTAAAATGGACTCTCAAATAAGACAACCTACTTGTCGGATGAGCCCCTTGTTTAGCGCCGGATTGGGTTGCTTGATCTCCGCTCTCCCGTGCTTCAATCAGCTTCCCTTGCTCCCACGATCATGTTGCTGTTGCGTCGCCAATGCCTCAGCCACATTCGATCAAACACCTTGCATACGATGCCTTGAAATGCCCAAGGTGCTAGGAGGATAGGTTTAAGAGCTCTACAACTTAGTGGGAATGGGTTGCCTAGAGTCTCTTACCTACAACGATCTCATCTTCGAGTTTAGGACAAGGATTTGCCAATCAAGAAGCTTCCTAACTCTAGAGATCAAGAGGGGATGAAGGTCATCTTCTTCATGAGCTTGGAATGCTCTAATCTTGTGTTAAAGCACAAGGAAGATGCCTTGCATAGGTCAAGGAATGAGCCTCAAAAGATCTCCTTCAATGGTGGCTTTTCTTCCTCAAAAATCCCTCACCCAAAGCCAAAAATCGGAGCTCTATATATAGGGAAATAGAGCCCCAACGGTCAGAAAACGGCTATATGCCGACCTGTCCCGACCGGTCATGACCGGTCGGACTCCCCTGCTGAAGTACCTCAAGTGCACAGGCCACATATATGGGCCGACCGGTCAAGACCGGTCGAGACCCCTTGCTGGACAGCCAAATCTCACCAGGCCGACCGGTCATGACTGGTCGGCGCACCTTGCTGGATGAAATAGAGCTCCAGGCCGACCGGTCATGACCGGTCGGCCATACCTACTGGCCACTATGATGTGTAAAAGGCCGACCGGTCATGACCGGTCGGCTGGCCATTGCATAAAGCAGCAAGGCTGCTGGCCGACCGGTCATGACCGGTCGGACCAGCCTGGTTCCCCCTATGCATTTGCTGAACTCCACTATCTTCAGCCTGTTTATTTAGTCCTAGGTTGGGATGTTCAAATGGGACACCTAGGGCCTATCTATGATGCCTAAAGGGTTCTAAATATGGTCAAGGTCATCAAGGATTCAAAGGGAATGGGTTTTGGTCAAGGTTAAGGCACCAAGGCATCACTTTTACCTGAAACTCCTTCCTTGATGCAGCCGGTCCGTCTTGAGTCTTCGGTCTTCGTCTTCTTTGGGCTCAACCGACTCTAGACTCACTGACGTAAGTGATTGACAAACAAGGTGCACTAGTATGCCACGGAAAAGTGTACTAACAACTACCAGCGACCGGTTGGAGGACCCTGTTTCAGCATAGTTTGAAGGCTCCTCCAACATAGGGTTTGTCCTCCAGAATGGGTTGCGCCTTGCCTTTCACTAGAAAGGACTTTGTCCAGATACATAAATTGATAACAGTGATAAACAGTCAAGTAGGTCGACTGTCACATAAACAATTCTGCAAGAAGAGAACTAATTGTATTGAGATAATTTATCCAGTGGGTATTGTGGACCCTCGCCGTTTCCGCGCTCCCACACGACGTTCTCGTCCCTTCCCCTTTCGGAAAAAGAAGGAGAGGATGATGCGTGAGTGCGAAATCGCCGTTTGTGCCACTGGCTTGCCTCGTTCTCGGGGGCTTTGTTTGGTTGTCGTGTTAAGCTGGATGTGTTTAAGTGAGTTTATATAAGACCAGAGTCGCCACTAGCCAATTACTTCGAATCTACAGTCGGCTAGACCCCGTAGAAACGTTAGAGAAGGGGATCCGAAGATTCCTTCATCTAAAATGACTCATTTTGATCTGCGGCCAGAGATTCAAGGTAAGGGATCACGGTTACAGGGTGGGAAGAGGTTAAGTACCCCACACACTGCCCGTACCGAAGTACGGTCTCTACTTCACAGAATCGAACTAATACTTGAAAGTCTATTTTAATCCTCGTACATTCTCATGGATGACATGATGCATGAATGCGGGTCTGAACAGTAAGAGTTTCTGATGGGCAGGTTCCAACAACGGGCAAGCCCAGAGCATACGCTCGAACTGACAGGTGCTTAATAGAAGACGTATGCAGTGTGCTTGAATAATCAAGGTGCTTTATAGTGAAGCATGAATGCAGGTCTGAACAGTAAGAGTTTCTGATGGGCAGGTTCCAACAACCTGCAAGCCCAGAGCATACGCTCGAACTGACAGGTGCTTAATTTAAGACATATGCAGTGTGCTTGAAGAATCAAAGTGCTTGCAGTGAAGCAGGGGGGTTGGAAGAAAAGTAAATGTTGCACTTATGCTAGATGCAAATGAGATGATGCTGGAAAAAGAGTAGCTAGATGGACGGAGGTGTCGCAAGGGTTGGCTTCGAGTGCCTGGATCAGGACTTAGATGGCTTGGGAGACTTAGACCAGTGGTCAGGCTAGGCTGGACCAGGGCTAGGCTCTCCTCACTCGGGCTCTCCTTGGTGGGAAAATGGGCTAAGAGGGTGGAGGATGACTCAGACAAACGGGCTCTCTCTGGCTGGGTGATGTGTTGAAATGAGAAGGGGAGGGGGGTATTTATAGCAGCGGGCAGTGGCATTTCGCGTAAATAATTTTGGGCGGCCTGCTGTGGGCCGCCCGTACGGCCATTCCTCGATTTCCAGCGAGGTACGGTCGCTCCCTCGGGGCTGCTGTTTGGCTCGGTGGGTTGACTCAGTGAGTTGACTCAGCGGGTCGACTCGGTGATTTGACTCAGCGGGTTGACTCGATGGGTTGACTCGGTGTTTTGACTCGACGAGTTGACTCAGCGGGTTGACCCAGCGGGTTGACTCAGCGGGTTGACTCAGTGAGTTTGACTTTTTTAGGATTTTTTTGACTGGCTTTTCTTATGGGGGGTTTTTCAGGGTGATGTTTAGGACTGGGTTGACTGGGTTCAGGCTTGAACTGGCCTATGGAATGGGGCTTACAAGGGTGAGTTTGGCTAAGTTTGGACTTGGGATTTGGGGGTATGGTCCTCCATTCATCCAGTTATCTCTACCAACAGTGTAGCCAAAGGTGGGGTGTCTACAGATGCCCCTCTTTGGCAGAGGTTGCGTGCAACCGAATGCCAAAGCGAGTGGACACCCCACTTCTGACCCGATCATTCATGGATCATGGTCTGAAATCTTTGCTTGCTTTTACATCTGCGCCAGTTGATCATCTGGAAACCGATCACTCGCACATACCGCGGGAGTTTGGAGAAAACGTTGCGATTGTCCCTGCATGCGCTGCAACCTGGGTACCCAATCACAACCCTTGCATTCCCGATCGGTACTAACATCGGAAAGGTACAGTAGAGCCTCTGCGTCGCTAGTCTTACGAGGATACTGACCCTGAGACTGATTGTGTGATGTTTGATGTTTTCCCAGATCACTCCAGGAGTACTTGTTTCGCTTGACTGTCAAAGTGGTTAGACGCCCTGCGTCAGATAGTCTTACGGGATTCTACTATGCCGACTTGGACTCAGTCAAGGTACTTCAGGCATCCACGCCTAGGTATGTGCGGGTGGGCTTTTTCCACCCGATCTGCTGGTTTTGATGCTTAGTTTGCAATTCATTCTTTTCTTGATTATGGTCTGGAATCTTTGTTATCCTTTGTATCTGAGTCAGTTGATTGTCTGAAAATTGATAACTCGCACATACCGCGGGAGTTTGGAGAAAACGTTGCGATTGTCCCTGCAGTTTGCTGCAACCTGGGTACCCAATCGCAACCCTTCCATTCCCGATCGGTACTAACATCGGAAAGGTACATCAGAGCCTCTGCGTCGCTAGTCTTACGAGGTTGCTGACCATGAGATGGATTGTGTGATGTTTGATGTTTTCCCAGAACACTCCAGGAGTACTTGTTCCGCTTGACTGTCAAAGTGGTTAGACGCCCTGCGTTAGATAGTCTTAGGGGATTCTACTACGCCGACTTGGACTCAGTCAAGGTACTTCAGGCATCCACGCCTAGGTATGTGCGGGTGAACTCTTTCCACCCAATCTGCTGATTTTGATACTTGGGTTACAATTCATCGTTTCCACCTGTTCAAATGGTTTCTGTGACCGAGCCTTTTGGCTTTCATCTTTTTGTATCTTGGCGTGTGGTACGACCGCACTGACACTGGAGTTCAGTTCAACCATACTTTGAGTGCATTGGATCCGATGGTCTCCGGGGAAACCGCGAGACATCGGATCTTATTTGATTTTTACGTTGGCTCCTACCCAGAGATATGGAAGATCTCCTGGTGTGTTGGAGGCAGAACGCTCTACTGAGAAAATATTTTTTAGATTTTTGAAAAGATACCCACTCTGGGGAGTGATACTCCGTGGGGTTTTTATTTGCAAATGGGAATATTTTTTTTCTCTTTTTGAAAATGGAAATCTGGTTTGCATGCGCCTCCACTAGGGATGCCTGTGGGGTCTTTGGCTAACCGACTTTTATTTTGAAAGCAGGTAAACATGATGATTGATGCGATGGATGCTGATGCATGGAGATGCATGATGAATGCATGGCTTGGCTCATTCTCTTTTAGTTTGATGATTTTTCTTTTGCTGGAGATGCTGAGAATTTTGAGCTTATTGCTTCCAGGATTGTGCTTTCCTGGGGTTTTTCTTTTTTATGCGGATGTTTGGTCAGCGGGTTGGTCAAGATCCCGACCCGTGGTTGATCAGGTCCATCGTCCCAAGATGCTGTTTCTTTGCTTAATGAGAATGTACGAGGATGTTATCTGACTTCAAGATGTTCTTCTGGCCATAAATGCAATTGCTTGGTCGCCAGTTTTGGTCAAGATTCCAATTTGCGGGCGATTGGATCCGTCATCCCAAATTGTGAAGAGAGTGGAGTTCAAGACTCCTGAAGTGTAGTGCTGGGGGCAGTGCCAATTTTTGTGATTTTGTGAATATGTGATCCGAATCTTTATCTGAGTGGTCAGGATAGAGATCGGTTATTGAAAACAAAGGATTTTTTTTTGTGATTTTTGCAAATATTTGATTTGAAGGCAAGGGAAATATTTTTTGTAATTTTTGCAAGTATTTGATTTGAAAGCAAGGGACATATTTTTTGTGATTTTTGCAAGTATTTGATTTGAAAGCAAGGGACATATTTTTTGTGATTTTTGAAAATATTTTGCAATGTTTTGGTATTTTGTGATTTTTATGAAATGCAGGGAAAAGTATGGAATTTTCATCCACTTCCAGCTTCTACTGCTGGTAAGGCACCCGATCCATTTTACGTCAGCGAGCAAGACGAGTCTCCCACAGTTAAGTGCCGTAGTTTTACATCTTCAGATGAGGAGATTTTGAGGGTTTTCAGTCAACACACCCACAAAGTTGCCTGTTCCTCATGTGCAATGCACATAGACTACGTATCGTCCGACGGACTCCTTCGGCCACAAAATGAGCCACATCCTCACATTTTCCTTAGTCAATCCAGTTTGGGGCCTTACGTTGCTCACAATTCCGTGAGGGTGCGCTCCACCTCCCAACAGCCTTAATCCCCTTCATGAGTTTTAGGAACAGGGAACATCCGTCAGATTCAACAGCGACTTCCAAATCAAGGTTGTCTATCACGGTGCGTTCAACACGAACAGGATTGCGGAGTTCTGCCCGCCTCAGCCCTTACCTGTTTAAAAGATTCCAGACACCCGTACGATCAAGTGTCAGCCATGTCTGGAACAGGTTAGGAAAGAAAGCCTCCGAGAAGTTAATCCCAGTATAGTTTTAGGTCTTCGGACCACTGGGGATGAATTTGTGCAGTTGAAATTTTTGGTGAATCATTTTTTTGTGTTTTTTAAAAAAAGTTCCAGATTTCAGCTCGAATGATCGAGATTGATGCTGGTTTTTGTGGAAAGCTTTAAAATATTTTTGGTATTTTTTTTGAAATGATCCGGGTTATCGAACCTTGATCAAGGCTGATGCCGGTTTTTGGTTGAAAGCGAGAAAGGTCCCCCGAGAAATTAATCCCAGTGTAGTTTAAGGTCTTCAGACCCAAACCTGTACATGCTGAAAATACATTCTTTTTGTGCTCTTTTTTTTTTTTTGAAATGATCCAAGCTGTTGAATCTCAATTTGAACAATCAAGATTAACACTGGTTTTTATTGGAAATCTCTCAGAATTTTGTTCCCGACGTAGTTTAAGGTCTTCGGACCCCAAAACTGTACAAACAGAGCATATATTTTATTTTTTGGAAAATGTCTGGTATCAGTGGATCTTGATTCGACGATCCAAACTGCTACCGATTTTTATTAAAAAGTCCCTCGGGATCTTGATCCCGACGTAGTTTAAGGTCTTCGGACCACAAAACTGCGCAAAAGGGGCAAACACATTTTTTTGTTTTTTGAAATGATCCAGATCATCGGATCTTAGCCTGAACGGCTAGGGTCGATGCTGGTTTTTATTAAAAATCTCTCGGGACGTTGATCCCGACGTAGTTTAAGGTTTTTGGACCCAGTTTTTTGGGTTGGGCATACTTACCTTGCTTTATTTGGCTTCTGACGGGGCTGACTGTGATTTGAGTGGTCCGAATTGCTTGATTTGGCCCTGCGGGCCATTTGATGATCTGATCTTGGATTCCAGCCTTCTCTCTTGATGATCATGCCTTTGATCTTGCTGCTTCCTGACTTGTGTAAGCCTTCCAATGGTTTGGATCCTGATGATTTAGCCCTTGAATGGTTCAGATTGATAGATTCGACCCCGTGGGCCCACTTGCGACCTTGGCTTTACTTTGGGGCACCTCTTTTGATGATTTGTGAGGCTAAGAAGGCTTCTCATGGTGTGGATGATGGCTTGTACGGCTCAGATCGCTTGATTGGCCCTGTGGGCCCACTTGATGATTCAATATTGGATTCTGACCCTTCTTTTGATTATCCAACCTTTGATCTTGTTGTTTGATGACCCATGCGAGCTTTTCTATGGTTCAGATCATGATGATCTAGTCTTTGAATGACTTGGATTGCTTGTGGCCCCCACTTGATCACCTTTCCCTCTCTTTGACTTGATCAGCCATGTTCTGGCCGCATTGCTTCGTGATTGGACCGGTGGGGTACCTTTTATATGATCTTGATCAGCCTCAATCGAAATCTGGAGTGGACCGGAGCCTTGGGCGGCCCACAGAGTGCCATCTGCTGACGTGGACTGTCAGCCTCACCTAGCAAGAACCCTGGAGCCAATCCCGTGGAGAGAGAGGGAGCGCGTCCGTACGGGCGGCCCAGAGCAGGCCGCCCAAGGCTCGTCACTTGAGCGGCCTGGGCTGGCTCGGGTTCGGACATTCCCTATTGTCTGTTGCTGCTGTCCTCACCTTTCTTGTACGTCCAGGTTTGATTTCGACCATGAATCTTCCTTTTGTCTCCTCTTTCCTCCTCATCTTGTCCTCGTCTTGCTTTGTCCTTTCTTGGCAATGGATGGTGGAGATTTAGGGGTTGTGGGGGCTGTCCATGGTGGGTCCTACACTTCAGAAAGTGTTGAAGGCTTTAATGATGGAGAGATTTCTTTAATGGATGGTGAAGATGGTGCATTGAATGGTGGCATTGATGAGGGGCTAAGGATGGTGGTTGGTGGAGCTTTGAATGGCCCCATTAATGGCAGCCATGCTGAAATTTCAGATTGGAATGGGTCTTTGATTGTGGGAGAACTGGATGGTATGGATGAGATGAGGGGATGGGACATAGGTGAGGCTATGCACCCCTTGAATGTGGGCCACCTAGATGATGTGATTGATGGTGGTGATGGGGGTATGATGGACATAGATGGGCTGATCTCATGTCTGGATGGTATGGATGGTTCAGATGATACCTTTGATGGTTTAGATGCTCTGGATGAGGGCCGGGATGTGCGGCACACTTGTTTAGGTGGACTTGATGTGATCATTGATGATGCCCCCCTCATGATGGACGGTGTAGATGCCTCGATGATCCCTTTGATCGGACAGGATGATGGCTGGATTCATGATTTCTTGTTGGAGAGGGCCGCAGGTCTAGATCTGACCATTGATTCTTCGATCGGGGTTGCCGGGATCCTTCTTGATGGTTCAGATGTATTTTTCGACGATCAGATTGGTCAGGATGCCACGATGTGCGGTGTGATCTTTGCTGATAGTCCTTTTGATGGAGAGCATCATCCTTCTCCTGATTATTGATCTTTTGCGCACTCTGTTCATGAGGTGGGCGAGTCTTCTCATGCGGCTGAGGTTATGACAGTTTTAGATAGTGATGCGACTATATCAGACATAGCCGTTGCTGAGGGCAGGTCAGGGACTGTCGGGTCTGCAGAGGTTCCAGCTTTTCCTTCTCCTTCGCCTGTTGACCTTCCGATCCTTGATGAGCTGTCATTGATTTCTGAGCCTTTTATTCTAGAGGGGGTACCAGTGAGAACTTGTCAGCTGCTTCCTCGTCCTTCTTGCTCACCACGACTGCTTGCTTGGCTTGACAGCTTGTCAGCCTATGAGATTCGGGACTTGGAGTCCTATTGCCTTGGCGGTCTGATCCATATGGCTAGAGTTGACATTGATTGGAGGATGCTCGGAGCTGCTTCGATTGATTGGGTCCCTTCGTTGAACTTGTTTGCGTTCAACGATATGGAGATGGGACCCTCTTTGGAGGAGCTTGCACGCTTGATAGGCCTACCCTTGGATTATACTCAGTATTTCTCGCCGAAGACATCGCCGAAGACGGCTACACCGCAGAGCTGGTTCGGGATCCCCTATCTTGTTCGGCCTGCAGTTGCCGGCCAGGATGCTGTAGTGTTCTCCTTGGACTTGCTGTATGATCTTTTTTTGGGTCCTC
Organism: Liriodendron chinense; assembly: GCA_003013855.2. Taxonomy (NCBI): domain Eukaryota; kingdom Viridiplantae; phylum Streptophyta; class Magnoliopsida; order Magnoliales; family Magnoliaceae; genus Liriodendron; species Liriodendron chinense. Next base: position 1,561,871 of record PVNU02001726.1, read on the forward strand.
GGAGTGTGGCCGGTTCTACCTTTGCTCGGAACGCACTGATGTTCTGCTTGATTGCTGAGGTCTGTTCTCAGGATGGCGCAGGTCCCAGACTCCTCTGCTTTTTGAGGTGATGAGCCGAGTTATCCGATGGCAGGGGATCATTTCTCTCATCTTGGCCGAGCTGTTTAACGGGCTGACTGACTGCGCCCTGGGCCGCACTCGTGTCCTTCGTGGCTATTGTGCCTTTCTTCAGGTATCTTTTCTACACCTTTTTCTTCTTGCTTTGTTAGGAATTGCTTTGCTCTAGCTGAACTTCTTTTCCTTTTTGTGATCAGGTCTGGCTATGGGAACGTCTTTCTTTGATCGTTCATGTACCCCTTCCTGGCATTCCTAGCTCTGGCATCATGCGTTATATCATGGAGTTCCTTCTGCATACAGCTAGGATGAGCGAGCCCTTGTATCGCAGGATGTTCGCTAAACTTCGTGACTGGAACGTTCGTTGGGAGTCATCTTGGCTTTCACTTCCTCCAGTTCTTTGCGATGCACACCGCCTTCCTCTGATGATGTAGGCTTTCGATCTTACTTTTCTTATCATCCCATTCGGTTCCTGCGGCAGTTTGGGTACGAGCAGGATGTTCCTCTTTTCGCTTTCACGGGTATCGGGCGTTGAGCACTTCCATCTAGATCCTCTGATTTCAGGACCCGGATTGATTGTTCTTGGGCGAGTTACTTGACTGCTAATTTGTTGGGTTTTGAGCTGCGGACTTTTCCGATGGCGACCGCCCCATATCAGTACTGGGTTGTTGAGCAGTCTTTGTATCGACGTATCCCTTGCTGGCACCAGACTGTTGATGAGGATGAGCAGGATATCCTTGGAGATGCTGGCTCTTCATCTGGTTCATATGAACCCTTTGAGGAGAGCCCGTTTATCGATCCTGGCTTTCTTTTGGCCACTCATGGCCATCTGCTGTCTGAGATCTCTACACTTCGGTATCATTGTGAGATGATGTCGAGGAGATTGGCTGCGGATCAGAGATTGTCTGATGAGGAGACAGCGATCCGTATCCTTGAGCGTGATGAGGCGCATTACCTGCGTATGGAGGTGAGCAGGTTGAGAGAGAGGCTATCTTTTTACGAGTCAGAGGACTTACCTGATGTGGCCGAGGAGGAGGGTAAAGATTGATTGTGTTGGCCACCTGCACATTCTTTTTGCATATATGATTGATGATGATGCATTTTTTTGTATTTTTTGAAAAAGATGATATGATATGTGTAACAGAAATATGATGCTTTTAATGAAAAAGAAGAAAACTTTTTTGGGAATCTATTGTGCCATGAGTTGTCTTGTGAGTGTGTCTGGATTTTGTGTCGGGATATAGGAATCAAAACTGGGGCTCGGTCAATGCTTTGACCGATGTCTCGAGATTTGACTTGTGTGATCCTTTGGTTCCCTAGAGGTGTAGGCAACGGAAACTATTGCCTCTTTAGATTGTCAGAATTTGCAGAGCCCTTCATTCCTGACTACACTTCTTCTTGTTCTTGAACTGTGACTGCTTGAACCACTCTGAACTATCTGATTTCTTGGTACCTGCACTTTTCAATTTTTCTCTTTTTTTTTTTCATTTGAGCCATTTTTGCTTATAGCGCTCTTTCGAGTTTTCACCACAGCCGGCCTTTTTCCGTCATTTTTGCCCGTGGCTCCCTTTCGGGTTTTCACCACGTCCCGGGTGTTTGATCTTGCCTGCCCCTTGGCAGCTATGCTGTTTTTACCCTTGGCGCTCTTTCGGGTTTTCACCAAGTCTGCTGTATGCCCACTGTTTTTACTCGGAGCGCCCTTTCGGGTTTTCACTCCGCCCTCTTTGTTTAGGCACACATTTTCTTTTTCTCTTTTTTCTTTTTTTTCTCCTTTTTTTTGGATCTTTGGATAACTGCGGCGACTAGAGGTCGGGAATCCGTCGTTGCCGGCCGATGGCAGTCTTTCAGCCCTTATCCTAAGTTACGATGATAGAGCTGTTAGTCTTAGCTAAAGACCCTTCTGAGATGAATGGATGGATGACTGTGTTTCTTCTTAGACCAATTTTTTTCTTGGGTGCCTTGCTTTGGCTTCCCTTTTTCTTTCTCTTTTTTTTTCTTTTGTATTTTTCCCCTCTCTTTTTTTTGTATTTTTCTCTTTTGGAATCCCCTTATTTGAAACACTTGTTAGTGGACGGAAATGATTTCTCAGAGGTCTTAGCTTTGACCTCTTGACTTTCTCTATTAAAGTAACTCTTGATAAGGTCAGAATAACTTACCCGTGAAAGATCTTCACGTTGTCGGCGTTGGTTGGCTCAGGAAGATCCACCCCTCGCATGCTAGTGAGTCTGAGGGCGCCTCCGGGAAGTACTTCTCTGATGATCAGCGGCCCGTCCCACAAGGGTTTGAACTTTCCTCTGAGATCCTGAAGGTGCGATGGTAAAATCTTCTTCATGACCATGTCGCCTACCTTGAAACTTCTTTTTCGGACTCTCTTGTTGTAAGCCCGAGCGATCCTTTTCTGACAGCACTGTGAATGACTTAGTGCACGCATGCGCTTTTCATCCGCTAGCTGCAACTGGTCGAATCTAGCCCGTTGCCATTCTCCTTCTTCAACTCCGCTTTCTAGTAACACCCGTAGTGATGGTATTTCCACCTCGACTTGTAGAACTGCTTCCATTCCATAAGTAAGCTCGAAAGGAGTAACGCCCGTAGCAGATCGTACAGATGTTCGATAGGCCCAAAGTGCATATGGGAGCATATCTGACCAATCTCGATAGGTCACGACCATCTTCTCGAGTATCCTGACGATTGTTTTGTTTGCGGCTTCTACCCCACCATTCATCTGAGGACGGTAGGGGCTTGATCGATGACGTTGGATCTTGAAGTTGACGAACGAGGTCCCATTATCTGAGATGCTGCAATTGTGGTGTAGGAGGCTGCCTCTACCCACTTGGTGAAGTAGTCGACTGCCACAAGTATGTACTCATGACCATTTGATGCTTTTGGACTGATCTTGCAGATGATGTCGAGTCCCCACATGGAGAAGGGCTAGGGGGTGGTCAGGTTGTATAACTTTGATGATGGGGCATGGATTTGATTCGCATGCTCCTGACACTTGAAGCATTTTCTAACGTGCTGGCAACAGTCTGTCTCCATGGTGAGCCAATAGTAGCCGAGTCGTAGAATCTTCTTTGCCATCATGTGCCCGTTCATGTGTGGGCCACAGATTCCTTCGTGTATTTCTCCCATGATCTTTGCAGCTTCTATTTCATCGACGCATCGAAGGAGGATGTGATTATAGGATCGCTTGTAAAGAACTTCGCCACTGATGGTGGACTAGCCGGCCAAACGCTGGATGGTTCGGCGATCTGTTGCTGTTGCTGACTCTGGATACTCCTGGGTTTCGAGATATTGCTTGATGTCGGCATACCAGGGTTTGTCAGGGACAGCTTCGGCTTCTTCTATTTGCAGGCAAAAAGCAGGTTCTTCTTGAATTTCGACTGTGAGCTCCCATTCTGAAGCTCCTTTTGGTATCTCGAGCATTGATGCAAGTGTGGCGAGAGCATCTGCAAACTGGTTCTTGGCTCTGGGCATGTATGAGAAGGTGACTTCTTTGAATTCTTCGATCAGATTTTCAAGATACACATGATATAGTATCAACTTCTCGTCTTTGGTCTTCCATTCGCCATTGGTCTGATTGATGATAAGCTGTGAGTCTCCAAATACTCGTAGCTTCTTGACGCCCAAGATTATGGCTTCCCTTAAGCCAGCGATGCATGCTTCGTACTCTGCCATGTTGTTGGTGCACTCGAATGTTATGCGCCTTGAGATAGGAATAGGGACATCATCTGGAGAGTAGAGGATCGCTCCCATACCACTCCCTTTAGAATTTGCTGCACCGTCGAAGAATAACGTCCACTCACCTTTCTTCTTCTTTTCTTCACTTTCGACAAGCAAGAGATCTTCATCAGGAAAGAACGTCTTGAGTGGCTGATAGTCCAGGAGAGAGTGAGCCGCGAGATGATCGGCGAGGGCCTGTCCCTTGATTGCCTTCTGAGTGACATAGGTGATGTCGAATTCAGACAGGAGTAGCTGCCATTTAGCTATCCTTCCAGTGAGTGCCGGCTTCTCGAACAGGTACTTGAGCGGATCCATGTGAGCGAGGAGGAGAATAGGGAATGCAATCATGTATTGACGGAGTCGCTGAGTTGCCCAGACTAGGGCGAGGCAGGTTTTCTCAATCGGGGAATACCTGGTCTCGTAGTCAGTGAACTTTCGGCTCAAATAATATATTGCTTGTTCCTTCTTCCCGGTCTTGTCGTGCTGGCCGAGGACACAGCCAATGGCTTCTGCTGCTACCGAGATGTATAACAATAGTGGACGTCCAGGAGTGGGTGGCACTAGGACTGGAGGATTCATGAGATATCTCTTGATGCGATCGAAGGCGACTTGGCAATCATCATTCCATTCTTTTGGAACATTCTTTCGAAGGAGCTTGAAAATGGGCTCACAGATAAGTGTGAGCTGTGTGATGAAGCGACTGATGTATTGAATTCTGCCGAGGAAGCCACGAATTTCTTTCTCTGTTCTAGGAGGGGGCATCTCGATGATTGCTCTGGTTTTGGTCTCATCGACCCTGATGCCATCCTCGCTCACCATAAAGCCGAGGAGCTTTCCTCCCATTGCACCGAAAACACATTTCTGAGGGTTGAGGCGGAGCTTGTACTTCTCTAATCTGTTGAATAACTTCTCCAGATCTTCAAAGTGTCCTTCAATTGTGCGAGATTTGACTATCATGTCATCCACATATACTTCAAGCTCTTTGTTCATCATGTCGTGGAATAGTGCTGTCATTGCTCGCTGATATGTTGCTCTGCGTTCTTCAGACCGAGCGGCATTACCCTGTAACAGAAGGTTCCCCAGGGAGTGATGAACGATGTCTTCTCGCGATCTTCGACGGCCATCTTAATCTGATTGTAACCTGAGAACCTGTCCATGAATGAGAAGACTTTGTATCCAGCAGTATTGTCGACCAGAGTGTCGATGTGGGGCAAAGGGAAGTAATCTTTAGGACTGGCTTTGTTGAGATCTCGGAAGTCGATGCACATTCGAACCTTGTTGTCCTTCTTTGGTACCGGTACAATGTTCGCGAGCCATTCAGGGTAGTTGGAGACTATCAGGAATCCCGCATTGTACTACTTGATGACTTCATTTCGGACTTTCAGAGCCCATTCTGGCTTCATTCTTCGAAGTTTCTGCTTCACTGGCTTCATATCTGCCTTGATTGGCAGATGGTGTACAACGAGCTCTTCATCGAGCCCCGGCATGTCTTCATATGAGAACGCGAAGTTGGACAATCTTGGAGCTAGGAACTCTATCATTTTCTGTTTCATCTCAGGTGGCAACGATTTTCCAATGCGTACTTCCCTAGGGATCTCAGGTGTCCCCAAGTTTACTATCTCGAAATCATCGGCTACAACATTGGCTTTAGATTCGAACTTTTTGAGGAGATCCTCAAGTTTGGGAGCAGGATCATCATCTTCCTCAACCCGAGCTTCGTCCAGACCCATGAGCTCGAAGTCTAATTCGATGTCAAAGTCATATGATTCGACTTCAAACTCACGTGACTCTTTAGACGAACTTGGCACACTATTGAATGCAGGAAAAGAAATGTTTTTTGGTTTTTGAGATTTTTCTAAAATGGAAATGGTAGATGTTTTTGGCTTTTGAAAGTTTTTTTTATTTTTTTGGTTTTTTGAAATTCATGGGACTTTGAACAAGCAGGCATTGCAGACCATGACTGAGCCCAACTTGTTCCAAAGTTCCGGTCGCTGCTTAAACATGCATTTTTTTTTTGAAGCCAGAGCCCTCAGATGGCTCTTTGGCTGATTAGAAAGTTAGGGGAACGGATGACCATTCAGGACCCCACACTTCCTCCCCTGAAGAGGTGGGGGTTGATGATTTGGCTGAAGAATCATGGTCTGGCCCAATGACCATGATTTCTTGCTGGTCGGGTTCGAGATCTGAGTCGTACTCAGTCCCTCCTGGATCACTTACTTTGCATTGCAGTTCGTCTGGTTCCACAGTGAGACACAAGTTTGGAATCTGGACATCAGACCAATCTAGGGCTGGCCATTTCCCTTTCTTGGTCCAATGGATGGGCTGCTTCTGCCCCTGGCTGATGATTGATGATGTTGATTCTGCAGAGATGGGCGAGTCGTGCCCCTTACTGATTGATGTTGAGATGGGCAAGTTGTGCCCCTGACTGGCTGGAATTGAAGTGGGCAGGTTGTGCCCCTAGTTGGTTGATGCTGAAGTGGGCAGGTCGTGCCCCTGGTTGGGAGCAGGTGTCAGAGTAACCTGATCCTGAAGCTGCTGTATTTGACTTCCTTCTTCGTTTTCATCACTTCCTTCTTCTTCTGGAGGCTTAGATGGTTTGAGAATCTGATCCCATCGAATGGGGGGCCATGTGGCCCAAGTTAGGCTCATCGGGAGGCCTTTATGTAGTGCAGTCGGTTAATTCCATCCTGGATCTTTGCAAGGTTCTCCTGGCTTGACGAATTGGATGGGCGAGCACCGAAATTTCTTCCTTCCTTTGTCCATGAAGATTGACCTGTATCCGAGTCCCCATTTGCGTTGGTTATATATCAGCAGTACCTTTCTGGACTTGAAGTGATTCTTCATTCAGTATTTGAGGCTCAGACGCTCTGCCGGTGAAAAGACACGGTCCACCCTTATCGGTTCTGGATTGGCGATAGAGTTCACAGTCTCGAATTCGAAACTATGAAACGGGATGTCTTCTTCAGAGTGCTGGATATCGATGACCGGGATGTCTGGTTCAGTGGCAGCAGCATTAGAAGGAATGATGAGCTTCTTCTCTGCATGGATAGAGATCACTTGATTTCCATAGATGTATTTCACTCGTTGATGCAGGGTTGATGGCACAGCTCCAACCTTGTGCAGCCAAGGCCATCCGAGTAGCATGTTGAAAGAGGCTGATATATCCAGAATTTGGAATGTGATAGTGGAGATTTCCGAACCTATCTGTACCTCTATGTCGACCTCCCCTTCCACCGATCGACGGGTGTTGTCGAATGCTCTGACGCATATGGTGCTGGGTCGAAATGAAGAAGGGCTGATTCCCAAACGTTCCGCGGTCTTGAGTGGGCAGACGTTTAAGCTTGAGCCATTATCGATAAGGACCAGTGGGACGCAGAGGTCTTTATATCGTAAGGCTATGTTGAGGGATCGCCCATGATCTCGTCCTTCTGGTGGCAACTCATTATCTGTGAAGGTGATGGCGCGCGGAGCCAGGAGTTGTCCAATCATCAAAGCTATCATTTCTGGTGCCGTATCAGAGGAGACGTGAGCATCGTTCAAGGTTTTGGCAAACATTTCTCGGTGTATGCGAGATGTGCAGAGTAGCTCCCATACTGAGATTTGTGCAGGGATTGACTTGAGCTGAGTCGTCACATCGTATGCGGCTTCATTTTTATTGCCGAGGCCTAAAAAGGCGCCTTTGGGATCTCCTCTGTTTTGATTTTCTCTTCGGATGCAACGCCCATTGGGATTCATGTTCCCTACTTCCGCACATTCTGGATAGTGCCATGGGACTTCTTTATAATTTTCCTCACCTTTGCCTTCTATGACCACCGGTTCTTGCAACGGTGCTGGTGTGGGTACCAGATCTTCCTCGTATGGAGCTTTTGCCTTGAGGACTACATTGTTGCCTGTGCTGAAGGGGTAATATCGAGGCTTGTCTTCATAAATCACATAAGGCTGCAGTCCTGGCTTGACCGTTCCTGGAGCAGGAGGCTCCCATGGAATGAATACTGGTCCTCTTGATATGGCAGGAGGTTTCTCTGTTCGTCCCAGCTGCCGTAGTGTGATTGACACGCCTCCGGGATTTGCCCCTTGCAATATGATTGGCTCGACTGGAGGAGTTCCTTCCAAAACAATGGGTTCTTGCTGTTGATGAGTATAATCCCTACATTGCGGATTGGATTGTTCTTGAACTGGAGTTATCCCTTGCAAGATGACAGGTTCGTATGTGGGCTCGATGTATGATTGGGCTCCTTCCAGGACGACTGGTTCCCAGCATGAATGGTTGTGAGGTGCCCCTTGAACAACTGGTACATCATATGGAAGTGCTCCTTCGAGTATTATTGGCTCGGATACTGAAAGAGAGAAGGGACTTGCCCCTTGAAGGATTGGAGGAGGATTTGTTGGCCCATAAGTGTAGGCATGAATAGATTGGATGGGGGAGAAGAAGCGGTCGAGGCGTTCTTCTTCTTCTATGCTGTTGACGGTGGGGCCTCGAGACGAACTGGGGTCCGTCTGATGCTGAGGCAGAGGATTCTGAAGGATGTTGGTGGAAGCTGCTGCAGGAGTTCCAGGGACCGAGATGACGATCTTACGGTCATCAATCAGATCTTGTATGGCACTCTTCAGAGTAAAACATCGATCAGTAGCATGGCCACGTCCTTGATGATAGGCACAATACTCATTTTCTCGGTAGTTCGGTGGTAGAGGATGAGGCGGAGGCCGAGGTGCCATTAGAGTAAGTAACTGCTTCTGCACCAGCGTAGCCATGACTTGACTGAGTGGCTGAGAGAGGGGAGTAAATTTCCTGAACTCCCTGTAGTTTTGCCTATTTTGATATGAGTATTGACCGTTTCCTCTGAACTGCTGCTGTTGTCGAGGTGGTTGAGGCTGAGGATTCGGTTGTGGCTGATACCGCTGAGGCTGATGCTGAACTGGATTCTGCTGATACTGTTGACGTCCCTGTGGGGGAGCATGTTGATTTCCTTGAGCAGTGGTGTTGATGTTGTTTACCTTTGTTGGGCGGGGAGGAGAACCACCGCGGTTTCCATTCCTGTGCCCGATAGGTCTTCCTTCCACTCTGTTCCTTTTAATTGGAGTGGCTTGATGAGGCCATGGGGAGATTGTCCCGGCATGGATTCCTGCTTCGACTTGCTCTCCAGCACGGATCAATTGTGAGAAATTCGCATATGGATGCGAGATGAGATACCTGGATATGCCTGGATATGTTGAATGAACAATCATGGAGATTTGTTCTTCGTCGTCGATAGGTGTTCGCATTCTGGCTGCCATAGCTCGCCAACGTCCCACATAAGCTGATAGTGTCTCATCACTCTTTTGCCTGAGAGCTGCGAGGTCAGCTCTTCTGGGTGCCATGTTGAGGTTGTACGCGAATCTGTCGACGAAAGCCTGGGAAAGCTGTTCCCATGTCCTGATGCGGTGGCAGTCCAATGAAGTGTACCAATCTAGGGCATCGCCCTTCATAGATTTTTGGAACAAGCGAATAAGGGCCCCTTCATTTCCTGAGATTACACTCAGTTCTCCACAGAAAGCCTTGAGATGTGCTGTGGGACAACCGCTGCCATAGTATCTTTTGAATTTTGGAACCTCAAAGTTTTGAGGTACTCGAGCATCTGGGAAGGGACACAAGTCTCTAAACTTGGTGGAAGGTAGATCAATTCCTTGTTGTCGCTGAAGCTGATTTTGCAAGATCTGGAACTGCTCCCGCAACTCGTCCAGTCCTGAGTGATCCGTTCGAGCGACTGGTGCTTCTTGGAGTAAGGCACGTTCTTCTTCGACATAGTGGTCGATGTCTTCGACCCTATGTGCTTGCTGAAAAGCAACCGCGGGTTGCTGAAATTGATTTGCTGACTGAACTGGATTCTGATGAACTTGTGCTTGAGAGGATTGTAATTGAATTGGAGACTGTACTGAAGGTTGAACTGGAACTTGCTGGAAATTAACTGGAGTTTGCTGAATTGAAGATTGCTGGAAATTAACTGGAGTTTGCTGAATTGAAGATTGCTGGAAATTAACTGGAATCTCATCGGCGGGGATGTGCTGGAATTGAAAAGTACTCTTGTTTGCAGGAGGCTGAGATGCTGGGAAGTGACCCCCTTGTTGGGTATTCGCCACTGTCCGCTGATTGATGTGGGCTTGACACTGACCCCCATTGTGGGCATTCGCCAGTGCTGTCCCTGTTGCTGGAAATTGAATTGAAATCCCATCGGCGGGGATGTGCTGAAATTGAAAAGGTGTCCCATCGGAGGGGACATGCTGAGATCTACTGAGACTGTTGTTTGCAAGATTGACTGGAAGCTGACTGGAAGTCCCTGCGGCGGGGGCGCTCTGAGATGGCCCTGTCGTTGCAGGAAGGTACTGAGGAGGATGCCCCATAGTGAAGGGCTGAGATGGCTGCTGTCGGTAGTCTTGGGCAGACTCCGATGGTTGTGCTTGATTTGAACTGGAGGCCGGAAGGACCTGACATAGTTGCTGAGATTGCTGAACTGGGCCAACCTGATTGTTGGCTGCTGCGGTGGCTTGTGCTTGCATGAATTGCAAGAGCATTTCTTGCATTGCTCTCATTCCTTGTGCCAATTCTTGTATGATTGGCGTATTATCAATAGGCTGTTGCGCTGGAGGTTGCGCTTCGGTCATCTCAAGAGCAGGGAAGAGATGCGTTTCTTCTTCGTGGTCGGACATGGCTTGCTGAGCCCGAGTGCGGATTATGCTGCGGAAGGGAAGTTGTCTCCGAACACGTTGAGCCCGAGGAGGTGCAATGGTGAGGATTATACTCTACTCTTTTTGGGTTTTAGGATTTTTTTATATTTTTTTGTTTGTTTTGGGTAGAATGCTATGCAGATGAGATTGTATGAGGATTAGTGACTTTCAAGTACGAGAAGGATTCTATTTTTCAAGTCGGATCACGACTAGTGGGACTAGCAAATCCCCAGCGGAGTCGCCATTCTGTGGACCCTCGCCGTTTTCGCGCTCCCCACACGACGACGTTCTCGTCCCTTCCCCTTTCGGAAAAAGAAGGAGAGGATGATGCGTGAGTGCGAAATCGCCATTTGTGCCACTGGCTTGCCTCGTTCTCGAGGGCTTTGTTTGGTTGTCGTGTTAAGCTGGATGTGTTTAAGTGAGTTTATATAAGACCAAAGTCGCCACTAGCCAATTACTTCGAATCTACAGTCGGCTAGACCCCGTAAAAACGTTAGAGAAGGGGATCCGAAGATTCCTTCCTCTAAAATGACTCATTTTGATCTGCGGCCAGAGATTCAAGGTAAGGGATCACGGTTACAGGGTGGGAAGAGGTTAAGCACCCCACACACTGCCCGTACCGAAGTACGGTCTCTACTTCACATAATCAAATTAATACTTGAAAGTCTGTTTTAATCCTCGTACATTCTCATGGATGACATGATGCATGAATGCGGGTTTGAACAGTAAGAGTTTCTGATGGGCAGGTTCCAACAACGGGCAAGCCCAGAGCATACGCTCGAACTGACAGGTGCTTAATAGAAGACGTATGCAGTGTGCTTGAATAATCAAGGTGCTTTATAGTGAAGCATGAATGCAGGTCTGAACAGTAAGAGTTTCTGATGGGCAGGTTCCAACAACCGGCAAGCCCAGAGCATACGCTCGAACTGACAGGTGCTTAATTTAAGACATATGCAGTGTGCTTGAAGAATCAAAGTGCTTGCAGTGAAGCAGGGGGGTTGGAAGAAAAGTAAATGTTGCACTTATGCTAGATGCAAATGAGATGATGCTGGAAAAAGAGTAGCTGGATGGACGGAAGTGTCGCAAGGGTTGGCTTCGAGTGGCTGGATCAGGACTTGGATGGCTTGGGAGACTTAGACCAGTGGTCAGGCTGGGCTGGACCAGGGCTAGACTCTCCTCACTCGGGCTCTCCTTGGTGGGAAAATGGGCTAAGAGGGTGGAGGATGACTCAAACAGACGGGCTCTCTCTGGCTGGGTGGTGTGTTGAAATGAGAAGGGGAGGGGGGGTATTTATAGCAGCGGGCAATGGCATTTCGCGTAAATAATTTTGGGCGGCCTGCTGTGGGCCGCCCGTACGGCCGTTCCTCGGTTTCCAGCGAGGTACTGTCGCTCCCTCGGGGCTACTGTTTGGCTCGGTGGGTTGACTCAGTGAGTTGACTCAGCGGGTCGACTCGGTGATTTGACTCAGCGGGTTGATTCGACGGGTTGACTCGGTGTTTTGACTCGACGAGTTGACTCAGCGGGTTGACTTAGCGGGTTGACTCAGTGAGTTTGACTTTTTTAGGATTTTTTTGACTGGCTTTTCTTATGGGGGGTTTTTCAGGGTGATGTTTAGGACTGGATTGACTGGGTTCAGGCTTGAACTGGCCTATGGAATGGGGCTTACAAGGGTGAGTTTGGCTGAGTTTGGACTTGGGATTTGGGGGTATGGTCCTCCATTCATCCAACTATCTCTACCAACAATGTAGCCGAAGGTGGGGTGTCTACAGGTATAAACCAACGATTACAACTAAATTCATCCAATGAGCATGGACCAGCGATTATAGACTCCTAGATTACAGACTATGTTAAGATAAGCTAAGGAAATGACAAATAAAATTTGTTTGTTTGTTTAGTGTGAGACCCGCTTTCTTGTCGACTTCATCTCCTATTTATAAACTAAATAAAATCATCCAGATCCCTCTTTTATTCGACTGTTACGACCGCTGAAATTCCTTAAAACCCTTCATCTTCTTGCAACGTTTGAACTCCCTGTAGCTTTCTTTGACCGCTTGCTTCTTGGATGACGTGCTCCAACCAACCGTTGCCACTTGTCAATCCAGAAAATCCGCTTCATGTGCCTCTATGGACTATTCGCATGTTGCACTGCCTCCGTCTAATGTCACATGTCCTTTTCCCATTCGTCCTTTTGAACCTAGTCAGAAATAGGGTACAATAGAAACCATGTTCATGAAACAACAAATTGGGTTTGGATCCTCTTGGTCAAGACCTGGCTCGAATCCATCCTTTCGAACTCGGACCTAACTCGACAAAACTCATTTGCGGACTACTTGGATGGCCATTCGGATTATAAAGGGACTAAGATTTAAACCGTCCTGACTCAGATTATGAAGGGCCCAAGACCTAACTTGGATCCATCCTTTTAAACTCAAACTTGACCCATTTCTCAAGGCCAAGCCAAAAACCCCACAAATGTGCTGCTTGATTCTCCTTTCATAATTAGGGCTGCACATAAGCCAAGCTAGCTTGAATACTTACTTAGCTTGGCTCGTTTAAGCTTGGCTTGGCTTAGTTTGTAGGCTAGTTCGATCAAGATCAAGCTTGATTTTGAAAGATCATTCGAAAACAAACTAAGCTCGAGCACAAGTGAGCTTGGTTTGAAGCTCGAAAAAATCTTGGCTCCCTTGAGCTCGATATATATATATATATATATATATATATATATATATATATATATATATATATATATATATATATATATATATAGAGAGAGAGAGAGAGAGAGAGAGAGAGAGAGAGAGAGAGGAATGCTCACCTGCGAACCATCTTTCATGAGAATTTGTGAGAGATTTTTGAGGACTCATCACACGTGATGTGTCTTCAAAATTTGAGTCGTCCACATGATGCAGCACCTCGAAAAGCCCCTGGGGTCCAACTTTTAACCTGATCCAGAACGCTAGTGGGCCATAGAAGAGGGGGGGGGGGGGGGTAAATTAGGGGAGGAAACTGTTTCCTTTTGCCATGGCCTACAAGATTTGTGAACCAGGTTGAAAGTTGGGCCTTGGGGGTTTTTCAAGGTGCTACATCATGTGGACGGCTCAGATTTTGGGGACACATCACGTGTGATAAGTCCTAAAAAATCTCTCACGAATTCTCTTGAGATATGGTTCGCAGGTGAGCATTCCTCTCTCTCTCTCTCTCTCTCTCTCTCTCTCTCTCTCTCTCGCTCTCTCTATATATATATATATATATATATATATATATATATATATATATATATATATATATATATAATAAAACCCAACCCTACCCGACCCCACCCACCTTCTTTTTCTTTTTCATTTCATTTTCACTCCCACCTAGCCTGCCGCGCCCCTGCCCCTCTCCCTCTCTTTTCCTCCCTCCCTCCCAATCTTTGAAGTTTCAAATCTCTCTCTTTCTCTCTCTCCGTTCCAGCTTCCTCCCTACACCGCACCCGGCAGCAAACGCTCGACCCGTACCACACCCAGCAACGAACGCCCGAGCATCCACCCCGGGTTTCATTCTTCCTAAACAGGTAGGCTTTTATGTATTTTTTTTCTTCTTATTTTAGGTTTATTTTGTTTTAAATAGGGAATACCCTAAAATGAGGCTAGTTTTGGGGGGTTTTTTAGTCCAATTGGGGTCAGGTCGGCTGGTTGGGTTGGGTTGGGTCAGTAGGGGTCAGTGGGTTGGGTTGAGTCAAGTCAGTGGGTCGGGTAGGGTTGGGTTGGGTTGAGTCAGTGGGTTGAGTTGAATCAAGTCAGTGGGTCGGGTAAGGTTGGGTCAAGTCAGGTCAAAAGGTTGGGTTAAGTCAGGTTAGTGGATCGAGTAAATTGGGTTGGGTCAGTGGGTTGAGTTGAGTCAGGTCAATGGGTCGAGTAGGGTTGGGTCACTTTAAACTTTAAATAGTTATGATTTGTTTAAATTTATAAAGCTCAGCTTGGCTCGATAGAGCTCGATTGGCTTGGCTCGAACAAAGCTTGCTCGGCTCATCCAGCAAGTCAAGCTCGAGTGGCTGTTTTGAGCTCGATGCTCAAGCCAAGCCAAGCTCAAACTCAGTAGGTCACTGATCGAGCCAGACTCGAGCACGGCCAAGCTCGGCTCGTGTGTAGCTCTAAATTCATAATCACGTTGGCACACGTGAAGCACACGAGACTGGGAGTCGGACTCAACAGGTGCACTTAACAGTTTACTCCTCTGCACATGTGCTAAAGTGGCACACACGGGTGAGATCTGAGACATTCGTCCAGCGAGCCTCAATGTGTCCTTGACACACCTAATCAAACCAATCCGATCATTTGATGGACACGTGACAACCACATCTGTTGAATGAGGATTGCCGATTGGCCTTTCTTGACTCCACGTGACTCGATTGCAAAGCCGTGTTCTCACCTAAGGGTTTAAAAACTGCACCCTCCCATCCAAAAGATTTCAAATGGCTGGTAAAAGGAAATACAGAGGGAAAGCACCCACAATTGTCGGGCCATCTGAGGCTCCGCGATCTGACGATGATGGGTCTGTTCCTGAAACGCCCGCCCTCCAAATCGGAAGTTTATCACCGCAATTCATTCAGCAGATCAGACGACAAAGGTCTCGCAATCATGGAACCAGGCTATCCACTCTCGAAGAACAAGTGGGAGGTGTCGCTGAATGACTGGGAGGTGTGGAAGAGCAGTTTGGACATTTCGACCAACAATTTGATGAAATCAAGACCCTCTTAGTCAGCATGGCCTAACTAACTCCGGTATTCGGAGGCAACGACGAGCCTTAACGATCTCTACAAGTTCCTCGACCACAACGTTCCCTTCCGAATCCACGTCAAGACCGTACTGAGAAAGATGAAGTTGCTAGCCGAGCAACAAGAGAAAAAACTCGGTCAGCAGCAGAATTGCCTACGAGCGATCTACACCATAAACTCGAAGAGAAAAGATCAGCTCGTTTGGATCGTGACCAAGTAGACGATAATATAAATCTGATGGAGGCCAAGCTTAAGGAACTTCGTGAGTGCGTAGTCGACATCCAAAGGGCGCAACGCACCTGAGGACCCATTGCAGTAGATGCATTAGTCGACTCGTCCGAATTGCGGTTCACTTATAATATTCGTGAGGAACCGCTCCCCAAAGGATTCAAGATCCCTTAACTCAAACAATATACTGGGATAGGGGACCCAACGGAACATTTGGAGAATTTCAAAGTCCGAATAGAGCTCCTCGGAGTCAATGGGCACATCATGTGTAAAGCTTTCCCCTTGTCGTTAAAGAGCTCGACTTGGATTTGGTTATGAAATATAAAACCAAAGTCGATCAGCTCGTTTACCCAACTAAGTAGGGCCTTCGCTACCCAGTTCATCGGAAGTACCGACCCGAGGAAGCATTCAACCCATCTCGCCACAGTCAAACAACAAGAAGACGAGCCTTTAAAATACTACCTCGTACGTTTCAATGCGAAGGCCGTCCAGGTTGAAAATCTTTCTCAGGACATACTACTCCACACTATGATTGGGGGATTACGTGATAAGAAATTCCTCTGGTCCGTTGGAAGGGAACCGCCTCAGTCTGTGGCGAAATTCCTAGATCGAGCTGCTAAGCACATCAACGCAGAGGAATTGGTCAACACGCACAGGTCGTCTTTCAGAAGCAAAGATCGCCGAGAAGAAAGCAGTTCAAAAAGACACAAAGCAGAGCGAAGGTCACCAGATCATTACAATACTCCCCGAGGAGTCAAAACCTCAACCCCTCGATTTGAAAAATATACACCGCTTAATACAACCATCGAACAAGTATACCTCATAGAAAAAGATAAGTAGATGTTCGGACACCCAGCAAAGATCAAAACTGACCCCAACAGGAGATCGAAATCAAAATACTGTCTGTATCATAAAGACCACAGTCATAATATGGTAGATTCTTTCGACCTAAAGCGACAGATAGAAGCTCTCATTTAGCAGGGATTCTTAAAAGATTATATCGCCCAGCATCAGGAGAACCGAAGGGCCACGGATCGAAATAACCAGATCGAAGAATAAATCGACAACAATCCCGTGGAGGAAATCCACATGATTTTTGGTGGGCCAACTATCGGGGACACTGGCAATGCTCGGAAAGCATATGTATGGCAAGGTAGGACATCTGAACTAGGATTACCTGTGCACATCGCGAGCCGACCTGTGAAAATCACAAAAGTCGCTCCTCGCGCATTGATTTTCACCGAGGAAGATGCCAAAGGTATCCTCCATTCCCATGACGATTCACTCGTGGTGTCGATGGTAGTCGCCAACAAAAGACTCCACAGAATGATGGTCGATACAGGTAGTTCGGTGGACATTTTGTACGTCACAGCGTTCGAGAAGATGAAAATTGACTGATCAACGTTGAGGCCAGTCAAAACAGCCTTAACTGGATTCACTGGGGACACAATCATGCCGGAAGGAGAGATAACTCTTCCAATGACGGCAAGGGAAGAACCTAATAAAAAATTATTATGGTCAATTTTCTCATCGTCAGCACCTCGTCTGCCTACAACGTAATAATCGGTCGTCCCATCCTCCGAGCTCTCAAAACCGGTATTTCCATATACTACCTGGCTATGAAATTCGACACTGACGAGGGAGTCAGAGTGGTGCGAAGCAATCAACAAGAGGCATGTCGGTGTTATAAGCTAACTTTGCACGAAAAAAGCATGGTTTCTGCGGTATCTCGCACAACTCCCCTAGATCTCAGAGAAGAAATTGAGGTGTGTAGATCACCCGCTGAGAAACTAATCGAAATCCAGTTATCAGATGACGACCAGACCCGAGTCGTCAAGATCGGATCCTAGCTGAACAATGATATACGAGAAGAACTGGCCACTTTTCTAAAGCAACACGCAGATGTATTTGCGTGGTCACATCAAGATATGCTAGGTATCAACCCTAAAATAATGATCCACCGACTAAACGTCGATCCGACCTTCAAGTCAGTTCGTTAGAAACGACGACTCTTCAACACAAAAAGGTACACTGTGAATGAAGAAAAAGTCAAAAAACTATGCCAAGCGGGATTTATTGAAGAGATACGCTATCCCGATTGGCTCGCTAACATCGTCTTAGTAAAGAAAGCCAACAAAAATGAAGAGTTTGTGTGGACAATACCGACCTTAAACAAAGCTTGTCTGAAAGACAGCTTCCCGCTACCCAGGATAGATCAACTCGTCGATGCAACGTCGAGTTTCGAGCTACTTAGCTTTATGGAAGCATATTCTGGATATAACCAAATTCGAATGCATGCTCCCGACAAGCGAAAGACAGCATTCATCACGGACAGAGGCCTTTACTGCTACAAGGTGATGCCCCTCGGACTTAAAAACGCAGGGGAACCTACCAACACCTTGTCAACAAAATGTTCGCCGAACAGATCGGCAAAACTATGGAGGTTTATGTAGATGACATGCTCGTTAAGAGCCTGAAGTCGGAAAACCATGTCAATGACCTCCACACCATATTCGATATTTTGAAAAACAATATCGGGTAAAGCTCAATCCAAGCAAACGTGCCTTTGAGGTAAGCTCGGAAAAGTTTCTCGGGTTTCATGGTAAACCAAAGGGGAATAGAGGTTAATCCAGAGAAGATCTGAGCACTAATCAACATGAGCTCACCTACTACTGTGAAAGAAGTCCAACGACTCGTAGGAAGAGTTGCAGCTCTCAACAGATTTATCTCAAAGGCTATTGATCGGTGTTTGCCATTTTTTAAGCAACTCCGCAAATGCAAAGAGATGACTTGGACGTCGGAATGCGAACAGGCCTTCCTCGAGCTAAAAGCCTATCTTGGCTCTCCACCTTCGCTATCCAAACCAATGCAAGGGGAAGAATTACTTCTGTACTTGGCGATTTCACCAGCAACGATTAGCTCAGCTCTGGTCCGTGATGACAAAGGGACGCAGAGGCCGGTTTACTACGTCAGCAAAGCCCTAGTTGATGCAGAAATGCAATATCCAAACATCGAGAAACTAGCATTGGCACTGATCACGATGGCTAGGTGAATGAGACCCTACTTCCAAGCGCACCGAATAGCTGTGTTAATAGATCAACTGCTACGACAAGTACTGCAAAAGCAAAAAAATTAGGTCGTCTCGTCAAATAGGCTATTGAACTCAGTGAGTTCGACATACGATTTTGACCTCGTACTGTTATCAAAGGTTAAGCTGTGGCCGATTTCATTGTTGAGTTCACCAGCCCCCCAGGCAACCAACATGATCATCAGTCGAGCTTCAACCCCATAAAGAATTGAAATCGGCAGGTTCTTCAGAATGTCATCCATCAACATCCGCCTGGTCGTTATACGTTGACTGGGTCGTCAAATTCACAAGGTAGTGGAGCTGGCCTCATCTTAACTTTTTCAGATGGGGTGAGGGTTCAGTATGCACTTAGGTTAGGTTTCCAGGCCTCCAATAATGAAGATGAATACGAAGCTCTCCTAGCTGGACTACGCCTTGCCTCTGAAATAGGAGTCTGGGAGGTAAAGGTGCACAGTGATTCGCAGTTAGTGGTCGGGCAAGTGACCACAGAATATCAAGTCAAAGGAGAAAAAATGAGCGAATATTTAGCAAAAGTCCAAGAATTGCTATCTCGCTTTGATTATTATGAAGTCGTTCAGGTCCCCTAATCTTTTAAATTGCTTGATCATTGTAGCATTCAGCAGCTAATGAAGGCAAAATGAATCCATTCGGAAGGACTAACCCCTAATCTTTTAAATTGCTTGATCATTGTAGCATTCAGTAGCTAATGAAGGTAGCCAATGTTACAGATTTAGTCTTAATTGGTCTATCTTAACACTAGAGTCACCATCAGTTCAATTAAACTCGAGTTAAGTAAGACTTTGGCATACCCATACTATCCTAATTGCATACATTTAACCAAATAGGTGCATTCGTTAACACATATAGCCTTGTGCTTGATTGAATTGTGAAAAATAATATTTCTAAAAATGAAGCAACTACAAAAGAAAGTGGTTATTAAATGCCCACCATTAAAATTTTCATAGGGTCTACCTTGATTTTTATTTGCCATCTTACCTATTGATAAGGTCAAATAGACCTGGGTGAAGGAGAAGCACAAATATCAACTTGACTCGAAACATTTGTGGCCCACAAAAAGTTTTCAATGGCCAATGACCATTGTTTCTTGGGGCATGGTCCAATTTGTATCTTCCTTTTTTGGACTATACCCAAAAAAATAAGCTAGAAAAACAAATGTACTGCATACATCAAAATGTGCCCCACAATCAGGGTCCAATGCACATGGCTCGTTCCATGCTCATAGATAAGGGGTCGTTTGGCACCATGGATTTGAGGGAGTTTCAAATCCCATGTATGTTGGCACCATAAAGCAACTGGGGGTTTCAAATCTCCTTAAAGACAGGGGTATGAAAACCAAGGTGAAAGCTAGGATTAATCTTAAATCCTCCCATGAGTTGCATGTGTAACATGTGTCACTAGGCCACCAATTTATTGGGCACATGGCCCACTAATGATATTCCAAAACTATCACATTATCAATTGCAGCACTAAAATTACTTCAATAGGATGATATGCACAATTCAAACATTATCCCTGTAAATTCAGTTAAAAATCCTTAGTCGCTTAGTTATGATCCTAAGCTTGTGACCCATTCAAAACTTGAAATTTCATCATTTTCGGCTACAGTATATATTTTAGTGGGCTTATGACGTGTCAAACATTACATGCCTACACTAACGAATACTAAAGTTGATTAACTAATTAAAATTCAGGCTCCAAGCTTACACTAATTACGAATACTAAAGTTGATTAACTAATTAATATTCAGGCTCCAAGCTTACACTAATTACGAATACTAAAGTTGATTAACTAATTAAAATTCAGGCTCCAAGCTAGATACATTGCATTTAAAGCGGAAGAGGGACAACTGGCGCAGTAACGTCAGGAATTGCCCTAATGACAAGTAGAATTGGACATCACATCAAACACGTGAAACTTTTGGTCTAGCACAAAAGAATCTGGATCGTTTGCAAGCTAGATACATTGCATTTAAAGCGGAAGAGGGACAACTGGCGCAGTAACGTCAGGAATTGCCCTAATGACAAGTAGAATTGGACATCACATCAAACACGTGAAACTTTTGGTCTAGCACAAAAGAATCTGGATCGTTTGCTTGACTTCGACTGGGTTTGTCTGTTTGCCAACCACCCAATTGAATGTAGTCAGCTATGAGCTGGACTAATCAGACACCTGGAAAACAGAAAAATCCTGTTGAGGAGGAGCAGATGAACCGGATTTAGCACAAAAATCCGTTGAGATTGGACAGGCACATTGGAGATAGACATGACTTGGCTGCAACCTACGTACCATGGCGCCACCTAGATGTATACATTGTATCCGGCCAATTTCACGAATTACTTCTAGGGGCGTGTTTGATTTTTTTTAGGCCGTAAATACAGGCAAACGATTAATTATCACTCTTTTACTGTGTTTGAAAATTCATCTCATTTCTAGCCTTGAAAACCAGTTCAAAATGGTAGTTGAAATTTGTGGGCGCCACCGTGATGAATATGATATATCAGTTTTGCCATAACTTTTTTAAGCTTTAGCAGAAAAAATGAGGCAGGTCCAATACTCAAGTAGTCCACACCAAACAAAAGAGCAGTTCCAAGAAGATTTTAATAATGTGTGTTTATTTTCATTTTTCATTCCATGTGGTCCAATTGAGCTTTGGATATGCCTTATTTTTTAGGTCATATCATAAATTTAAGTGACATAATGAATGGACGGTGTGAATTTGTGACATAACATAGGTGGGACCTACAAATATGACCCATTGGCATTCTCTGTTTTAACAACAAAAGAGGCAGGTCAAATCAAAGTGTTGGAAATGATGCGGTAAATCCTTGAAGAAACAATATTTACACATTTACCTGTATTTACCAGGACTTCAAAAAATCAAACACGCATTATGCTCACCTAGAGGTTGTTTGTTTTCTTATTTATAGCTAGAAATTGAAGTAAATAAATAATCATTATTTCCTATAAGAAAGGCAAGCCACCAACACATAATGACTTTTTATTTGACTTGACACTACTACTAAGAAAAAAAATTCTAAATTTTAGAGGGCCCACCATGATATATGTGTCTGATCCAAGCTGTCCATTCATTTGAACAACTCATTTTAAGGAATGAACCAAAAATCTAGGAAGATCCAAAGTGCAGGTGAACCACAACAAAAGAAACAGTGGGATTAAACACACACCATTGAAACCTTCTTGTGGATCATAGGAGTTTTCTATCAAGATAATATTTGTTTTTTCCCTTCATCCATGTCTTTATGACCATATGAACAGGTTGGATCACAGATAGAGCTATACAACCAAGCTTTGCACCGTTTGGCTTGGTTTGGTCAGCGGGCAACCTGGGCTCGGTTTGGCTTGGTCCTCAAACCCAACTGGCAAGCTTGGCTTGGTTTGGTCGAGCTTTCAAGCTAAATTCAAGCCTTTTTGAGCTTAAATTCGAGCCAAGCTTTTGAGGTTAGGGACTGCTGGAATGGGCTTTGCCCAAGGCTGGAGGGAGGTCGGTTGTTGGACATGTGTAATTGGCTATCGAACAAGGTTGGGGACTGCCGAAATGGTCGGGTGTTGGCTAGTCGGGTGACGAGCGGAGAGAGAGAGAGAGAGAGAGAGAGAGAGAGAGAGAGAGAGAGAGAGAGATCAAAGGATCATGGTCCTCATGGAGGCTGGATGACTAGAAGGTAGTCATGCAGTCGCGGGCGAGGGCGACTAGGGTTTGAGGGGGGCGGGCGAGAAAGAGGGGGTAGCACGCTCGAATGAGAAGCTTTTAGACTTTTAGGGTTTTTTTTAACTTTTTTATATATTATATAATAATATTAATATATAATATATTTTAAATATCAAGCCTGTACATGAGCCAAGGCAAATTGAGCCTAGTTTGAGCCGAGCTAAATCGAGCTCAGACCAGGCTCGAGCTTGGTTTGAAATTTCAACGAGCTCATAAAATAGGCTAGCTCGGCTTGTTCAACTCTACAAGCCGAGCCGAACCGAGCTGAGATTTTTTAAGCCGAGCAAGCTTTTCGAGCTAGCTCGGTTCGTGTATAGTTCTAATCACAGATACACATTAGTGTGAGATCCATGGATGGTTTAACATTTCAACAGTGGACATTATTATTCCCTTGTTTTCTATGGTGCGGTCCACTTGAGCTTATAATTTGCCTAATTTTTTGGCTCAAGATGTAAATTGATCTAATAAAATAGATAAACAGCATGGATCGATCCCGACCATAATAGTGGGACCCACAAATTTCACTTACTCCTTTCCATCTGTGTTTTTTTTTTTTAATTCAAAAAGTAAATCTTGAAAATCAATACATAATTACCAAGTGAATTTCCTCAGTTACAAACAAGAGCAGAAGATCATTGCTACCTATTTACCACCATTTACAACTGTCAATGGGAAAACAAACACCCCCTTGATGTTTCCTTGCCATCCTAAGTGTTGATAAGGTCACACAAACTTGGACAAAGGGAAAAAATAAATATCAGCTTGATCCAAAATTTTATGGCCTATAATAAAAAGTTTTTAATGGTCAATACCCGCTGTTTCCTATGGTGTGGTCAATTCAAGATTTGTAACAGTTTCATTTTTGCATCCATGCTATAAAATAAGTTGGCAAAATGGATGGACGGCGTGGATAAACAAGTCCTACATTGAGGTAGGACCAACGGTGAGAGTCCTTCGCAGCCAAATTGCGGCTATTGTGCATTGTGTAAAACTGTTACAAAGATCTACCAAACTGATTCAACCGTTGGTTTTAACCCGTCAGCTGCTCGTCCAATCTTATGAGAACGGTTAGAACCGAACCGAACCGAATCAGAGAGGTCTGGTTCGGGTAAGTATGTGGGACCGGTCGGTTGAGCATGGTTTTTAAATCTCTGATCCAATTACAGTCTATGCCTGTTCTTTGGTAGGAAGCAGAGACAGTTAACCTAGTGGGCCACACCGTTCCTCGAACGCTCAAATTGGAGAGTGGAGGCGCATCATGGTCGCCCAAAATGGGGGCTCCGATTGCCTGCCATGCGCAATTTGTGAGAAATCCACCCATCCATCCCAAAAGTGAGGCAAATCCAAAACTCAAGTGGGCCAGATGATAGTAAATAAGTGAGGATTGAACACCCATTGTTGAATTCATGAGGCCATAGTAGTTCCAGATCAGAGTAATATTTGTGTGTTTTCAGGTTTTTCCAATGGAAATGACCTTATGAACAGTTTGGATGGCATATAAACATCATGATGGACCCAAGGAGGTTTCAACGGTAGCCATTCTTCCTTCGCACTTTTACTTGTAGGTGGCCCACTTTAATTTTAGATTTGCCTCATTTTTTGGGCTCATCTTCCAACATGGTTGGCAAAATAGATGGATTAGGTGGATTTCTCACAAATATCATGATGGGCGCCCAGCCTAGCTTCCGACCACAAGAACTCAAAAATGGTTTAAGAAAATCTTTAATACTCTTGCATAGTGTGATAGATGATAAGCATTTCAAAATTGTTTAGAAATTGCAGACGTGGCTTCTAAGTCAATCAATGTAAACTGTCTAAAATATGGTCTTCTGTTTGTATGTATACGAACAAAAAATTAAGCTTATTCAATTATCCAACTATTAGATTGTTAGACATTTATTGGACAGTTAGAATGAAAGCTATCAAATGGTCCTATTTCAACAAACTAGTG
Source organism: Liriodendron chinense (assembly GCA_003013855.2). NCBI lineage: Eukaryota > Viridiplantae > Streptophyta > Magnoliopsida > Magnoliales > Magnoliaceae > Liriodendron > Liriodendron chinense. The sequence goes on from PVNU02001726.1 coordinate 1,586,181, forward strand.
CCTACAACTTAGAGATTAGGAATTTTCAACTACAATAATTTTGGGGCTGTGACTTGGCCTCTGTGGCTCCCAAAATTTACCCAATTTAATTTAAGTTCATATATTCCACGTGTATAAATTCAAGGTGCCTAAGTATGAAATGTTACTCTGCCGGGGTATCAAATAGCTCTTCAAATGGTGCTCAAGAAAGGAGCGGAGAAGAGGTCGTGCACCCTCCACCACTTGGGTTCAGGGTGGAAACCTAAGAAAGGTGGATAAATGGATAGCTAGCGCGCTACTTTGGCTCACTTTGCTTTTCAAGCACTTATCTAGCCTGATTATATAGGTCTTATTAAATAGATTGTTGGCTACACACCCACACTTTTGCGACAGTGGTAGACTGAGTGAAGATAACCTTGTTTCAACACTGATGTCTTCGTATCGATTCCCATCGTAGGGGTTGGCTAACATTGAAGTGTTACTAATGGGTCAGTGTACTAACAACAGGATATGTGTGCTAAAATAAAAAATTAAAAAATAAAAACTTATTGGCGTGCTTCCTGAAGCTTAGCCCCGTTTAGTTACGGTTTTCATTACCGTCACTAGATGGGGGCAGCTATGCGGATTGACCTAATCTAATGTGCCTTATCATATTATATGAGAGAGTCAGAGCTAATGCTGAAGCCCAGTCTAAAAGTCATTAGACCCGGCGTGCACGTTTTTCCAGCTTCAAAACGATTTAATGAATATACTCGGCAAACACGTGAAATGGGAACGGCTTTTTCGTTGATTTATCAGTGCTTTCAAACCGTTTCTGACGCAACCCACGATTTAAGTGGAAAAATCCAAAGGGTTGGAAATGATATTTTGAATAGTAAAAATGACAGGTAGGAGGCCTTCAATGGGTGTCGTTTTGAGCCAGGAGACATTATGATAAGGCCCGTCCTTCATGACACATGTACAGAGGACCCAGCTCTATAACAAAATTAAGATAGAGACATCTTTGTCATATCTTTTAATTTTAATTTTATTTTTGTTTTTACATATGTAAGACAACCATTTCTTTTTTATCTACCCAGCAAGGTTTACATGATAAAGATAATCATTTTCTTTTCTTCTTCTTTTTTGGTTCCTTTTTGTTTAAATACACAGTAAAGGTTTACAATGTAGAACCCTAGTCACTCGCACACGCTGGATCGTTACTGTGTGCAGCTCGCACACATGTTGAGGGCCAACGCAAGCCCAACTCAACCTAAAAAAAAGAATTTTCCCAGGGCATTGTTGGCACCAAAATATGACATTCGCGTGGTGGAAAAAAAAAAGTCTTTCCTAAAGAAGTTATGAGAAGCTCGCTAAAAAGAAAGGAGGTGGAGAAATTTAAGGAGAAAACAAGGACTCTACTCTTGCACTCTTGTAAGGAGTCTTCCAGAAGTAGTTTACTCAGACACAAAGGTTTGGACATGCGCACAAACCTTCCTACGGTTACTTCAAGATATGAGAGTAGTTAGGAGATGTTTTCTCCTATGACCTTCCAATAATTCTATAAAAGGAGGAAGATCGATCAAGTGAAGGACATCTCTCACAAATCAACATAAAACCCAACAAATCATTTTATCTTATTCGTCTTCTGGGACATTTATCTTAATGTACGGTAGCGTAGAGTCCTCCATAGACATTTATTCCTTTTCAGCGTAGCCATTAGTTAGCATCCTCCATGGACATTTATTCCTTTTCAGCGTAGCCATTAGTTAGCGTCCTCCATGGACATTTATCCCTTTTTTAGCCTAGCGATTAGTTGTAATTCCCTTCTATCCATGTCAAGCGCGAGATCTGAAGGATGATTCAACCCGACCATCCATCTCCATCCACCAACTTCGGTTATGCCTACTGTTGAGGTCTTAATTGTGCATATTCTAACCCCAATTCATCACTCATTATGCATGAATTTTATGTTTAAAGACTACTCTAATGCATGGTTTTATGATTGCAGGAATGAGATAGAGTTCACTCGATAAATAGCTAAAAGAAGCATATTTAGGAACCTTGATGAAGACCCAAGGTGGGCCAAAGAATCATGAAGAAAGAAGAAAAGAAAAGAAAGAAGGAAACAATGAAAAGGAGCCCCACAAGGTGGTCCGACCAGTCAAGACCGGTCGACCAACACTGCTGCCTTCTACAGAGGTTACTGGACCAAACCAGACAGGTCACTACCGGTCAAGACCGGTCGGCCAGCCCTGTCCGATCGGTCGACCATGCAAATTCTGGTTTTCAGATTTTAAACAAAAGCAGTCCCTTTTTTATTTTTCAGCCCCATTTTTGGGGCCCATCTTGATGCTATTTGGAAATCCAATACATCCATGTCGAAGAGGAGCTCGACGTCGAAATAACCATAGTGGTTTCGTGTCGATCGGAGCTACGGATTGACCGTGGTAGCCAAAATAATACGAACTGTCCAAAAAGTTCCAGATTCCGCCTATTCAACTCTGGGCAGGTCCAGGTGGCCCATCATTGATGACATGAAGAATCTACTTTGACCATATTCTAAAATACATCTATATATGCATAACCACAAAGTTTTAGATCAAAAGGATGTGTGGTTTGATCGTACCGGTTGAAGAAAGATGGACCATCCAGAAAGATTCAACTGCGTAGATTTTATAAAAGGCCTAAGTGTTCTAATTTTCATACCTAATTTTGAAATTGTTTTGGACAATCTAATCCATCTATAATGTATAGGAGGAAGTTTTCTACCAATGATCAAAATTTGAGATCAATCCGACCTCTGTACACTCCATAGCGTTGAAAGCAAGATGACTGGTTCTGAAGGTACCCGAATTGTGCGATTTTGAGAGGCAGTCGCTGATCTGATTGGTGGGCCCATTCAGAAGATAATCTTGGAAATCTAAATCATCTATGAGGAAGATCACATTACAAGGAAGTTACAATCAAATTTAAAGGCAATCCGACCATTGGTTAAGCCATACGAAGCGAAACAAAATCTGATATGTTGCTGTACTATTGCTGCATTATAAAAGGAGGTGCTCTCTTCTATTCCAAATCAAGCAAGGACGTAGGGAGTAAGGAGTTCAAGTCATAGGAGGCTTCCTAGCCTCCTCCAGCTAGTTTTTCTTCATTTTCTTAGTTCTAGTTCTAGTTTTTAATATGCTTTTCATTAGCTAATCTCTTAGCTAGAGCTAAGAGATGAACCTTATAGTTTTCTTAGATTGTTTAATTCGTTTTATTGGTTTCAAGTTAGATTTATTGAAGAACAATGGTTTTTAGAAGTTTGAATAAAGTTCTAAGTAGTTTTTCTTAATCTTATGATGGCTCGTGGATATTTGGAAGAATTGCTTTAGTTCTTAATTGTTTTGCATGACTCTAGACCTGTATGCTCCGAGGAATCGGATTCAAGACGCTCTAAATTTGGATCATTATATGGGAGCTTCAAACCAAAGTTCTATCTTTTTGTTCTAAATTATGAATTATATGTTAATTGTTCATATGATTTGAATGAGGTTTAAATCATAATATAGTCAAGTCCTGTGACAAGGTTCGATGATTATTATGGTTATGCTGTTAATCTATTGAAACTAGGATTGATCTATGCAATTGAGTGTGCTCAAGTCCTAACTTGAATTGAGGGAATCATGTTGATAGACAATACATGTGTTGGATTGCTTTGATAATATAACCGCTTTATCATCCGGCTAGATAGGATTTTATTTCGATTCTAGTTGAGTAAGTGAGAAACCACGGCGAATTATGCATCTAAGGAGAGCTATAAGTGGATCCTTGATGCTCTAGTTATCTTTTCATTATCCAGATTTTTCTGTTTTATGTTCAAAACCGATTCACAAATCTCTTAAGATTCTAGTTATTAGGATAGTTGGAATTGTTTACTTCCTTCCCTGTGGATCGACCTCGGTCTCGGTACCGAGATTATTACTACATCGCAACCCTACACTTGGGGAAGCGAACAAGTTTTTAGCACCGTTGCCAGGGAAAAGAGGTTAAACGGTTCTAATTGTTCTAGTAGCTATAGAGTAATCTTAGTTAGGTAGGATTTCTAGTTTTTCTAGAAGTAGTTTTCTGATTTTTTTTTTTTTAGGTTACTAACAATTTTCTGTTTTTGTGTTTGGTAGGAACTTAGTTGCTGACATAGTTCTCACCTTCACGAGTAACATCTCTCCATCTCCCTTTCTTCTTTTTGTTCTTCTTCCTAGATTAGGGTAGTTTCAACTCCTTGAAATCTCATTATGACTGATTGGAAGTGTAGTGCTTATGCATACCTTTTAGAAGATGAGATATGGGACCATAGAATCAAAACTCATTATGATTGGAACCATTACAAGCATGAATATTTTTCGAAGACTCAATCTACTTCTAATACTCCCCCACCTAAGACATTGCGAGATTACCGGAATGAGAACAATGTGTATAACTTTTCACCGAGTAAGACGATAGGAGAGTATCGGAAAGAGATGAATAATGTTCCATCGGTTAGGAAAATGCATGATCACTTATATGGCTACGCATATCAACGACCATCTAAAAGCCCAACATATAACATGCATAATCCAAATTGGTGGGAGCATCAAAATTTCAACTTGGAAGATGAGCCAACCATGCATGCCAACAATTATCCTCAAGAGTTTCTTTCTCATGAGCCACAACCGACACAGACTCTTGAGGATACGCTGCGAGAGTTTATAGAAATAACAGAGCAATGCATACAAAACCTCTTGCTAACCTCTCAAAATTCAGAATTCGACATTGGGAACATCGAATCAATCCCCAACAATGAGAAGGATGAGGATTTCATACCCAACTCTCTTCCGATTTAATGACTAAACTTTTAGAGGATGTCAATTTCAGTGATCCCAACATTACCATCGATTATGGTGAATCGACTATCTCTTTTAGGTATTCTAATTTGAACGATGAAGAGATTTCAAGGACGGTTAACGAACCCGAGGAATCTACAAAATCTGAAAGCGATAGTTTGATTGCCTACAATGAGGATTTGATGGGTGATTGTGAGTCCATGATTTCTTCGTCCGAAGGGCCGAATGATTATGAGTCGCCGGAAGATATTCTTGCTAGAGAGATGGCTGAAGTGGATCGCTTTGAGCCGGATTCCATTGTGGAAGAATTCCCTTGGGTTGAAAATTCCGTTTCTTTGGATGACAAGGTGGCACAATCTGAAATTTCAAAAGATCAACCAATGCTAAATGATGTGCTTACCACTGAATCTAAAAAAATTCTTTGAAAGACCTCTCCTCTATAGAGGAGGAATTTCTTACCCTTAAAACAGAATTTCCTCAATCACGTAGGGAGAATGAGGACCCTTCATCCGACTATCTCGAGTTCCTAGAGGAATGCATGGCCCAACCCTATGATCTTGATGATGGGATGATTAAGGAGTTGGACATTTTGTTAGACACAGGTGTCAGTGCTTGAAAAACACCATTCCACTGATTTACACTCTTTACCATTATTTGTGGAAACACCGTGCAATTCTAAATTTGTGGAGGAGACAACCCAAACTAAAGAATACTTAATGAATGTCTCTCCACCATCATGGGTTCTTCAGCCCATTGAAAATACTGTTGGGAAGACCCATTTTTAATCAATTACAACCCAATTCAGAACTTGAGGAGATATCTTTTTGTTGCTCTTATCTCCTCCTTACACGCTTGTGCTACATACTATGATTAGACCTTAATGAAGAAATGCACCCATGTGTACATTCGAGTAGGACTTTGGATGGTCCTTATTGAAATTCATGAAGATCCTGCTCAAATTTGATCATGTAGTCGATCAGACTAATCAAAGGTAGGTAGGTAGGTAGGTTAGGATTTCTTTTCTACATTTAGGATTAAAGAAGTCTCATCGAGACAATGGAAGATGCTAGAATTGATCAACTTACTACCTCAGGTACTCTCGTTCTCACTCTCCTTTGTTTTATGTCATTGCTCTCATGTCATGCATTTTGCATATCTTATTACATTGAGGACAATATAAGATTTTGGTTGGGGGGTGAGATTCCTTAGATGAATCTACTAGCTTTTGTGACATTTCGAGCAATTATGTAGAAATTTTTCGATTTTTCTAAAATTCAAAACTCTTTTGGACCACTTTGTTTCTATGCATTCAGGATGATACGAGTATAAGAAAAGGAGATACGAAGTAAGTGATGTTGCAAGTCTTGAACTACTTTTAATATAATGGTTTTATATGTGAATTCCCCGATTTATATGATTGATAGAAATTTTGAACACTTGTACACCTAGTTCACGTTACACGATTTTCATGATTTGAAAGGATTATGTGATTTGTGGATTGGCTAGACTTAGATTTGAGGTGTTGAGGAACCAAGCAGGGGTACTTTGTCCATCATGAAAAAATAACGAAAGATCATGGATTTCTAAAAATCCTATCTAATGTAAAAGAAAAAGGAAAAGGAATGATGAAAATTGGGAATGATAGAGAAAATTGTGGAAAATTCCGAAAAGGGCTACCTATTTACCAACCGGGGGATGGTCTACCCGTAACCAAAGCCGGAAATGGGAAGTAGTATGAAAGCCGTCGAAAGGACGGTAAGACAAATTCCTGTCATAAGCTTGTTGTTGCTCTGTGCACCTTGAGATCCATAGTTTAGTTGATCTATTAAGAAGATAAGCCCAGAAACTCATGAGATGAACTTTCACTATGCACACTAGGTTGAATTTGTTCGAGTTCTTCTATTCATCAATCAATCAGCAAGAATTTCATATGGATCCTTATTATGTTTTGAAAGTTTAAGGTTTCAACTTCTATCACTTAATTTTTCTGAACTTTACACTTGTATATCTCGGAATGGATAGAAGCATAGTTTCTGAAGGAGAGTTGGTTTTTGGAGAATTGAACTTGTTTCACGCATGTTTTGCTCGGGACTAGCTCGGGACTAGCAAAATGCTGGTTGAGGGGTGTGTTGAGCTCTTAATTGTACATATTCTAACCCCAATTCATCACTCATTATGCATGGATTTTATGTTTAAATACTATTCTAATGCATGGTTTTGTGATTACAGGAATGAGAGAGAGTTCACTCAATCAATAGCTAAAAGAAGCATATTTAGGAACCTTAGTTGAAGACCTAAGGTGGGCCAAAGAATCATGAAGAAAGAAGGAAAGAAAAGAAAGAAGGAAAAAATGAAAAGGAGCCCCACAAGGTGGTCCGATCGGTCGGCCAACACTATTGCCTTCTACAGTGTTTGCTGGACCAAACCAGACAGGTCAAGACCGGTTGGCCATGCAAAATTCTAGTTTTCAGATTTCAAACAACAGCAGTCCCTTTTTAGTTTTTCGACCTAATTTTCGGGGGCCATCTTAATGATATTTGGAAATCCAACACATACATATCGAAGAGGAGCTCGACACCGAAATAACTTAAGTGGTTTTGTGTCGATCAGAGCTACGGATTGACCGTGGTAGCCAAAACAATACAAACTGTTCAGAAAGTTCCAGATTCCGCCTATTCAACTATGGGCCGGTCCAGGTGGCCCATCATTGATGATATCAAGAATCTACTTTAACCATATTCTAAAACACATCTATATATGAATAACCACAAAGTTTCAGATCAAAAGAATGTGTGGTTTGATCGTACCGGTTGAAGAAAGATGGACCATCCAGAAAGATTCAACTGCTTAGATTTTATAAAAGGCCTAAGTGTTCTAATTTTCACACCTAATTATGGAATTGTTTTGGACAATCTAATCCATCTATCATGTATAGGAGGAAGTTTTCTACCAATGTTCAAAATTTGATATCAATTTGACCTCTGTACACTCTGTAGCAGTTGAAAGCTAGATGACTGATTCTTAAGGTACCCGAATTGTGCGATTTTGAGAGGCAGTCACTGATCTGATTGGTGGGACCATTCAGAAGATAATCTTGGAAATCTAAATCATCTATGAGGAAAGATCACATTACAAGGAAGCTACAAATCAAATTTAAAGGCAATCCGACCATTGGTTAAGCAATACGAAGCGAAACAAAATCTGCTATGTTGCTATATTATTGCTGCATTATAAAAGGAGGTGCTCTCTTCTATTCCAAATCAAGCAAGGACGTGAGGAGCAAGGAGTTCAAGTCATAAGAGGCTTCCTAACCTCCTTCAGCTAGTTTTTCTTCATTTTCTTAGTTCTAGTTCTAGTTTTTAATATGCTTTTCATTAGCTAATCTCTTAGTTAGAGCTAAGAGGTGAACCTTATAGTTTTCTTAGATTGTTTAATTCGTTTTATTGGTTTCAAGTTGGATTTATTGAAGAACAATGATTTTTAGAAGTTTGAATAAAGTTCTAAGTAGTTTTTCTTAATCTTATGATGGCTCGTGGATGTTTGGAAGAATTGCTTTAGTTCTTAATTATTTTGCATGACTCTAGACCTGTATGCTCCGAGGAATCGGATTCAATACGCTCTAAATTTGGATCATCATATGGGAACTTCAAACCAAAGTTCTATCTTTTTGTTCTAAATTATGAATTATGTGTTAATTGTTCATATGATTTGAATGAGGTTTAAATAATAATATAGTCAAGTCCTGTAACAAGGTCTGATGATTATTATGGTTATGATCTTAATCTATTGGAACTAGGATTGATCTATGCAATTGAGTGTGCTCAAGTCCTAACTTGAATTGAGGGAATCATGTTGATATACAATACATGTGTTGGATTGCTTTGATAATATAACCGCTCTATCATCCGGCTAGATAGGATTTTATTTCGATTCTAGTTGAGTAAGTGAGAAACCACAGCAAATTATACATCTAAGGAGAGCTATAAGTGGATCCTTGATGCTCTAGTTATCTTTTCATTATCAGATTTTTCTGTTTTATGTTCATAATCGATTTCACAAACCTCTTAAGATTTTAATTATTAGGATAGTTAGAATTGTTTACTTCCTTCCCTGTGGATCGACCTCGGTCTTACCGAGATTATTTTACTACATCGCAACCCTACACTTGGGGAAGCGAACACCTACAGCCACGCCAAGTCATCTACGTCTACGGCTACACTGACAACGATCTCTATCTTCTGTCAGGAGATCTCCACCATCAGCAAAGGTTCATCTGTTTATTATTTTATTTTCTTTTATTTTGATGTAATAGTTGGACCGTTGAATGAATTATGCATTATTTACCGTTGATCGCAATTACACGAATTAGAAAGCCCTTTCGTTTGGAAGGCAAATGTGCAACCTACTTTTGGAGGATGAACCGCACCCTCCAAATATCGCCTAATCCTTATTAAGCAACTATGCAAGTAGCTGAATAGGCGACCGATCTTCACAAATCTCAATCATATACGGCCGATCATAGCGTATCTGCCTATTTTGGCGCTTAGGCTCATCATTGTTCTGTTTGAATCGAGTCGCTCATTCGATTCTGGCACGCCCGAACACATCTCACACGCGTGGTCAAAAATAGCGAGTAACATATTTTGGCATGTCCGGTGGGATAGCGTTTGCGGTTTTTATAATAATGCAACGAATGGTTGATCCAACGGTCAAGATGATCAAGGGGCCTATTGTTATGTGGCCTTGGGGGGCAATTTGTCCCTAGGTTGTTCCCTTAGTTCAAAATGGCCAGAATTTTCCATTTCATGTTGGCATAAAAACAAGTGGCCAAGATGGCCCTTCCAACAATCGATATGTGAGAAAGGGATGAAACCATTGGGAGCATCACTCCAACATGATTAGATGAGGAGTTCTGCATCCACATGCCAGACAACTTTTGGAAGAGAAAGCCGATTACAGTTCCGTTGAGAGAGATTCTCTCCTGAATCATACAGAGAGATTCTCTCATATCTTCTTTTCAACTAATACAACAACCAATGCATGTGGTTTATCTCCACTGTTCATATGTTTTGGATGGTTAAAATGTGAGGCATTCATCTTTGGCAGATCACATCCAGAAGACAGTAATGATTTAATGCCCATTACTAAAAGACGTTTTAGGGCCTACAATAATGCCTTTGGTCGTCCAATACTTTGATAAGTCCAACCAAGCCTGGATGAATGGTAAATATAAAGAGCACCTTGAGTCAAAACATGTGAGGTTCACAAAAAGTTTTTATGGTAGTTCACTACTATTTTGCACAATCCACTTGCCATATTATGTATGGTGGACCACGGCATAATTAGAGGCTCAATTGCAATTTCAGCAAGACCCTTTTGAACCTTGTCGATCAAGTCAGAAGCCATAGTATGGTATCGACCAAACTGGAAAAATATCTTTTAGCCAATTACGACAATGGATAAGTTAGGATGAGAGAAAATCTCTCTGTTTGGTTCGTGAGAGAGAGAGAGAGAGAGAGAGAGAGAGAGAGAATCTCTCCATTTGGTTCGTCAGACCGAGAAAGAGAGAAAATTCTCTATACTCTCGTGGCTTTATCCAAATCAGAAGGCTAACAATGGTCTTGACCGATTTTCGTTGACTGATTCCAGACGACCAATTATCATGGCCGATATTCTCGCGTTGTTGGTTTAAATGAAAAACAATAAAAGTTCCTTTGGCTGATCGACATATGATGGCCGATGAAAAAGACACTTTGATCCATCAATGTTAAAAAAAAAAAAACCCTCATGGTCTTCAATTAAAAGAAATTCTTATTTTGTAACCGAGGCATTTGTGCGATAAAAACAAGTGACCGATGATACTAATGGACGGCCAAGATGCAAAATTGCGTCTCTCCACCTTCATATCAAAGCCGCAGAGACATGAGGAGCAATTGTTGACGCCAAAATCTGACCGGGTCAGATCTTACGGCTAGGATGACATCCACATGGTGGAAAAAAGTTCTTTCTTAAAGAAGTTACGAGAAGCTTGCTAGAAAAAAGGGAGGTAGAGAAATTTAAGGAGAAATACAAGGACTCCACTCTTGCACTCTTGCAATGAGTCTTCCAGAAACAGTTTACTCAAACACAAAAGTTTGGACATGCGTACAAACTGTACAACGGTTACTTCAAGATATAGGAATGGTTAGGAGATGTTTTCTCCTGTGATCATCCAATAATTCTATAAAAGAAGGAAGATCGATCAAGTGAAGGACATCTCTCACAGATCAACATAAAACGCAACAAATCATTTTATCTTATCCGTCCTCTGGGACATTTATCTTGATGTACGGTAGCATAGCATCTTCCATGGACATTTATTCCTTTTTAGCATAGCCATTAGTTGGTGTCATCCATAGACATTTATCCCTTTTTTAGCCTAGCCATTAGTTGTAATTCCCTTCTATCTATGCCAAGCGAAAGATCTGAAGGATGATTTGACCCGACCATCCATCTCCATCCGCCAACTTCGGTTATGCCTATAGCCACGCCAAGTCATCTACGTCTACGGCTACACCAACGACAATCTCCTATCTTCTAGTCAGGCGATCTCTACCATCCAACAAAGGTCGCCTGTTTATCATTTTATTTTCTTTTATTTTAATGTAATAGTTGGACCATTGAATGAATTATGCATTGTTTACCGTTGATTGCAATTACCCGAATTAGAAAGTCCTTTCGTTTGAAGGCAAAGGTGCAACCCACTTTTAGAGGATGAACCCCACCCTCCAAATATCGCCTGATCCTTATTAAGCAACTGTGTAAAGTGCCCGAATAGGCGATTGATCTTCATAGATCTCGGTCATATATGGCCGATCACAGCGCATCTACGTATTTTGGAGCTTGGGGTCATCGTTGTTTAGTTTGAATCGAGCCGTCCATTTGATTCTGGCACATCCGCACACATCTCACACGCGTGGTCGTAAATAGCGAGCAACAGGCACAACCAATCTAAGCTAACCTAACCAATCCAACCCAAGGTATTGAATAATCGACCTATCGAAATTTGGAATTGATGGATTAAATCAGCTTGGTTTGAAGTGACAACTACAACTAATAAACTAACATATAAAATTAGACATTTAACCATCAAATAATATTATTAAAGTAACACCTATAACTATCGAAATAATATTAGTAAAATAAAGTTCACAATCATCCCCTTATTAATAAATAAAATTAAAAATAATGCATAAGCCAAATATCACACTTATAACATAAAGGTCCCATAGAGCTTAGGTGTTGTGTGGACCTGTGTAAAACAATTTTAGAATTTGAAATAGAGTCCTGACTATGAATATTTAATGAAGGGATCCCTATTATGAGGGTGTGGAACAAGTGAGCAGTAAGCATCGAAGATTTGTGTCATCCATCAAGTAGTGTGCAATGTGAATATATTTTCAATAAAAATTAATGGTAGTCCACTGATCATGAAGGTTAAATTTACATGCACCCTATCTTCTGTTGCCATCCAATCCTAACACATGGCCACACGTGTAACAAATGGCGTGAATTCGATCAAATGTGTGTGATTAAGATCAGGCGTGTCAAAGTCATACTCGACTTGAATCGTTTAAATGCTTGTGACTCTAGGCGCTAAGCTAGCTGGATTAGGATCAGACTTGTGAAGGTTGACATGATTATTTAGCCACCAGTTGTTACAATGATCAGGGTGAGTTTAAAAGAGAAATGTTAGTCCTTCAGAATTGGATCTTTTTACCTTGAGTTAATGACTTTTCTTTCAATAGTGATAGCATATCAGGTTTCTTAGTAAATCAATAATGGACAAGCAAAATTAAAAATAAGGTTGATCATGGATTTTATTAATTAAAATGTAAGAACAATATAATCAGCGAAAAAAAAAAAAAAAAACTAAGTAGAGAAGAAATAATAATATATGGCTACTTGTGCTAGTAAAATGGACATGGAAAAGACTAGACGGTCATGAGACAGTTGTGGTGTGAAGTCAGTAAGATGTAATTGGTGCTCTGCCAAGCAAGAACTCGATGATTGAGGATCCAATAATGTTAGTCGTGGATATTTAACCTACTCCTAAGGCGTATCACAGCAATGGCACTGGATAATAGTAGTTTAAACTAATCTAAGGGCTTTGAATTTGTTGTAGTGTGGTTGGACAGAAGTGGAGTGTCTAAATTTAAGAAACGAAAAACTAAGGATAGACAGCTTTGTGTTATAGAGAGATTAATTGTGTGTGGCAAGGGCCTGAAACTCTTTGTCGAGTACTACTTTTATCGGCTTGGAAAGGTCGTGGCTTTGCATATGATTCGACATCATGAGAGATTTGGATGGTTGGCCTATTGTATTAAATTACATGTATAAGAGATCATGTACACCTCTTGCTATTTCGGTCATGCAGGAAGGTTCACTAGAGTCCTCACGTCACTAGGCTCTTTGATAGGAAACTTGTTGAAGTCCTTATGTCACTGGGCTCTTAGATAGTGAAATTGTTGGAGTCATCACGTCACTTAGCTATTACATTTGCAGAAGATTGCTTTTGATGAACCTCTAGCATTGAATGTTCTCATATGTACATGTCTCTAGCTCCTTCCTTTAAAGTTCATCTACACAGCATGTAGCATTGCTCCCACGTGGCATCTTTTGGACCGTCCAATCTAGCAATGATCCATCGGGCATAAACATCTTCTATTGAAGACATGATTTTATATTTACATCTTGTTTGTTAGTGACAATAGCATGTATATATGAGGCATGCATAAGGTCGGGTTCACATTGGGTTGGTTGCCTGAGGCCTTAACTCATACCCAACCCAAAATAGGTCAGGTTAAGGGTTGGGATAAGGATTTTCAACCTAAGCTAACCCAACTTTAGACCAACATACTCTAAAGTTTTGGGTTGGGTAATCGGGTTCAGGCTCACCCAACCCAAGTTGTACCCCTTTTCTCTACCAGCGCTGCTAACTCTTTCGGGTAAGTGGAGATATGATATTCAAGGTGTGTATGTGAGCTTGATAGGTAAGCACTTAGAAGTTGCATACACAGTATCCATCAACTCAAGTTAGACTAATGAAAATGTGGAACCCACTGTCACTAAGGAGGCATTTGGATCGTAAGTTATTTTAGATAAGCTACTTATGCCAAAAGTAGCTTATCTTGGTTTCTACCTATTCTACATATAAGTATATTTGGTAAACCACACATGTATCAATCAAAAAGTAGAAAAAGAATTTGGTTTCCAACACATCATAAGTATTTATCCCTCAAGTCAGTTTGATCCCCATGATGTGGAGCCCACCTTAGACGTGGACCATCCATCATGTGGGCCATCCATCATGTAAGCCCACTTTGGATATGGGTCACTCCTCATTAGGGCCGACCCTTGATGTGGACTATCATAATGGGGCACAACTTGATGTGGATCATCCATTATGTGGGTCCCATCATTATTAATTATCCATCATGTGGAGCCCACCTTTGATGTGGAATGTCCATCATGTGGGCCCCACCTTCAATGTGGGTTACCAATCATGCGGGGCTCGGCTTGGATGTGGGCCATCCATCATGTGAGCCCAGCTTCAATGTCCATTGCCCATCATGTGGAGCTTACCTTTGATGTGCACTGTATATCACGTGGGCCCCACCTTTGAAGTGGGTTGTCCATCATACTTGGCCATTTTGGATGTGAACTATTTATCATTAGGGGCCAACCTTTAATGTGGACCATCATGTGGGCCCATGTTAATATGGGCGATCCATCATGTGGGCTCCTAACGATCCATCATGTTGGGCCTCCTTTGATATGGACTAGAGAGAGAGAGAGTTACCAAACTAAAATAAAAATAAAAATAAAAATAAACACTTGTATGGAGATAAGTAACTTGTATAGAGAGAGAGAGTTACTTTACTTTTGTAATCATGTTTACCAAACTTAAAGTGAAAAAAAGTAATTTCATGACTTAATTAACAAGCAACTTATTTGGTGGTATCCAAACCGGGCTAAGGGCACATTTGATTTGTTAGTAACTTTACATAAGCTACTTATACCTCAAGTAGCTAATCTTGATTTCTACTCTATCATGTAATTAGAATGTTTGGTAAACAAGCTTATCAGCCAAAAGGTAGAAAAGCATGTTTGGCTTCTTCTACACGTAACTTACGTGTCCCTCAAGTTTGTTTGATCCACCCTTAATATCCACTATCTATCATATGGGGGCAAACCTTTGATGTGGACCATTCATCGTGTGGGCCCCCACCATTGATGCAAGCTGTCCATAATATGGGCCGCCCTTAAGTACTAATCCCTCAAGTTTGTTTTGTCCGCTCTTAATATCCAGCATCTATCATGTGAGGCAAACCTTTGATGTGGACCATTCACAGTTTGGGCCCACCTTAGATGCAAGCTGTCCATCGTGTGGGCCTCACCTTCGATTTAGGCCGACCATCACGTGGGGCCCACCTTCAATTTCAGATTCCCAATGTCAGGTTGGTTAAACAATCCAAGCCTTCGATCCCTGACACCTTGTACGTGGAAATAAGACCATGAGAGTTACTCGTTTCCAACCTTCCTGAAACGTCCACTAATATGGTATAGTCCCAGGCTATCTTCACTAGGTCTACCACTTGAGCTATGGATCCAAGTGTGTACTGACCAAAAAAAAAAAAAAAGTGTACGTCTAAACTACGCTGGTGACAAATCCACTGTCCATCAGTTTCTAAAGATCACAATAGGACAGAAATCTAAAAATCAGGCATATTCATAACTCAGGTGGGCCACACGACCTGAAACAGTGAGACCTAGAAGCCCACCGTTGAAACCTTCCTGGAGCAGACCTTAATGTGCATATGACATCTAAATCGTTGATATAGCTATTGTCACTCAAATAAAATGTAGGTACAAATATCATCAGGATACAAAACTTCTGCGGCCCTCACAAAGTTTCCAATGGTGGGCATTCAATCCCTTCTGTTTGGTGTGGTGTGGCCCACCTAAAGTTTTGGATCTGCCTTATTTTTGGATTCTGACCTATTGTGATCTTGATCAACTAATGGATGGAGTTGATTTGTTATCGGCATCTCTTTGGCCCCACATAGCTTTTAATCACAGAAACTTTGGGACCCATTATTTGGATCAGTTTAATTTGAATTAATTATATCTCACGCATGCAATTTATAAGTTCCTGTTATCATCTGCCAGTATCAAAGTTTCCTTGGGATAAATATTGCTCTTTACAATGGCCGCACCTTAATGTGTGTATTCTATGTCCATACTGTCCATCTGTATTTCCGTATCATTTTAGGGCATTTTTTTGAAGCATATCCAAATCTCAGGTGAACCATACTATAGAAAATAGTGGACATTGAACACCCCACCATTAAAAACTTTCTAGAGTCATCCATAATGTTTATTTGTCATCCAACATGTTCATAAGGTTATGGAAACTGAAAGAACGGGGAAAACAATTATCAGCTTGATCCAAAACTTTTGTGGCTCACGACCAGTTTTTAATGATCAATCACCAATTTTTTCAATGGTATGGTCTACTTGAGATTTGGAACTATTCATTTTTTGGATCATACCTTAAAATGATATAGCCAATGTGGATGTAGAATATATAAATCCAGGTGAGCCCCACGGTTAAGGGCCTCACCATCTTGGGTGAGGCTGGGTGGCAACTCCCACATATAAAATCCTGATGAGTTACACCTAATTATCGTGTTTGACTAAAGATACACACAAATCCATGGTTGGCATCCTACCTTCGTAGTTCCCTGTGTTTTGGCCCACTTGAGTTGTGGTTGTGATTGGTTTTCACCCCAAGGTCTATTCAACCTGTTTGATACCGTGGATTCAGTATACCTGGATTGAAAATTCTTCAGTTATGTTGGGCACCACCAACTCAAAATTCATTTTAATAAAAAAATAGGTATGCACTTAAATTATATAGTATATTTACCAGAGCTAGAATTTAATAACTAAATCAACTTTAATACTCCTAATTAGTTTACATATGTGATGTTTGTTACAATGATTGTAATTGGCCCATTGTAATATACTTTTGCCAAAAATGATAAAATTTCAAGCCTAAGACGGCCCACAAGCATAGGATCACAGCTGAGCCAACCAGATGATGACATCTGGTCCTCCACCCATACTGGCACGTATAACTGAATATGGATTAGCACGTGCACCAAAAACTAACAGCTTCTTCGATGCCCAAAGCTCACCAACTTTATTAGATGATTTTTTTTCATAAATTGAATTTGTGAAAATTGTTTTCTTACAACTCGTTTTAAATATAGAAGTTTTCAGTTTCAGTATAACGTAGGCATGCGTAACTACAAAATTGCAATATTGAAATAGTTAGCTAATGAGAGAGTGGAAAACAACAACAACAACAACAACAACAACAACATTACATTACATTACATTACTTTGGTATCATTGGCAAGGAATTATTGTGGGTTCCATAGCTGCTGAGATATCTCTATCGCACATCTCTGGACCAATGCTTACAACCCCTTCTTCCTGAAGATGTACACATGTACTCAATGTTAATAGCCATTCATGATATCTTCCAAGTTAAGAACATGTTGGCTGATCTGGACCGTCCAAATGAGAGAGATCACCTCATAGATTGGCCAATACCAAGAAAACGACACATGGGATGAGGCTAACCATCCAATCAAGGTCATTTCTAGGCTGTCGTCCGTCCAAGAGTTCATCCTCTAGGAGCACTAAACGGGCGAGCCTGGCTGAAAGGCTCATGTTACAGCCCGATCCGGCCCAATTAATAGACAGGCTTAAATGTTAAGACCAGTTCGGCCCAAGGAACTTCAGTGCTTAGCTTATTTTGAAGAAGATGGAGAGGCAACAAACCTTGGCAAGGTTTCTGAAGTAAGTTGTGGTGTAATTCCCAGTTGGAAAGAATGCTTCAACTAAATCTGCTAGCACTAGCTGAGGTTGGGACATACCACCATCAAACCAGTCTTCATATCCACCGTTGATATTAAACAGAAAAAAAAAAAAAAAGAATCAAATGATCAGCACCGTCGAAAAATATCAAAAGATGTGTATGCATTGAATGTCAACAGATGATGATTAGATGTCAACGGTTACGATTGGCACAATGCTGCTGATTAGAGTAGGAATGAGTCAGGTTGGCCCTGGCATATGGTCTGCCAAGCTCTTTAGGCTGGGTTTGGCTTAAGACCAGTCCCATTTTTCATTCCAATAATAGTTAAAGGACTGACAATGGGGCTTGCCCCGCCCGACAACTTGTTGGGCTAGATAGTTGGGTAGTGGGCCGGCCTTCGACGGAGCTAATACGCATTGGTTGGCTTACCGAGGGGAGACGCGTCTCGCATTCTCTTGTCATATCTCCAGAGGCTTTGATTGGTGAGGAAGGCGAAACCAGAGTTGTCTGCAACATAGACGTTGTTGATGAACGTTGATACGTTGTATTGTGATGGATCCGGTGCATATGTTTCATCGATCAAGACATCGATAGTCTGAAAATATTCAGATTTTGTTCAATTCTCTTATTGATTTGTTAACATAAATCTCAAAGATATAAAATAACAAAAAAGAAAAAAAAAAAAATCATTTCCATCGTTATCATCTAAGCCTTATCCGAATTAATTGGGGTCCGCTGCATAAATTCTATTAAGCTATTCCCCTCTATGAAGAAGTAGACCTTCAGCTAAGCAATAGGCATTCAAATCTTTTCTTACTACCTCCAACCATGTTCTGTAGTCATAATTGGCTATTTAACCGTTAAGATAGAATCAAGCCTGGCCCACCAGGACTTCAAGTCCTATTTAATGAGTTGGGCTGGCCCATCAGGATGTAAGGCCCAACCGTTAAATATATTGTATGATGGGCTGGGCCATATCACGCAATAATCAATGCAATTTTCATCTCAGCTGAGCTCAGCCCTGATTAGTCGTTTGGATAAGGCTCAGGCTCAGAATACTCGACCACACTCTATACTCAGCTGGTTGTGGTCCAGGTTGTTGCCATCGAGTTGGGTTCCTCTGACTTATTTTTATTTATTTATTTTTTTTTAACGCACATACTCACACACGCACACCACATGGGCACTTGAACCCATGACCTCAGGATTCCTTGATCAGTGTCCTTTTATAAATATCATCCACCCATCTTGTGCCTCACGATTTGAATGGTCTGGATTATCCTACATGTGACGAGGATTTTCACTTGCCATTTTCAATTTTGTGTTGGACTATCGCAGGAGTGTAGTCCTTTTCTCGACGGTGCTCCCGACTTGCATCAAAGTAAAAAAAAAAAATTATAGATGTGGACAAGTGGGGTCCACAGTTCAATGATCCAGAACTTGATATGATGGTCCCTAGTCTTGATGGACGATGCACCAAAAATGCCTCAGATCCAAAGGACCTAGCTATGGAATATTGGGTGTTTTTAGGGTTCAATTGTGCACTTGATGTATTTTCTTTCTCAACCGTCCATTTGTTTGAGACGCATTGAAGTGTTAGGATATTTCCACCGGGGAGATTTTTAGTTCATGTACCATCTACAGTGTGGTCCATCATATCAATGGTCTATATAACTAAACTATGGGACCCACATGTAAAAAGACCAAGAAGTCAGACCATCATTAATTTGTACGCTAACTCACACAGAGTATGGCGTGGAAGTTGTCCAAATCATCTGGAATTGATACGTTGTAAGTATTTCTGCTGATAGACTCGTCCAAGATCTCGCCCCCTGCATCTTCCACGTACTGTTCATGCCGTATCCAAGATAGAAAAGAGTCAGCTTGAAGAGGTGATTCAGGGCAGATGTGTGGGGATATCCGGGCCATTCATCAGGTGGGGCCATTGTGAATACGCCGTTGCCCAGATATCAACCCGGTTTGTCAATTAGGTTGATTGCATGTATGAGAGAAATAGAGGGCTGAAAATGATATAACCAACAGTCTGAATTCGTTGCACGTATATGATAGAGTTGATGAGTGGGCCTTTCTCAATTTTGGGCGTGGGCATTTTGATAGTGGCCCCACTCGCATGAATGGCCTGGATTGCTCGCACAATTGCCATGTTGGTGTGGGTGCGCACAACGTAACTTGACTCTTGAGTCGACTTGACTAGTCCAGATTTCAACAAACCTGGAGCTGGTTATGACTCGGTCAAAACTCGACTGGACTCGAGAAACTCGAGAAAACTGGAGAAACACTCAGCTCGGCAAAACTCAACATTATTTCTACTTCTTAAACATTATTGGAATGCACATCTGTGGGCCCAATCAAGATTATTTAATAGGATATGGCCCATCCAACTGAGGGCACATCAGTGGGCCCAGTCATGGTGTGACTGGGTGGGGATGGGCAGGGCTCTACACGCATGTGAGATCATCAAACCTCTAAGTTTCTACCTTTAACTTGTATTCTTCCTTAGTAAAAGACCACACACCCTGCAACAAGATTAGGAAAACGAATATTAGCTTCGATCAAACGGTTAAACAAAAATACACGTCAATGGGTTGGGTGGGCTCATGGGCCACCCGTAAGTACTTGTTGATCGGGTTCACAAATAGAGACCCATTCAGTCAATGAGTCCTGGAAACTTAGTGTTCTTCAACCCTCTTAGACGGTACTGATTGGCCCAAAAGTTGGACCTACTTAATAAATGGGCAGACTCATATTTTGTTTTGGGTTGGGCCCTGAGCTTTATTCCAGACATTTATTAAATTGCTAGTTGTTGTGGGTAAATCCGAGCTGACCTCAGGTCACGAGGAAAGCCCATAATCCAGCGCGCTCAAGTACAAGTCCTTAAATCCGACTTAAGACTAGGCCGAGGACAAGAGCAAAGGTCGACCTAAGACTAGGCCAATGACAAGAACCGAGGTTTTGACAATCCGACCTGAGACCTCTAAGACAACCTGAGACCTGACGACCTGCCGACATGAGACCTCTAAGACAACCTGAGACCTGACGACCTGCCGACATGAGACCTCTAGGATGATCTGACGACCTGATAGGAGTGTGATAGATCAAGGACGAGCCCGAATAAACCGAACACGTCTCCGGGATTTACGGCTTTACAACCACGAATACCGAGATCTTAGGCTTCAACCAAGAAAATAGGCGAAAGATCTGAAGAATCATCGAGGAATATGGGAACATCTCCCATAACTACGGAACGGCCCAAAGATCGCGCGGATCCGAGAATCCCTCTCCTGAAATTACGACTTCAAAAGGGGAATACAACTCTATAACCTAAGTCTATAAATAGACATGACCTCTTCATTATCAAGATACGATACAAAAACTGATTTAAAGAGAGATATTTAATCTTTCAAGATCCAACCAACTTAGGCATCGGAGAGCTAATGGCTGGACCCCAGCCACCCCCCTTAGCTTTCTTTTGTGCTCTACAGGATCTAGGAAACCTTCAGTCTAGATCCAAACCGCACACCTGCAGGAAATCAGTTGCATCCATCCGTCCAAGTTGGAGGTCACCTCATGTCATCTGTTGATCAGTTGGAAGTCACCTCATCTCGTTTGTTGACCAGTTTTCAGCATTAATAAATTGGTGCCGTCTGTGGGAACAACAAAGTTGTGTTATCACCATTTCTGAGCTTGGCACACGATTCTAGTTCTTCCTCTCCGAGTAAGTGTATCGCCTTACAAATTTGATAAAAGGGCTAAAGAAAAAGCCTAGAAAGACCTGTTTAAGAGGACCTGCACAAGAAGAATTGTTCAGAAGGCTTGCCCAAGAAAACTTGTTCAGTAAGAACTGCTCAAGAAGATCTGATCTGTTGATGCTGAAAACTGGTCAACAGATGAGATGAGATGACCTCCAATTGGTCAGCAAATGAGATGAGGTGACCTCCAACTGATCTCCTACAAGTGTGCGATCTAGATCTGGACTGAAGGTTTTATAGATCCTGTAGAACACAAAAGAAAGCTAAGAGGGTGGCTAGGGTCCAACCGTTAGCCCTCCGATGCCTAAGTTAGTTGGATCTTGAAAGATTAAATATTTCTTTTTATATCAGTTTTTGTATCGTACATTGATAATGAATAGAACGTGTTCATTTATAGACTTAGGTTGCAGAGTTGTATTCCCTTTTTTAAGCTGTAATTTCAGAGGAGGGATTCTCAGATCCGCGCAATCCTTGGGCCGTTTCGTAGTTATGGGAGATATTCCCATATTCCTTGACGATTCTCCAAATCTTTTGCCTATTTTCCTAGCTGAAGCCTAAGATCTCGGCATTCGTAGTTGTAAGGCCGTAACTCCTGGAGACATGTCCAATTTATTCGGGCTTGTCTCTGATCTGTCACATCAAATCGTCTTAGAGGTCTCAAGTCGTCGGGTCGTCCTAGAGGTCTCAGATCGTCAAGTCTTCAGGTCGTCCTGGATGTCTCAGGTCGGCAGGTTGTCAGGTCTCAAGTTGTCAAGTCATCCTGGAGGTCTCAGGTCGGCCTGTCGAAACCTCGATTCTCGTCATTGGCTCAGTCTCAGGTCGACCTCTGCTCTTGTCCTCGGCCTAATCTCAGGTCGGATTTGAGAACCTATACCTGGGCCCACAGAACTATGAGCTTTCCTCATAACCTAAGGTCAGCTTGGATTTACCCACAACACTAGTCATATTTTGAAATAGACGGGCTTGGGCTGAGCTCAAATAATAAATGCGCCCAACATCCCAGGGCCAATAGATCCTCCCAGCTCCTGCTCGTTAGCTATGTGGGCCTGAAGTTTTAGACATAATGAATGCAGTCTAGATCTCACAGGCCAGGTCTGTTTTCATTAACCTGCCTTGAATCAACACGCTTACGGACGGCCCAGATTTTGAACTGGCCAGGCCAGGCTTTTTTAAAACCTTCATTCATTTGACATAGGCCCGGCTCATACATAGACCGAACCAACGGCTAATATTAGAACAAAGATGAAAAAATGAAATGACTGACGTGGCTAGTGCATTGCTCACCTCGTTGTACTGTAGCCATGCTACAACTGGTTTGAAGGGTGCTGCCTTACTTGCAGCTGTTTTGCTCAAGCAAATATAATTTCCTTTAATCTGCAAGACAGCAAGAGATACTGCTCAGAAATACACACATCCGCACATGTGCATGCCCACACATGCACACATAGGTGGCAAATGGGCCCGATCCGAACGGATCCAGTACGTCCAAGTCCAGCCCATCATCCAACGGGCTGAATCCATTCGGGCATCCGGGCCCACCATTCAAATAACAAAATAACAAAATAAACCTAACTGCATCGAAGACTTGATTGGCTCTTGCTTCCAAGTTGGCGTATGTGCCCAAGTACTTGATCCACTCTGCACGCTGCCACAACCAAAAGAAGTAATCGTGACCTTTCATTTACCTACTCCATTCACTTGGTGGCCCCCACCCCCGGATTCGGTCATATCCAAATATCCCTCCATCAGATGATCGAAGCCACTAGATTGATCGTATGAACATGGTACACTTAATGGGATCAATTGGATGGTTAGGATCATTCCCTGGGAAACGCTTTTGAGGGTACATTCCATCCACGGGGCGGGACCGACCATATGGACGGTTCCGATGTCACTCTGGATATTGGACCCCGCATGTAGATGAGGAACGTTGAGTCTACACAATGTCGTACCGTGTACATGAGCTGCCTTATACACGCGTGTATGTATTTTTCATACATGCACATGTTTTAAAAGTTTTTAAAAGATTCATGGTGTACTCGCATACATGAATATATACATAAGCTATATGCATGAATGTATGTATGTATGTATGCATGCATGAAATGCCACCTTCACCTGCAAGGGGGTGTCCTCTTCGGATGGTGCAATGGTGACGAAATTGCAGGATTGCTGACCGTCCGTATAGCTTACAAAATGCGCGGAGAATTGTGTAAGCTGCGATGCATCTGTCTTATTTACAATCGCAACGTTCCCATCCATATAAGATTTCAGTATACACATAGATATCACACCATCTGATGTTATGCCCTTCAAATTCTGTACTAAGCCTAGAAGCTGCACATGCATCAAATCCAAAGCAACCATTATTCAAATGACGCTTTTACTACCGTCCGATGATCTTCTGAACAGCGATGCGAAGTGGGCCCCATGTACCTTTTAGTTTTGAAAATATGAGCGGATCAAGTGGGTCCAGGCCCAGTCTCCGTAGCCTTATGTCTCGATGAGAGTATTCAGAAGTGGGTGGCGGGGCCCACAACGGCTTAACGTAGAGGCCCATCTGACTGGAAATGATCAAGGGCCCACTTTGGCCCAAGCCCAATTCATTGTCTTGCACGCGGACGGCGGAAGGCGGACGGCTAATGAGCTGGTGCCTGGAAACGATTCGGGCCAGCTCATAACGGCCCGGTCCTAACAATGAATGATGGGTAGGGGTGTCAATGGGCCGGGCTCGGGCTTAACAAATCAGAATTTTACACAGGCCCGGACCGATGGACCGGCCTGAAACAGTTCAAAATCCGGGCCAAGATCTACCCAGGCCCGGCTCATTGACAGATTGATGGGTTCGGCTCTTATGATTGTCCACTCCATTTTAAAATGGTGACTCTTCAACCATACACATGGAGTAGTTATACAGAAATCCACACCGTCCAAATCAATGAGTTGATGATGATGGAGCATAACTGAAAAAATGATATTAACCATCCGATTTTTCTTTGGAATTTGGACAGCTAGTTCTTTTACTTTTAACCATCCAACTGTAGCCATCAATTGGATGGCTATGATTTCTTAATCAGTGTGAAATTAGAGATGCTCCACCCACAATCTGCATCGAATTTTAGATGACCTAGACAGCCGTGTATAAGTACAAAAATCTGAGGATAAATAGCCATCATTTTCAACTGGTGGTAAACTATCATTGGATCTATCCCACTTGATGTAAGATGACATTTTTGCCCATGCCCTTTTTCAGTGCCAGGTCAGTTGCAACTTACAGTGCAGTGATCCTCACCTCGAAGAATGATACTGTAATTCCACAAAAAATGGAAGGTCAGTTGGATGCAATAAAGATAACATTAAAGGCCTAAAAATTACTTTTAGAACCCTATTTAAAAATTAATTATCCAAAATAACCCTATATTTCCTAAAGAAATCACACTTTTTGGACAATCTTAACCGTCGGATCAATTAGCCTCAAATATCAAAGGTTAAGAAGGTCTATTCAGTAAATTTGGTCCATTTTTTTGTTGGGACACATCATGGATGGTTATGATTCTAAAGAATCATTTATGTTAGTTCATCCTAACCATCGATTTCAAATGGATGGCTATAACAAATAAGGCAAAATTAAAGATGGATTGCATCATCTAAGATTTTATTTTATTTTAATTTTTTATATAATAGGCTATGAAATGTGTTCCGGAGTTAATGAACGGTTCAGATCTGGAGCTAATGAAGGATAGTAGCGAATAATGTAATACCTGGAAAATCTGTAGGGTCCACTGAGTAGTTAGACAGAGGGATTATGAACGATTTGATTCTTCCCGTGCAGTATTTCGTCTTCATTGCCATTCTGGAATTATTCTGTTGTTTAGGGGCAGTACGATTAGAGACAAAGTAGGGCATAAAGCACACATGCTGATGTATCTGGACCGTTAAATCCATCACTCATCTTTAAACAAAAAAATAAAGAAAAAAGAAAGCAGCGTCCGGAAAAAAAAATATATACATAGAGTGGCCTATCAAATGGTTGGTCCGGCTGTCTCGCCTGCTAGCTCAGCCGGAAGACGCCTTGGTGTTTTAACAGTAGGTCTTAAGTTCGAGTGGTAAGGAGACACACTAACCCATTAGTGAGTGGGTGCATCGTGGGACTAACCAAGTGGGTGCGTTGCCCATGGTGGGCGCATTGCATGACTGACTATAAAAATAAAAATAAAAAATGGTTGGTCCGGATTAACTTCTTACCATGGGTGGCACACAACAAAACGACACGCTATTTGGAGTATAGTGTTCATCCTATCAATAGATTCTTTTTCGCCCGTGAACTCTTCTTACACGTGGTCTTCTTTTACCTTGAGAACCTTTTTTGGTGGACCACAAATCAGACATGCGGCATGAGTATCATAGTCCATTTACAGCAATGCCCACTAGATGGACGGTGTAGATTCACGGACACAACAATACAACTACGTGTATGGTGTGGCGGACAGTCAGGGTTCATGGACTCTACAACCGCGTGCGGTGGCCCACCAGATGGACAGTCCAGAAGTAGTCACTTTTCTACCCTTTATTACCAGCGGCGGATATTGCAATAAATAAGGCTAGAAATGTCCAAACAAAAAATTATGCTAGTAGGTAGGCCCCTCCAGTGTAGGGGGTTTCGGGCATAAAAAGTTGAAATGGGGACTTCTCAGTAATTTCTCAGAATGGATAAAATATCCCTCATTCCGACTCTGTCTCTTTCGCGGCTCAGAAACTAGCGTACGTCGCCACCACTGGATCCCACATTCTGAGTGGTCCAATGATCAGAACCGTCCATTTTGTGTACTATAGGATATATAGTTGAAATATAGAATCTTACTCTGAATGGATGGTTTTGGTTATGAGAATTTGGAACAATGACAAGAAAATTTTCAATGGCTGCCATTCAACTATAAAAACTAAAGGTCAGGATCATTTCAGAAAAATAACTATGGGAAAATAGCTTATTTACTGTAGTAATGAGAATACGGACCCACTGTTCAGCAACGCACTCTGAATCCTAACTCGCGACAGATGCAAAACGAACTCCATAATGAATCATGTTTCCCCGCGACCCGTCCGAGTCGACTCGGTTTGAGCCGTGAACGAGTCGATTCGCTCCCAAAGGTAACCCACAAGTCACCCTGCCTGGGGCGAAAATACCCCGACCTGGCCGAGTCGTGATTCGACTCGAAGCAGAACGAGTCGGGGAGAGTCACCGAGTCAGAAAGAACTATGTTCGGAATAGCTACAATCCTCTATGTTGGACTGATGTCTAAAATCTCAATGACTCGGCACCCAACAATCTGCATCCCATCATCCACCAGATGGAGATTTTAGCTGGGGGCGCATCATATTTCCATGTCATCCATGTTCACGTTAGCAAAAAGAAGGGCCTCATGGCTAAAATGTACCTGGATAAGAAGATAGCTCTTGCCATCCACACCGTTCTTTATGACTTTGAAGGTCTGACCGTAGTATATATGGAAATACTCAGCATCTTCCACCGTAGAAATATTCCCCACCGGCACCGGTGCCTTTGCAGCCGCACTCGCTTCTTTACTACAGAAAAAGAAGAGGAACAAGAAAAAGAAGAGGAAGATCTGCATTAAAGAAGGAGATGGAGGTTGCATGGTGTTATGGTACAACTGGGTGTTGCTGTTTCAACATTCAAGGACGGAAAATGAAGTGCATGAATGTATGAATGTGAGAGTGATGGAGATGGTGGGATGAATTGCAGCTTTTTGAAGAGGTGGGGAGAGGTTCTTTTTGTTAATGGGCGTGAATGGTTTGATGGTGATTTGGTGATTTTTTAATTATTTTATTGTAAGGATTTTGTTTTTTCATATTTGAACCCGTGACCATACGTCTTTGTCCTTCTCTATATGCATATTCTCTCTCTCTCTCTCACGCGCGCACACACACATTGACTGTATCGTCTCATGTGAGACAGAATAACAACTTGGTGGGTGAGACCCTGACCATGAGGCCGACCTCGATGTATGTGTTGTGTATCCACGCCGTCCATCTGTTTTTGAAGATCATTTAAGAGTATGGTCCAAAAAATGAGGTAGATCCAAATCTTAGGTGTACCACACAGTAGGGATTGAATTTCCACCTTTAAAAGTTTTCTAGGGCCACGAAAGTTTTGGATCAATCTGCTATTTGTGTTTTCCGTTCATCCAGGTCTGTGTGACCTTATCAACAAGTTGGATGGCAAATAAACATTAGCAGGCCATAGGAAGTTCTTAATGGTAGCCATTCAATCACCATTGGTGGTGTGGTCCACCTGAGATTTGGGTCTGTCCCTTTTTAGGACTATGCCCTAAAATGATATGGAAACGGACGGATGATGTAAACATATAACAAATACATCGAGGTGGGGCCCACGGGCAGGGCATCACCCACAAACTATTACCCCGCCTAACATAAATCCGCGCTCGTGAGCAAGTGTTACTTCAAGAGTTTATTCACCCACGGTTCATGTTAGTGGAGTGGGGAGAGAGTGAGAGCGAAACGTTATACATTTGCCTACATGCAAGATCCAAGCCGCTCATCAGGTGGGCTTCATCTTGCAGATTCGATTACGAAAAAACCAGATTGCTTCACTCATCACGTGGGAGATGTACGTGTATGCAATGAATGTGGACCGTTTCCTGAGTTTGTTTATTTTTTATTTTTAAGCTGTCGTTCTTTTGGGTGTGTGTGTGGCTTACCAGATGAACAGACTGCATATTTTAGGCCCATTTAAGTGACACCTTCGGGCCCACCTAACAAGCGGCTAGGATTTTAGAGTGTGCGTTGGACTGGTGAGTGCACCTGTGAAGTGCACTCTCGCGAGTGAACTTTGTAGGGCTGTCAGGCATAACGACGATTCTTTGGTTGTCAGCAATTTCTCGTGAGATTTTAAATTTTGAGGTTTTCTTGAGATATTATCGTGAAAATTTGCTAAAAATAGAAATTTAAAACCATTTGTCACAAATTAATAAATAATTTTAAAAAACAATATAATTATATAACCAGTTATTTAAATATTTAAATATTTCACATTGATATGTAGATGATTTCGTGAAAATTCAAAACTATCATATTTTGTAAATTTCATAATATTCTCGCGATAGGGACTTTTTATTTCCTGCGGGCGTGCTCGCTGATATCTGTCACTCTGCTGTCGGGCGAGTAGGGCTGTCAACGGGCCAGGCCTTGGTAGGTCTGCGCTCGGATTTTGAACTGTTTCGAGCTGGGCCGCCAGGTCCACTGGAGGAGCCTTCAAACTATGTTGAAAATAGGTCCTCTAACTGGTCGCTGGTAGTGGCCGAACTGGTCTGATCCGACAATGGACATATTTGCACAGTTGGCTTCTTGATGATTTTTGGGCATTTTTTATGGTCGGCAATTGTGGTTGAACGGGCCGAATTTTGAAGTTTGCTTTCTAGACTATTTTCTGCCATTTCGACTGGTCAACGATGAGCTCCGACCAGTCGATAGAATGGCTGTGATTTGCATGGTTACGTAAATCTGCGTAAGATATTTCTAATTTTGAAATTTCTTCTATAAAATTAGGTTGTAACCGAGATTGGGATGTATCCTAAGGTGTCCAAGGTTTCCTAATTGTATTAGAGTGCGGGAAGAGAGTTTTTTAGAGAGAGATAACTTGGGTTTTCTCTTAGATTCCTTGCTTTTGGGTGTTTCATATATGTAATCTTTTGATTCATAGTAGATCCTCTTTGTGTCGTGGTTTTTTTACCCATGAGGGGGTTTTTCCACGTTAAAATAGGATTGTCTCTACGTAGTTGATTGCGTGTGTGATTGATTACGTTGTGTTGCTTGTTTGATTTCATACTCTATGTGTTTGGTTTGCTTCCGCTACGGGCCAATTTTCCCAACAAGTGGTATCAGAGCTATCGTTGGGGTAGAGCAGCATTCGAAATCTAAGATGAGCGCATGGCATCGAGCACGAGATTCAACATACAGAAGTTCTCAGACAAAAATAACTACAAACTATGAAAGGTGAAGGTCGAAGCCCTCCTAGTTCAGCAAGGGCTTGAAGAGGCTCTTAAAAAGCTACCTGAAACTATGAAGAAGGGTGAATGGAAAAAGCTCGACAAGAAGGCCAGAATTACCTCAATCATGTTGAGCCTGAAGGATGATGTCCTCTATCACATCATGAAGGATAAGACTACAGTTGATACAATGGTTAACCTAGAAAAAGTATACGTGAAGAAATATCTAGAGAACCAGATGTATCTGATGATGCAGCTTTTCACTTTGAAGATGGCGGAGGGAATGAATATGGAGGACCACATTAACACGTTCAATCGACTGGTTTATAAGTTGGTGGAGATAGATGAATCGATGAAGGATTAATATCAAGCACGCGTCATGTTGACTTTTCTTCCAGATTCATAGGAGTCATTCAAGGACTCTTTGTGTGCAGGGAGGGAGATCATTAATGTTGAAACTGTTATCTCAACCATCCAGTCGAGGGTGATGAGAAAGAAAAGCAGTGACGTGAGTTCTCGTTCTTCTTCAAAAGCATTGATTATGAGGAGAAGAAATTCTTAGCACGATGGGGGATATTTTAAATTGGGATCTAAAGCCAAGGGCAAAGGGAAAGTCAAGGTGCTATGTTGGAATTGTGGACATGAAGGCCACATGAAGGAGGATTATCAGAATCCCAAATCGAAGCAAGAGAAGTCTGAAAATTCTTCTGGGGAAGGAGCTAATACCATAGAGGACGGTTGCGATGTTTATGATGTATTGACTGTATCCAGCAATGGGTCTCTCGGTAGAGAGTGGCTCTTGGATTCAGGTGCATCATGTCATATTTGTCCTGACTAAAGTTCATTCATAACATACAAAGCGTATATATGATGGTGGATCGGTGTTTGTGGGCGATGGCTACGCTCGCAAAGTGGGGGGTATTAGTTTGGTGCGCATCAAGATGTTCGATAGGATCGAATGAGTCCTGGAAGATGTGAAGCATGTCCCCAAGATAAAGAAGAATGTGATCTCTCTTGGTGCACTCGAGGCGAAAGGGTGCAAGTTTATCAACCGCGATCGGTATTGTAAAGTGATGAAGGGGGCACTTGTGTGGATGAAGACATGTAAGATGTGAAGCATGTCCCTAAGATGAAGAAGAATATGATTTCTCTTGATACACTCGAGGTGAAAGGGTATAGGTTCATTGGCCGCGATTGGTATTGTAAAGTGATGAAGGGAGCATTCATGTAGATAAAAGCATGAAAGTGTGGCCGTCTTTACAAGTTGATTGAGAGCGCATTTCATGGTGAAGTTACGAGATCAGCAGTAGGATCCACGGTTGCTCGTATGTGACAAATGCTGAAGGGCCACATGAGAAGAGTGGGAAAGGATGTGAAAGTGCGAGGATAGAGTTAATGGAGGCATGAGAAGTGGTAGAGCTATGTTAAAGTTGAGATGATGAAGAAAGCAAGGAAGGTTGGATTCGACGCTTGAAGTCTTAGTGGAGATTGTTGGAGGAGCCTTCAAACTATGCTGAAATAGGGTCCTCCGACCGATCGCTGGCAGTGGCCGACCAGTCGAACAATGGATAGATTTGCACAATTGGTCTCTGGATGATTTTCGGGCATTTTCGACCAGTCAGCAATTGTGGATAAACAGGTCAAATTTTGAGGTTTGATCTCTGAATTGTTTTCTGTCGTTTCTGACTGGTTGACAGAATGATGGTGATTCAAAATTTCTTCTATAAAAAGGGATTGTAACGGGATTAGGATGTATCATAAGGTGTTCAAGGTTTCTTAATTGTATTAGGATGTGGGGGGAGGGTTTTTTTAGAGAGAGATAACTTGGGTTTTCTCTTGGGTTCCTTACTTGTGGGTGTTTCATCTCTATAATCTTCTTATTCATAGTAGATCCGCTTTGTGTCGTGGTTTTTTTTACCCATGAGGGGGTTTTTCCACGTTAAAATTGGATTGTCTCTGAGTGGTTGATTGCGTGTGTGATTGATTGTATTATGTTGCTCGTTTGATTTCATACTCTGTGTGTTTGGTTTGCTTCCCCTACGGGCCAATTTTTCAACAGTGTTACCCAATTCAAAATTCTAATTTTTCAGAACTAAATCCGGCCCATTGACACCCCTACTGGCAAGCATGACTGAGATCTCCGCCCAATAGATAGGGTAGCATGAAAATCAGACTGATAGGGTGATCTTTATGGTCTACTTTAGCCCATCTAGTCCATAGCATGATTAATGTCATTTTCAATCATTCATTTGATGGCTAGCCATTGGATGGTTATTATTGTTTGATCAACATAATTTTCTATCTACGCACTAGTCTAGGTAGCCATTGAGTTGGACGTTCTTGATTAACCAACATCTATTTCAGGTGTCTAGTGGAAGACCCTTGCCAAGCTAGAGTACATATGCAAGAACTAAGCCATCCATCAGAGAGAGAGAGAGAGAGGCAAGGGGTTGCGAGGGAGAGGATGGTGAGAGGGTTTCAAGGGGGGCGGAAGGGCTAGATTAGGGCTTTCTCGCCTATTTTTTGTACCTAAATTTAACAATATTTGTCGTCGAATAACTAAAACCGCATTCAACAACAAATGTCTGTTAGTGCACTTTTCTGTGGCATACTAGTGCACCTTGTTTGTCAATCACTTAGGTCAGTGAGTCTAATGTCAGTTGAGCTTAATGAAGACGAAGACCGAAGACTCAGTGGCTCTGCTGCATCAAGGAAGAAGAACCAGGTAAAAGTGATGCCTTGATGTACCTTAACCTTAACCAAAACCAAACCCTTTACCTCTTTGATGACCTTGACCATCTTAGGAATACTCGTAGTCATCATAAATTGGCCCTAGGTGTCCCAAAAGATCAACCTATCATTGGCCATTGAGTGGGGTTATGTGGAAGTTGGGTCAGCAATCAAACTGGCTGAACCTAGGCCTGACCGACCGGTCACGACCGGTCAGATGGATTGGACCGACCAGTCAAGACCGGTCAGACTGGGTCCCCAATTAGACAGCAACTTGTTGTGTCTTTGGGCCATAGGGCCGACCAGTCAAGAAGACCATTCCCCATAGTCAGCAGCCCCTGTCCACCATCAGGCCTATGGCCAACCGGTCACGACCGGTCAGCACTAGCCGTTTTTTGCCCGTTTTCAAACCATTGCCCATCCTTTTATAAAGGGGCTTGGCTTGTCTTGAGGGGCAAGTAGAGGGATTTCGAGGGAGTGAAGCCACTATTGTTGGAAACCATTTGAGGCTCATTCCCAACCTTTGTAAGGCATCTTTCTTGTGCTTAAACACAAGATTGGAGCATTCCATGTTCATGAAGAAAATGACCTTCATCCCCTCTTGATCTCTAGAGTTTGGAACCTTCTTGATAGGCATATCCTTGTCCAAAACTCTAAGATGAGATCGTTGTAGGAGAGAGACTCTAGGCAACACATTCCCATTAGTTGTAGAGTTCTCAAACCTATCCTCCTATCACCTTGGGCATCTCAAAGGCATCACATGCAAGGTGTTTGATCAAGTGTAGCTGAGGCATTGGCGACGCAACAGCAACACGATCGAGGGAGCAAGGGAAGCTGATTGAAGCACGAGAGAGCGGAGATCAAGCAACCCGAACCAGCGCTGAACAAGGGGCTCATCCGACAAGTAAGGTTGTCTTTATTGAGAATCCATTTAGAGTTTGTTAGTCAAACTCGATTTAGGGACGTTAGTCGTTCCTTGGCCCGTTAGCCGGGCCTAAACAAAGTCTCCAAGGGGGAGCCTCCGATACGGGAGTGAACGTGCGTAAGATTGAGAGTTAGCTTATGTCCAAAACTCCGTTTGGGTTGAGAGTTAGCTATTTGTCCAAAACTCCGGTTATAGTTAAGAGGTGAACCGGTAAAACCTCCGTATAAAGGTTGAGAGGTGAACCTCATTTAAAACATCGGATAGTGAATGCCCGTGTGCTCAAAGGAGTTGAGTACTTGAGCCGGGAGTGGAGTAGACCCAAAGTCGAACCACTATACATGCTTGTGTTTGTGATTGAATTGAACACATTGTTATCTTAGCAGTATAAGTTGAATTGTTTAATTATGAATGCTTGATAGGAATGTATGCTAGGCACTAGATTGGCACATCCACACACAAGATGTACTTTCACTAGGTGTGTAGACTTGAGCTCATTGATCCATTCTCATAAGTCTACATATGTTGCATAGGTTAAAAGCTTGATTAGTTAAATCATTTATTTACCTATGCATGCTTAGACTAGGATTGTTTATTGCTCAACCATATGCTAGTATTGTGATTGGACCCACTTAGGCTTGGAAGCCACAGTGTTCTTTCTTACTTAGTTTAATTTGTTCAATTGTGTTAGTAGGCGAAAAGAATTTCAAATAGGTCATAATCACCCCCTCCTATAGGTTTAGCCATAATTCTAGTTGCTCTTTAAGCTTCCGCACATATAAAGGTGTCGTGTTAGACTACCGACGTACTTTCAATGTCATCGAATTTTATGGTTGTTTTCTCCAGGTTTTCACGTAATGCTTGTTATTGTTCAATTCAGACACATGGCCACACGTGTTACGTACGAACATCCCGAGTTTGGTCAAACACGTGTGATTAGATTTAGTGATGGACATGCCAAAGTCTTTTTCAACTTAAATCGATTGAATGCTTATGACCATAGGCACCGAACTAGCTGTGTTAGGACCAGATCTGTGAAGATTGGCTTGACTGTTTAGCCACCAATTGTTATGGCAATCAAACGATTTTAGAAGAGGAGGGTTAGTCTTTCTAAATGGGATATTTTTTTTTTCTTTCAACAATGATAGCAGATCAAGTTTCTCAATAAAGTAATAAGGATTGAACATAATTAAAAATAAGGCTAAATTGTCAATTTTATTAATTAAAATGGTAAAGCAATAAAATCAACGAATAGAAAATAAACTAAGCAAAGAGAAAGATAAAATACCTACATCGGCATGTAATGGTTGTGGAAACTATCAAATGGTCATGGTATGAAGTCAACAAGATATGGCTAGAGATGTATCAGGTATGGACTTGATAATATGGGGATCCAACGACGGGGTCATGGATATTTAACCTACTCGTAAGTGTGTATTGCAGCGATGTGTTGAACAGTAGTGGAACTAAGCTAGACTAATGGCTCTAAACTTACACTGCATGGCTGGACAGAACTGGAGTGACTAAGTTAAGAAGCTAAAATTAATAAATGTCCACAGATGACAAAGGGATAAGCAACATAGAGATGTAGAGATGTAGAGAATGATTGATTATTCCTAACAAGGGTTAGGAGCTCTTCTTCAAGGGCTGATTTTATAAACTTCTAGGAGGTGATGGCCGTGCGTAAATCTCATAGTTTTCACATGAATCTTTTGATTATTCAGTGGATATATCCTATTATGATTTGGAATCCTTATTATATAATACCATCATATGTGGTCTACTTCTATTTTTAGATGGCTTTCTGAAATTTTCTCCTGATTCGTTATTGACTCTGAGAGTCTTAGGCATTTTAAAACATCCATTTTAAGTTGATCTAAAATGGTCATGCCATGCGTATGTTGGACTATGAAGAATCCAGTATATAGGTTTTTGGAAAACTTCCTTAGCATGCTAAGAGTCATGTTTTTCTCAATCCATAAATTATAAAAATAA
The DNA here is from genome assembly GCA_003013855.2 of Liriodendron chinense. Lineage (NCBI taxonomy): Eukaryota > Viridiplantae > Streptophyta > Magnoliopsida > Magnoliales > Magnoliaceae > Liriodendron > Liriodendron chinense. The sequence continues at coordinate 1,621,376 of PVNU02001726.1, forward strand.
TACAGACATGAAAGGAAAATAATATGTACTTTACCTGCAAAGATTATATTAATGAATATTAATAATCCACTGACCTTTTGTGAATAAGAAAAATGAAAAAAAAATGAGAAGAATAAAATTAATTTTAAGAAAATATGGTTGAACTATGAAGTGGATGGGATTTTTTCTTAGACATATGTGCTATGATGGCACGTGTAAAAGCGTACAACTCTATAATCTTGTGCAATTAACATTAGGTTCTCTCTTTAATTTTAAGAATCAAAAAGGAAATTTTTTTTTTTTCCTCCTATATTTTAGTTTTCCAGGCATGTTTGAATTGTGAATTGTATCAATAACATATTGTAAAAGTGCAATGATTACAAATTTCTTTATCTGTTTTGTCTCGCCTGCTAACCCAGCTGGAAGATGCCTAGGCGTTTCAACAGCAGGTTTCAGGTTCGAAATGCTAAGTAGACACACTAACCCCACCGGTGGGTGGGTGCATCGTGTGACTAACCATGTGGGTGCGTTGCCCAGTTAACAGGATGGGTGCATTGCATGACTAACAAACAAACAAACAAAAATATCTTTACCCGTCTTGCATTTGAAAAATAAGAAATTTGATTTATGTGTTTGGTTTTCACGGTAAAATCATAATGAGGGTGCTTTTAGATTACTTCAATGTTAAATCATAGAAAAAAATTATTGATATACGTGTTTAGATAGAAAATTTCTATATGTAAAATTGTAATGATTATAAATTATATTATATCTACATTTAACTGGCAAATTATAATATATCTATATCTATAAATAATTATGGTAAAATTGCAGGGATGATGCTTTTACAGTACATTTGACATTTTTATAGTACATATCATATAATTTGTAATCCAAATTGGGCTTTCAAAACATCAAAAAAGTAATTTTGATGATAAAAGATCACAAAAACACACCTCTTTGAATAAAGCTAAAGAGGCCTAGTGCATGCCTAATCGGGTCTGATCCTTACAAATGAAGTGGACTGGGTTATTTATAGACAAAATTTTGAGGTAAGAGGTTTAGCACATGCTTAATCGAGTCCAGCACATGATATTTCGGGTCCAGCACATGATATTTGGGTAAAAAGGGTTATGCACAAGACATTTCTCAATTCTATTTTGGCACTAGTACTTGGGCCTGGCGCACATGTATGCGCGAGACTATCAGGCCCAGCACATGTCATGACGCTGGGTAAAATAGGTCTTTCGAGATGTGATCGGATCGTCCTTAGGAGTTCAGCGCATGATTATGCACAGGGGTTTTTCTCGGCGCGCATGGTCATGCGTCGGGGTTTTGTTCAAACCTGACTTTGGTCAGAAAATGTCCACACATGATCATGCGCAAGACTTTATGGTAGGCATTTTTCTCGTTTGGGTCATTTGTAAGCGTCTGTTGCTGACGTGGCTACATGTGCTAGACTCGTGGGACCCTACGCATGTCCACGTGTCAGCTACTTCCCCTTTTTTGGAGTACTTTAAATTTAATATATTGGGTTGGTGGGTCCGGGTCCTACACACGTGCGTGCGTTAGGCTCCATTTTGTCTCATTTTTCGTGCCTTCATTTCTCCTCCTACGCATGTGCAATCGCGTACTTTTTTGTACCCTAACAGGCGTTTAAAAAAATTCATTTGGGGATGATCTAAAACTGTCATGCCATGCGTATGTTGGACTATGAAGAATCCGGTAAATAGGTTTTTGGAAAACTTCCTTAGCATGCTAGGAGTCATGTTTTTCTCAATCCATAAATTATAAAAAATAATACAGACATGAAAGGAAAATAATATGTACTTTACCTGCGGAGATTATATTAATGAATATAAATAATCTACTAACTTTTGTGAATAAGAAAAATGAAAAAATAATTGAGAAGAATAAAATTAATTTTAAGAAAATATGATTGAACTATGAAGTGCATGGGATTTGATCTTAGACCTATGTGTTATGATGGTATGTGTAAAAGTGTACAGCTCTACAATCTTATGTAATTAACATTAGGTTCTCTTCAATTTTAAGAATGAAAATGAAAATTGTTTTTTTTTTTCCTCATATATTTTAGTTGTCCCAGTTTGTTTGAATTGTGAATTATATTAACAACATATTGTAGAAGTGTAATGATTATTAAAAAAAAATTATTTGTTTTGTGTCTCGCCTGCTAACCCAGCTGGAAGATGCTTAGGCGTTTCAACAGCAGGTTTCAGGTTCAAAATGATAAGTAGACACACTGACCTCACCAGTGGGTGGGTGCATCGTGTGACTAACCATGTGGGTGTGTTGCATAGCTAACCGGGTGGGTGCGTTGCATGACTAAAAAAAAAGAAAAAAAGAAAAAAAAATTCTTTACCCATCTTGCATTTTAAAAATAAGTAATTTGATTCATGTGTTTGGTTTTAAAAAATATTGATATACGTGCTTAGATAAAATAAAATAAAAAATTCTATACATAAAATTGTAATGATCATAAATTATATTATATCTACATTTAACTGACAAATTATAATATATCTATATCTATAAATAATTATGACAAAATTATAGGGATGATGCTTTTACAGTACATTTAATGTTTTTATACTAAATATCATGTAATTCGTAATTCAAATTGGACTCTCAAAACATCAAAAAAGTAATTTTGATGATAAAAGATCACAAAAACACACCTCTTTGAATAAAGCTAAAGAGGCCCTACATCTGCCACGGATGAAATATCAGTGCAAAATCAGCATGTTGTCCAACTTAGGCCCCTTGAGAATCAAGCTTGCTTATCCCATATTTTAAGGCTCTGGCCTTAACCAAAGGGGGCGCATCTGATGGACAAGTTCGATGTGATATATACACCACCTGAGCCCCACGTCTGCCCGGTGACACCGTAAGCACCGGAGAGAACCTCATCTATGATGGGAGCTGGGTAACAGCTTAGTGGGTGTTAACTTTACTGTGGGCCACCTTGATGATGTGTTGTATATCCACGCCGTTCATCTGTTTCTCCAGCCCATTTTAAGGACGTGGTACTGAAAATTAAGAAGATTCAAATCTAGGTGGACCATACCACAGGAAACGGTGGTGTTTGAATGCCTCGCCATTAAAAATTTCAAAGGGCCCATCATAAGGTTCTTATAATGTTTATTTGCCATCCAACCTCTCGATAATGTCAAGAAGACCTGGATGAAGGCAAAAAACAAAGATTAGATTAATCAAAAACTTTTGTGGCCCACAAAATATTTTTAATGGTAATTTTTCAATGTTTCTATTGGTGTGGTCCACCTGAGATTTGGATCTTCTTGAGGTTTGGAATTGCATCCTAAAATGAGTTGTAAAAACAGATGGACGGCATGGATTTACAAAAAATTCATCAAGATGGGCCCATTGACACCCTACCTGGTGGGTCCACATGGCGACCACTAGTGTCAGGCCCACTGCGCCGAAGTTGCAGGCAGAGCATGCGCGGCTGTAGCACACAGTGCCTATTCTTGGTAGGTAGAAAGTCAAGACGTACTTGTGGTGTCTTCAACATATTTCAGACACGACAGACCAATGGTCTGGATTGGTGGAGCATGGGCCCATTTGTCAGAGTTGAAAACGCAGGTTTGCTGTCCAAAGGACAGTTACTTCGTACTCGGTAGTTTCCACGGTTCATACTCAGGCACCAGCAATTCACATGCTGATTCCGGGTCGCAGCCAAGTGGTGTACTCTGCCAATGGGCCGGTCCTTAGCCTATTGAAAAGAAAAACTTTCACTGTAGCGATTGTCGGTCGATTTTTTTCCTCACGCGTGTAGTTTGACGGATGAGTCGACCAGCCTGATTTTTTTTTCTTTTTCTTTTTCTTTTTTTCTTTCTAGTCAGATAATGTTCAATGCATATTAGTACCTGATCAATGGTCTGGGTCTCGCATGAATGAATTTTGGCCCATGTGCTGCTTTGCCGCCTGTCCATCTTAAACATAAAGAGTACACGTAGAATTCGTTTTCTGGTGTGGTAATGATATCCACACCTTATGCTTTTGACAAGTGCAACATTTTTTTTTTAGAATTAAAAAAAAAAAAGCAACTACCTAATGATATAGAATTTACATTTCCATACCTTTTTAAAAAGGTTTTCAATAAGTTACCTAAGGGTATGTTGTGGATACTAGTTTCAGTCAAATTTACCTCTTTGAAGTGTTAGTATGATCAAAGGGTGTTGTATATGATTGGAGTCGCCACTAGCTAATTATCTTGAATATATAGTCGTTTAGACCACATAGAAATACTTAAAAGCAAGAATTCAAAGATTCATAATCCTAAAATGATTCCTTGAACTGTATTTGAATATTAGGATAAGGATCACGGTTATAAAGGGGGGAGGTGTCAGGCACTTACTTTGCTCGTACAGATGTATAGTTTCTACTCCACGGGATTAAACAAATTCTGAAGATTAGTTCTGGTTCTTGCACACCGATAATAAGATAATACACGCAATGAAGTATATGTGTCGGTTAGCATAAATTTATGGTGGACAGGCTCCGATCATATCATCAAGCCATGGAGCATTCGTTCGACTAACAAGGTGCTAGAGTGATTCACTAAATGTAATGTATACCAACTAGGGTTTCTAGTGGGCAAGATCTTATTTAATCGACAAGCAACAAAGCATACACCCAAGTTGATATTGATGCAAAATGTTATGCACTATAGATGATTGAAATGAGCAAAGGGTTGAGAAGGGAATGGATTTTGCATAATGTTAATGCATAATTGAATGAAGCTAATTAAAAATAAGATGGCAGGATGGACGGAGTGTCGCAAAGGCTAGATCGAGTGGATTGGGCTAAAACTTGGAGGCTTGGGAGGCTTGGACTCTGGCTAGGATGGGTTGGACCGGGGATGAACTCACTCTCTCTCACTCTCCTTGGTGGATGAATGGCTAGATGGTTAAGGGGATGAAGAGGTTCTTAGTGAGTTGTGGATGATTAGAAATGAGGAAAAGGGGGGCTATTTATAACCTCTCAACCCGATTTTCTTGTAATTCCTTCAAATTTTAAGGTTGCAAAGGGATTGGATGGCTAAGATTTGAGATTTTCATGTGGCATCATCTCATGAGTGAGTTGGATGGGATGGTAAAAGCGCAATTTTTAGAAAATGAGAATGGTATTAGAGGCAATTCACGAAAACACACTAATAGAGATTGTAAAGGAGAGTACACCACATGTGTGGGGGTTGCACTTTGGCAGGGGGTTTGCCACGTGGCCGGCAACGGTTGACCGTTGCCGGAAATACACGAATCCCCCTTCCTTGGCAAGTGAGCTCCCCTACACATGTGGGGACACCCTGCCAAGACAGGGGAGCTGCCATGTCACCCGTGGTGATTAGGGTGCCACTGGTATCATAGATTATCCCCAAATTTTGCAGGGGCACTCCTAAGGTGGTGTATTACCCCTGGTTCACACGGTTTTGTTTTAAAGTGGTTATAAGTACTAATGGCCCCGGTTTGGGCTTCAAATGGCTTTGGACTGGGGTCGAAGTCTTGACTGAGTTTGGACTAGTTTTAGGCTAATTGAGTTGATTGAATTGACTGGGTTTTAGATTTTAAGCTTAGGGTTAGGATCAGGTTTAAGGTTGGGATTAGGGTTGGATTTGATGTTTAGGTTTAAGGTTTGGTTCCATTTGAGCCATCCAATTCTAATCAAATTATCAACCTGGGGTGGGGTGGGGTGTCTACACCTGTTAATTAACATTGGAAAAAAATCACGAAATGAGGAACCTAAAAAGTGCTCCGCGTTAAGTGATGTTTGTTAACGTGGAACTTGAAAAACACTTCATAATTTTTTAAAAAAAATTCAGTAAGGGAGGTCTGGCTTAACAGTGAATACGAAATGCACTCCCTTGATCTATTCTTTAAAAAAAAATTACTTTTAATTTTACCCCTACGCATGTTGTCAAAGAGATTTTCTTTATTTAGAATAAATTCCGTAATACACAACCCAACTTTTAACTTGTATAACTTCTCTAGGCCCCACCATGATTTATGTGTTCGATCCACATTATCCATCAACTTTTTCATATCATTTTAGGGCATGAGCCAAAAAAATGAGGCACATCCAAAGCTTAAGTGGATCACATCATAGAAAAGCAACGGGAATTGAACAACTACCATTGAAACATTCCTAGGGTCCATTATGAAGTTTATTTGCTATTTAACCTCTTCATAAGGTCACACGGACATGGATGAAGGGAAAATACAAATATCAACTTGTTCAGAGCCTTCTATAACCCTAAGAATTCAACTATAGGCACCCAATTCCCACTATTTCCTATAATGTGGCCCACTTGAGTTTTGGATCTGCCTCGTTTTTTATTTCTTCTTAAAATGAGCTTGCAAAATGAATGGATGGGTTGGATTTTCCACAAACATCACGGTGGGCCCCACCTAGCATACCAGCACAGGAAGTTTATACTTTAGCAGGAAATCCGCATCCGATTGCGTATGACGCTGCCAGTAGTGAAAGTGGATTGCATGGTGTGCCACACATCACCGACCTGATGTCACCATGACATATGGGCCCCACCATGATGTATGTGTTATATCAATACTGTACATCTATTTTACGAGATCATTTAGTGCATGAGACCAAAAAAGAGGCAAATCCAAATCTCAAGTGGACCGCACCATAAGAAAACAGTGGTGATTGAACGCTCACCATTAAAAACTTCTTATGGCCCCACTGTAATATTTATTTACCATCCAACCTGTCGATTAGAAGGGAAAACACAAATATCAGTTTGATTAGAGCCTTCTGTGGAGCCAAGAAGTTTTCAACGGTAGGCATCCAATTCCCACTGTTTCCAATAGTATGGCCCACTTAAGCCTTAGATTTGCCTCATTTTTTGTTTTATCCCCTAAAACAGTATGAATAAATGGATGGACTATAATACCCCGAAAATTTGGGCGCACGTGTAAGTACACGTGTGCGTGTTCACATGTGAGAAATTAAATTCTAGGCCACGTCGTTCACACACATACACACATGTATACACCTTTGTACATATTCCGACACTTTTAGGCCTCTGAAAACTTAGTGTACTTAGTTAAGTCAATAGAAGGACCGTTAGAATGATCTATCATTGCTAGACAGGAACATCTAACCATTCACTTTGATTTCGAACTACGCGACCAACGTAAAACCACTGTACGATCTCCACATCGTCTTATACACGTGTCTATCCCTAAATCTGATCCGTACACTTTGTCCATCACCACACATATGCTTAAATCATTTATTTCCCAGCCCTATGAACCCGCTCAGGTGTGTTTACAACACCTTAAGGTTTAGAATCATTTAAATTATAATTTAATTAATTATTTAATAATTTAAATGACTTTTTATATTGATAAATTAATAATAAATCATCCCTAAGGAATTAGGGTAGGGTCCCTTTATTAAAGTTGCTCAAAATAAACCCTAGAATAGAGTAGAAGTGTTAGATTCATAAAACTTACAAATTTACAATAATTACGAAAATGCCATCAGTCAAACTTAAGTTACACCACCATTTTTAAGTATTATAATTTCTAACGTTCACTTTCACACGAAACTTCATACACTAGTTCTAAGACATAATTTAACTGTACACGTTAAATTTCAGCCCTCCAATCATCCTACAAATGTCATAATCAGAAATCGAGCCATAAGTGGGCCGCCTTAACTTGGATCTGCTTCATTTTTCTCATGGACGGCTAAATTCATGTTATCCACCAGTTGAACGGTGGTGACTGCCTCGAAACATTGTAAGTGGGCCCCACATGAAAGTCGAGTACAAATTTGGTATTACGTGCGGCACACGTAATGTTTCCTTTTCTAAATCAGTGCGGCACACGTAACGTTTCCTTTTCTAAATCAGCTTCTTCACTCGAACACAACAGCGGACGCTGTTACAGCGTCCGCCCGCTGCAGACGCCAGGCCGTCCGAACGACCAACAAAACGTGCGCCAGTGATTGATCCACACCGTTCATCAGTGGACCCCACTTGTGCCAGCGCTTGCAACGCACACTGGTTAAAAAAAGAGAAAAAAAAAAAAAGAAAGCGTCTTCTTCAGACGTTGCCGCTGTAACAGCGGGCAGCGTCCGCACGATCGACCCAGTTGGCCCACACCGTCCATCACGGTGGACCCCATCTGGAAATCCACCCCGTCCATTACGTAGCCCTCTCCTAGGACTACTAAGAGGCAATTTTTTTTGTAAGTAGAAGCTCGAGTGGACCGCATAGTTCGTTTATCTCTGAAGCTTAACGAAACAAAACGCTTAAGATCACGTTCGATCCTACGCATGGGCCCTTGAAATTTTAGGGGATTGTTTTTGTGGAACCCACCTACTATTTGAACGGTTCAAAAGAAGTTAAGTACTGATGTAGAGGGAGATTCGAATTCTTAGTCTTTTTCCTATCCTACTCAAACTCGGACCCAACCGAAACTTTCTCCCGCCGCACTACCGACTATACACCGACCTTGGCCCTTTATATTAGGCCCTAGACGTTCGTCCCTGCCTCTTCAGAAAGCTCAGAGAGAGAGAAATCGTGGGGAGGAGAGAGAGAGAGAGAGAGAGAGAGAGAGAGAGAGAGTGGCGTGCTGATGCGCTCACCCCCTTGCTGCTGCTGTTGAGGCCTTGCCTAGGCCAGGAAAGGAAGAAGAAGAAAGAAAGAAAAAGAAAGAAAGAAAAAGAAAGGAAGAAAGAAAAGAAGATGAAGAAAAAGGTTTCTTCTCTTTATCCGAGTCGACTCGCTGAGTCAATCCGAATTTGAGCCGATCTATTTAAAGCCTAGAAATCAGCAAATCAGTGAGTGATTCATCTCACAATTTTCTAGTTGATTTTCTCTTATCTTCTCATCATTATATTCAAATTCATTTCCTTTCTCTGTTGTTCGATAATCAGGTTTTTATGTAAGAATTTCGTTTTCCAACTCGTTTCCTTAATCAAGTCTTTTAATATTATTTCTTTTTATTTCCTATCATCTATAAGGGGATCTTAGGTATGGATTCAACTCCAGTCTCTGTTCTTAAATCTCATTTCATAGTTGTTCATTCTTGATGTTTTTTCCAAAATTATCCTCTCTAGTTGTACATATCCAGATGTTAGATAAACTTGACGTGGGTTACCTTATACCACCATCTTCTTAATTTCTTTAATTTAAAACAAACTAAAAGTTTACATAAAGGATTACCTAAATGAAGAAAGACATGCATGGTGTGATTGTGCTTGAATTTCGGATATGCATTATATGCTTGAAGAAGTGCTTCCATAACTCATAACATGTGCATACATTTATACACTGCGACAGAACAGGAGCATGGTTGATTTGACTCCTGGCGTGCATGGTTGATTTGCCGCCTTACTCTACCGGTTAGGTGAGCATGGTTGATTTGCGACAGGTTCCTAATGTTCAGTGGCAGCGAGTTCTGGACATTTCACTTATTGAGCATGGTCGATTTGCTCGGTTGGATCAGTGGTACATGGTTGATTTGCCCACTAGCGTGCATGGTTGATTTGCCGCCTCGCTGTACCGGTTAGGTGAGCATGGTTGATTTGCGACAGGTTCCTAATGTTCAGTGGCAACGAGTTCCTGAACGTTTATTATTCTCACACGTATCATAACATACATGATATCATGATAATCATGTTCCATTTATACTAAATCATAAAGTGTATCAATCATAACTTTATCCTCGTATATTTCATACATTTCTGTCCGTTGATGATTCGCATCCTATCTCTAAGTAACTGGAATATTACTTGTGATGGAAATGACCTCACTGGGTTTTTAGCTCACCAAAATCACCACAGTTCTTGCAAGTCTTCAGGAAGAAAAGGACGCAAATAGAGCAGAATATTTAGATGGTCATGTGTTACTCAAGCGTCAATCGTAGTCGATTTATTTTGTAAAATTCAATGTAATAAGACATTAGTGGAAAAGAAATTTTATATTTGGGGATTTATTTTAGATATATGATGTGTGGGATGGAATCTCAAGGAATCTACGCTCGAATTTTATATTCACACCCTGAAACTTGGGCTTTTGGTCGTTGTACTCAAGTCCCAAATTTCGGGGCATGACATAGACGGTGTGAATAAAACATATACGTCATGGTAGGCACTACGAAGCCCCTAACAAGACTGTCTATCTCCACATAAATATTGGCTTGATCCAAATCTTTTGTGGCTAAGGAGAAGTTTTTAATGATTAATTATCAATCTTTCCTATATTATGGTCCACCTAAGATTTGGATATGCTTCATTTGTTGGATCATACCCTAAAATGATTTCTCAAAATAAATGGACGGAGTGGATATAAGGCACATACATCATGGTGGGCCCCACAGTCACAGATCCCACCCACATCTCCAAAATGAAAACAGGGGCAAATGTGTTAAATTAACAGATTTTAGATATTTTAGACGTTTGTTAACAAATGAGTTGCTTTAGATTCTGTACTTAATTTTCAAGCTTAGCACTTCTTTCGTACAGTTACCAAATATTTGTTCGGACTTGAGATTTAAATTTCAGATTCAGGCTTCAGACTTCAAATATAACAAACAGCCCCTAAGTAAATATCCATAGAGTACCTTCCCTTAAATTTGTTATTGGCATATTAAGTGGGCCAATGCAAGCAAAGGGGTCGGTAGCTCAGGTGGGGCGTCTCATCGTGACTTTTATGTGAAATCCACACTGACACCATGTGCGTTATCACCTATTAGGCCTAGGGCCCAATGTTGAATTTCTAATTTATATATTTTCTAACCCATTACATCACATCTTATGCATGGTTTGCATGTTTAAAAGACGCATCTAATGCATGTTTTGTGGATATAGGAATGAGAGAGAGAGAGTCCACTCAATTGACAGCTAAAAGACCATATTTAGAAGCTAGTTGACGAAGACCAAGGTGGGCCAAAGAAGGAAGAAGGAGAGAAAAGAAAGAAAGAAAGAATGAATGAAAGAGAGGAGGCTAGACCAGTCAAGACCAGGTCGGCCATGTTTTTGCCCACCTTGTGAAGTCGCTGGAACCAGGCCTGGACAGGTCCGACCGGTTAAGACTGGTTGGCCACCTCTCTGCACTCTCTAGACTATTCAAAGATAGGTCCGAGTGGTCAAGACCGGTCGACCACTTGTAAATCTGCTAAAATTCAGCAACTTTCTCAAGCAAGCTCCGAAAATCCATGCGATGCGGGAGTTCTTACGCAATTTTGAAAGATTCTGAAGTGGTGGAGCCTCTCCATTATAAAAGGACACCTAGGTTACATTCTTAAGGCATCTTAAAAGGCAAATGACTTCGTGGGAGGTGAAGAGGATCGTCATGGAGAGTCTATAACTTTTTCGAATCCGATTTTTCATGTTTTTCATTAGTTTTTCATTGTTTTTAGTTGAAGCATGATAATGCTCGGCTAGAACCTCTTAGCTAAGGCTAAGAGGTGAAGCTTATAGCTAGTTATCATGTAGAATTCGTTTGATCCAAGTCTATATCTAAAGTTTGGATTTTTAAGTTCTAGTTTGAATAAAGTTGGTAGTTTTAGATGTTTTATAAGAGTTCATGTGCTTCAGACATAGGTTCCTTGCAATTCTCTAAGATTATCATGTTTGGATTGATTAGGTTCGAATTGTAGTAATCTCTGAGCATACCATAGTCCATTGGCATGGTTGTTACTTCGAAGGCTACATATTCAAATTCTATGTACTTCATTAGAACTAGAATCTTAGTTTCTAACTTAAGTGGAGATTATTTGTGTTTGATTGTTAAATATTCCAATTAGAAGAGAGATAGAAGTTCGTATCTAGTTATGTTATGCTTGGATGTATGAATTCACATGGGACTACTACAAGTGGATCCTTGAGGCCTTAGTTCCATTAAATTACAGATTTTTACAAAAGTTATTATTTTTACTTAGTTTATGAAATTGAACTTCTAAATTATTGAATTTGGAGTTGCTAAAATAATTTAAATTGGTTAACCCTAATTCCATGTGGATCAACCTGGATCTTACCAAGATTATTACTACATCGCAAGCCTTACACTTGAGGCGAGCGAACAAGTTTTTGGCGCCGTTGCCGGGAAATCTAGATTAAATGATTATAAATTGTTTTAGTAGCCATAGAAGTAGAAGTAGTAAGGGTTTACTGTTTTCCTAAGACTAGTTTTTTGAATTTTAGAACTAACAAGGTTTGTTTTGTTTTATAGGAAGTTCTTTTAATTCAAGCAAATCGGGTACTATCCTTCCAATTTGAATTATTTCAATTTTCAATTTTTAGAATTTTTATTTTATTTTCAGATTTTGTTTTTGGACTTAGGATTAGTTTAGATTCTTGTTTGTGTGGTTTATGTCCCGTTGAGAACATGATCACACCAATCGTCTCCAAACCGAAGGTAGTTTAGTTGGACCACTCTCTGTTCATAGACGAGTCAAAAAATACGTAGAACATTGTGAAAGTTCGAGGAATATGGATCAAACACTATTAAGGAATCTTACCCCCTACTCCAACTACAAACGCAAATCAAGAGGGAGTAGGAGAGAATGAGGTGCGTAATGCTCCTCCAATGAGAGCTTTACGTGATTACCTACAACCGGCCCATATGACTACACCTTCTTGCATGGTTTTTCCAACCATAGGGGGAAACATTGATATAAGCCGGGAGTAATTCAACTTTTACCAAAGTTCCATGGGTTAGATTCTGAGAGCCCATATCTACACCTAAAAGAATTCGATGAAGTTGTTGCTACCTCGCAATACAACACTGTATCAGAGGATGTCATTAAACTTATATTGTTTCCCTTCTCATTGAAAGAAAGAGCCGAACGTTGGCTCCACTCTCTTAGACCACATTTGATAGGGACATGGATTGAGATGACCCAAGAATTCTTGAAAAAGTTCTTCCCGACCCATAAAACTAATACCCTTCGAAGATCTATAATGAACTTCATGTGAAAAAGGGATGGGTCATTCTTTCAAAGTTGAGAGAGGTTTAAGGAACTCTTACTCACTTGCCCACATCATGGATACGAAAGTTGGCGAATTATAAACTTCTTCTATGATGGACTGAATTCCAACATACACCAATTTATAGAGATGATGTGCAATGGCGAGTTCATGAGCAAAAATCCGAATGAGGCATGGGGTTACTTAGACATGTTGGCCGAGAATGCCCAATTATGGGATACCTCAGACAAGTCTAGTAACCTCAACCATCCTCAGCAAAAAGGGAAATGAGAGATTTACATATTTAAGAAAGAAGATGATGTAAACGCAAGGATAACCAACCTTACAAGAAAAGTTGGGCTATGGAACTAAGTAAAAGTAGAGTTTTTAATTAAGTCCATGTAAGTCCATTGAAAATGTATGCGGAATTTATGTCGTTAATGTACACTTTACGCAAGATTGCCCCACAATTGCCGTGTTTCTCTCATCTCTCTATTAAGTAAAAAAGAAAAGCATTATTTCATATAGTTAATAGTCAGATTTAATCATCGATTATTCTGTGTAGTGATTAATTCTAATGAAAGTTGACAACATAACCTATCATAACTATGTGAGACTTCTTTTTTTTTTTGTAGTATGGGATGCACTTCTATTTTCTAATTTTGAGCCATGCTTGTGTATAATCTCGTAAGTAAAGTCCACATGCACCACTCTCTTTCCTAGCTGACATATTGCTTTTGGACAACAATACAACTGTTCCAAAGGTGGGCTGCACGACACAAACCACGTGGGGAAAAATATAGAACTAACCCACCTACTATGTGGGCCACACCCTTACATTGGGTCATCCCATCAGTTGTACATTGATTTTGAATGTGTAGTTCTCCATATGAGCTGTGCAAATTGATTTTCACCCATGAGAGCTGTTGTTAGGGCTGTTGATGGTATGGCTGGCCTGTTGGGCTTTTGTGATTGGTCCACTTTTGGACAGGCATGAGCCTAACATTTAAAGCCCGTCAGCCCAGCCCAGCTCAAACATGAATTGGCGGGCCTGTTTAGGATTTCAAGAGCGGATTAGGTACTACCCTTGTATGTGCAAAGCTCGGAACAGACTGAGGCTCTGAGGGGTCTACCACTATTTATATTTTTATCAACACCGTTCATCCATTTCTGCATGATATTTTACCATCCAAGTTTAAAAATAAGGAGGATACAAGGCTCAAGTGGACCACACCACCTCAAGTAGCGTTGATAATAACTCCCACCGTTGAAACCTTTCTAAGGCCCGAAAATACAAATATCAGCTTGATCCAAAGCTACTACGGTTCCGTAGAAGTTTTTGATGGTGGGCGTTTAATCCCCACTATGTGGTCCACTAGAGCCTTGGATCTGCCTATTTTTTGGATTATATCAAAAATGGATGGACGGTGTTGATAAACCCACACATCACGGTGGGCCCCTCAGAGCCGCAGCCTGTTGTGAGCTCAGGACAGGTGCCGTGCATCCTCCCTAATGGGGCAAACTTAATAAACAGCCCAGATTGCATGGTCTTGCCCGGTTCGTTACCTGCCTTATTGTAGGTGTAGTTAACCTGCTTTGGTTTGTGGGTCGTGGTGGGACTGTGATGGTGGAGATGAGCATTAAGAAATTATACAGCTGGCCTTATTCAAGTAATTCAAACCAAATAATCTAGAGTGGGACGTGCCACACCATTAAAATCATGAAAATTGAGTGTGGGGTCCACTGTCATGTGCATGTTCCATCCAATCCACTTATCTGATGTTCTGCACAAGGATGAATAGATTCCTTGAAAAGAATGACATTCCAAGGCTTAAAGTAGGACACACCAAGTGAATTTTGAGTTTTTAGACATGATTTTACACCGTTTCTTATGGTATAGAGCTCTCTGAGTCTTCCAATTGGCTGACTTTTAAGATCCATGGTGAAAATGTGACCGTGTACCCGATGAACGGGGTGGATCTTATGCAAGTTTATCCCACGTCGGGATCGGTTAGGAAAAGTCAAGCCCACTAGGAACATGCTCCTGGTCCAAAAGTCTGGCTAGGTCCATTCATCAGTTAGGGCACATGCGTAGATTAAATACATCCCACTCAAGATTTCTCTTAGTATGTTCATTTTATTCTCATATATGCCTGGACCACTTAATTAATGGACAGGCGTAAATATGGGCCAGGGCATGTCTATTAAGGGCACCAACCGTCAAAAGGCCCTAATCTTTCACACGTATGGCATTTCGGCATGTGGGTCATTCCATGCAATTAGTTGTAGAACCTAAAACTCGTGCATGGGCCCAACTCATGGACCTCAAGCCCAGCCATGCTCAGCCCATAGTTGGCTAGAGTTGATCGACATCTGAGCCAGCCAATGTTTTTTAGAATCGGCGACTCGAATTGACTCGTTCAGTCTTAAGTCGAGTCTTGACTCGCACGAGTCGGGGTTGTATCCTCCTGACTCGCCCAAGTCGGGGTTACTGATGGTATTGAACAGGATCGGGTAATACTGAATCCGATCGAGTTGACTCAGACAAGTCATATGAGACTCGTCCGAGTCTTAAAACCATGGGCAATGATACATTAGAGCTGGTGGACCACAGAAATGTGGTAGAACACTCTCTCCACTGTACACGTGGCAGACGAACTTCTCAATCACCACCATCCATCTAGTGCATCCTACCGGATGTGGGTCAATCTTTAAAAATCACACACATCAAGCAATCCTATCCACGATATTATAGACTTAAACCCAGTGAATATCAACCGTTAAAAGCTTTGCTATTTAGTTTCCTTTTAATCTGTACTGATCCGATGGATAGTATCATCCTACAGATATATTTTTTCAAACCATTTTCCATCCACAGTACTGGTGATTGGATGGACGGTTACGATTGAGCGGAGGCAGGGGCTTCACTGTTTTACGGCGCTGCCATCTCATTTTCCGTCCAGTCAAACGTTGCAGGGACTTTAGATCGGTTCAGAGTCGAAATGTTGGAATTACAGAACTGCCCCAGCTAAGAAATGTTGGTGAGACGAACGGTCCAGATGCAACCATGCTAACGTAGGGTCGTAACGTCATTATTAAGTCATTAAGGCCTCTATCCTTTTCTAAAGAAAAGGCAATTCAATGCTTTGTAATCCCAACTCCCAAGATGATTAGAATAAATCCTGCAATGGAAAAGGAAAATCTTACAATAGCTTTGCCAACCACACACGTGTCCAATACAGCTCATTTATATGCCACATATGTGCCAGCATGGCAAGTGGGTCCCATTTCCTATCCATCGATGAGAATCAATGGACAACCAATGGTTTTACTGATTGCTATGTGCACTTGAGAAAGTGAAACTTTGTAGGTGCCTTCTCTACGCAGACTGATATGAGCATCAAGTGAGCCACGTGTACATAAAAGAAATGGACGGTCAGGAGCGGTCCACCAACGATACCCATAAATGAACTGTATTTGCCTATTTTTTAGGGAAGAAATACACACCTTCGGACCTTGCCTGGACTTGGATCCGGGGCGCACGTGTGTTAGCTACCACGTGTAATGTTTAAAGTGCACTCCAGCGCAATGGAGGAATGGTAGCATGCAGCCAGGCCCGCATGAAAATGAGGGTTTTTTATAGATTAAATGAATAGAAACGGAATTACAGTACATATAAATAGAAAACTAAACCATAAGTAAAGTACCAAACTTCAACTCAATCTCAAACTCCTAGAAAATGCAACTTATTATGAATAGTGAACTTATTATTTATAGAAGTCGCTCAATCCTACTAGAACTCTTGGTTTTCAGCCAAGAAAGTTATCAAATGGGCCCAACCATATTGTTCTACTAAATATTCTAAGCCTTTTTCATGTTGGGCACTAACTCTAAAACCCTACAAATCCAAAGTTATGATGGTAAAATTGAAAATAAAGTAGCCTTAATGATTGTCGATATGGTCGAATCTCGCGATTCCGACATGGGCAACCCAGGGTTAGGTGACTAAACTAGCTCGAGCTACCCAAAATGATATATTATATGTCCAGAAACTCATTCCGGATTGCGAGATACGACCAGTTTACGGTCCTAACGGTCCGGATCACTTTCGACCCCGACCGTTCTTCTTTTGATTCATCTAGGTCATGAAATAATTAGCAACCTGTTCTATATCAAATTTGGATCTTAAAATAGGTCCGATTACTTAAATGGACCAGATTTGGATTCACAGGAACATATCTGAGTTTGAGTTCGATCCGAATCCAATTAAGATCTGACTCATTGTCACCTTGCTGCATGTGTTATATTCATGCTGGCCATCAATTTTACAAATTATTTTAGGCCATCTCTCAAAATTGAGACATGTCACTCTTAGGTCGACCATACGAGTAAATAGTGGGATTTGCATCATTTTTTCTACTAAATTAAATATATTATATTATATATTTTTTAGATTTGTAATGGGGGTGGATTTAGACCCTAGATCCGACGAGAATCTGATAGTTATATGGATTTTGGATTGGAAATGGATCTGACAATTTATAAATGGATTGGATATGGATATCACCTTTTGGATCTGAGTTCTATCTACAGATATATGAACTGAGTCGGATCCAACTGGATCTGATCCAGATCCGACCCATTGAGAACCCTAATGAAAATTGTATAAGATATCCTCTCGCCGGACGCAGTTTGGTTGGTGACCCAAACTGTGAGTCAAAGCTGTGAGAGCTCCACCATGATGTATATGTTTTATCTGCGTTGTCCATTGATTTATCTAGATAAGTTTAGGGCATGAGCCCAAAAATGAGGCAGATCCAAAGCTCAAGTGGACCACTCCACAGGAGACAGTGGGGATTGAACACTTATCATTGAAAACTTCTTGGAGGTCACAAAAGTTTTGGATGAAGCTGATATTTGTTTTTTCCCTTCATCCAGGTCTATGTGACCTTATCAAAAGGTTGGAAGACAAATAAACATCACTGTGGAATCTAGGAAGGTTTCAATGGTGGACATAATTCTTCACTGTTTCCTGTGGTGTGTTCCACTTGAGCCTTGGATCTACCTCGTTTTTGGACTCGTGTCCAAAAAGTATCTTAAAAAATGGATGGAAGATGTGGATGAAACATATAAATTATGGTGGATCCCACCGAGCTTTGATACTAGCTAGCTGACAATGTGTATAAAACACATACATATAGAACTGTACACAAGTCAAGCCAGCTCGGTTTGCGCACTACTATTTGTTGCACCTCGATTCTTAAAAGGACTTCAATCCAAGCCAAGCCTTTTTCCCCTGCTCGAAATGAATTTCGAGCCGAACGTGAACTGAGCCTCACTCGATTTGGCTCGGCTAAACTGAAATCGTCCCAAACTGGCTCGATTATACTCGAAAGCTCAGTCGAGCCATCTCAAACACAAAATTCCAGCTCGATGGCCCACGAGCCAAGGTGGTCATTGGTCAAGCCTAGCTCGAATGTGGCTGAGCTAGGCTCGACTCGTGTACAGCTCTACATATACATCATGGTTAGGGCCCACAGAGTCTTGACACCAGCTAGCTGGCTGGTGTTCAGCTCACCAGCCAAACCACGTCCCTTCCTACCGGTGCAAGTGGAAGACATGTTGGAGATCTGACTAACCATCGCGCTTGTGGGCCTTAACATTGTTGGGTGATGGAGATCCAAGATTAATAAACGGGCAGAACCAGGAAATTCAAACTAACACAGCAAGGGATTGATAGGGAAAGGAATTGAGAAAAATCCCTTCTTTCAAAACCCACCCAATTAAGAAGGACAAGAGGCCTGGAGACAAGCTCTATCAAATGTCTCTTTTCAGTATTATAATTATAAAAAATAAAAATAGTTTTATAATTAGTATACTAATCATAGCTAATCTTCAAAGAATTTCAACTATCCTAATAAATTATTAAATTTCTTAATTAATTATACAAAAAAATAAAAATAAAAACCCTTAATCTAAAAATCTGAATATGACATTACCCATCACAGGATGTCTTGGATGGAGGGAATATTCCGTGTCCAAAAGATCAAGGGACTATGTTAGATCTCTCATTGCAAAAGAAAAGGTGAAAGCTGTGGTCCAAATTCTATCATTGCCAATGGCCCTTCCGCAGGGTAGCCCACCAGATCAATGGTCCATTTGAACAAGTGTCACCCAAAAGAGAGAATGTAAGTTTTGTCTCACACAGAAAAAGAGATATACTACCAACGTCCCTCTAGCTGGCTTCTTTAGGAGTCTGGCCCATTTCAACTGAACATAGGGGCCCACTAAATGGACAGTCCGAATCATTTGACCACGCAGCCAGGTGTGCCCCATCATGATAGGCTAAGGACCATAGATCTCAATCAAGGCAGGCATAACCCTCCTCTTTAAAAAAAAAAAATATAAGACCAGAAGCCCCACAGGGAAAAAAGAAAAAGAAAAAAAGAAAAAAATTACCATTTTTGGAATTCTTTAGGCGATTTTTGCCGCGTAATTATTACGTTAAAAGGTGAGGATGATATCCCAAAAGAAAAAGCGGGAGAAGGCATGCAAAAAACAAAATAAAGGGCCACGTCCAAATCTCCCCGGTTTTCCCTTCCTCATCACGACTTGGTCTTTACCAACCTGCTAAAGCTAATCGAATCCCTTCCTCTGATTTTCCACCTCTTTCGGTTTTGGCCCACTTATACTCATCCTTCAATCAACGGTTGGATGGTGATTTAAACAGTGTCTGTTTGGACCCAAAGGATGAGCCCACCAATTGTACCGTTGGGATCTTCTGATCGGTTTTGATTTTTCACTGTGGCTCATCCATGGTGGGGCCCACTGTTTGAACAGTCTCGATTATATGTGGTGGGGAGAATCTTATCACCATCCTTTCAGTGATGGGAAGTGTGGCTATATATGATACTGCCCCGTCATAAAATAGCGAAGCAACTGGGGGCTATGTTTAGAGAAGTGCTGCGTGTCGTATGTCTGCAAGATCGGAGCCGCTCATCTTCACAAATGTACATTAGATTTTGCTGCATTTCTTTAAATCTTAACCGTTCATTTATTTTTGACACGTGGTCTATAAGATCGCATAAACCGTATTTGTGATATATGGTACCTGATCATGTGGACAAGATGAGAGGCTCCGATCTTGAACACGTGTTACTCGTCCACATGTAACGCGATTGCAATTTTTAAAATTGCAATCGAGAGAGATCACTCAGTATGGCTGTAAATGGGTCAGTGGACCCGATGGGGTACCTGGACCCAACCCATTTAGTCCCGATCCATACTCATACAGATCTGCGTCCAAGAACAGACCCAGTTGCTAAATGGGTCTGGGTCTGGTTTTCTTTATATTAGGCCTGGCCAAACTCAACCTGACCCAACCCAACCCAACCCAACCCAACCCAACCCGAACCCGAACCCATTTAGTAAGTGGGCGGGTTTGGTCTATGTTTCAACAAACTCGTCCAAACCCAATTTTAAGCCTTATAAAATGCTTGTATACTTGATCTAGATTTGAACCCATTATACCCGACTCATTTATAAATGGGTCTGGGTGGATCTCCCTCTATTTGACCCGGACTCATTTATATATGGGCCTAATGGATTGACTTGGACCGGGCTCGGACCCACCTATTTAGTAAAAAAGCCTAGGTCTAAAATTTAGACTCAAACCCGTTTAGTAAATGAACAGGTCTGGTTTTGGCTAAACCCGCCCCGACCCGACCATTTACAGCCGACACTCAGCATTCCTATTGTCAACTAATTTTCTCATAGCCATTAGAAGAGCTTTGCAAAGCTTACACACGCGTACAAATCGGCAAATGTACATGCCACCATATGTGCTAGTGTAGTGGACGGATGCAATAACCATGCCATCCATCAGAATTGTACCACTATGAAGATTCCTTAACCGAAGAATCAGATTGGATCCACCACTCATGTGGGCCACAACTACCTAAGAAAGTGTACGGTTGTGAAAAACTATGAGTTCCAGATGATGGATGGCTTGGATATTGCATTTGTATTCCACGCTGGTATATATGCTGGCGTGTGCATTAGCAGACTTGTACACGTGTGAGGGTTTAGCAATCGTTTCGTGAGAAATTGACCGGAGGATGATAAGATTCCCCTATAGCGAGCTTAGCTAAGGGCGGTAAACCCCTGATAACTGTCGCGAATTAGTAACCAGTGTATATCGCAGCCCAATGGACCCACATGCTGAGTTGTAAGATGATCGGAACCGTCCATCTTGTGAAAAGTGTTTCATTAGGAAAATATAAGAATTGCATTCTGAAACATTGGTTTTGATCATCACTATCTGTAGATGAATTTAGAACAATGAAAGGAAAATTGTAGTGGCTGTCATTCAAGTCTAAATATCAAAGGCTAGGATCATCTGAAGCTTGATCATGGGAAAATAGCCTATTTAGAGTAGTAATTAGAGAATATGGACGGCTCAAATCACCGAAAGCATCTCATCATGTGGGTCCTAGTAGGTGGCGACGCAGCGTCTCGACAGGGCCAAAACGTACGGAAGGTTTTCTATTCTCCGCAGAGTAATTAGTCATCTGATTGTGAACTCCAACAAAAATATAACACGTGGCGCGAAGGTAACCATCCGACCTTTTTAATATTGTTGGATCGCCCATGGCTGAGAAACTTGACTGATTTGATGATCTCAACCGTTCAATATGTGAATTACAAATTGATAATATCAACAACCAGCATATTGACTGTAATGCTCCAGTAAGATGATCTAGTCCACCAAATTAATATATATATATATAGTGGTCCATCCATGATGGGCCACACGTGATGAACCGTGCAGATATCATGGACAGTTATGCCACATGTCCCATTTGAGTGCAGCGCATCAGATAAAGAAAAAATGGTGTCAATGGTGTCAAAGGCCTCTCTCTCTCTCTCTCTCACCCTGACATCTCATATGAGCAAAGGCAAAAACAATAAAAGGAAAAGGTAATTTTAGAAGGGTGGAAGAGGCGATGAATGGAAAAGAGCAGCCAATGGGAAATTTGGAGAAGATGGGAACTTGGAAGAGAAGACTTTGGAGTATTTTGAGAGAGAGAAAGAGAGAGAGAGAGAACCTATGGGCTTCCAGAAAACGTTTGTCTGAGAATCTATAAAAGAGAAAGTGAAAAATAACTCAAAGACAAGGGACTTTGAATCCTTTTATATAAGATCATCATAATGGTGTTTCTGATAACAAAGGGAGAGCTCTTCTTTGGAGGGAAGAAGAAGAAGAAGAGAGCTAGAGAGAGAGAGAGAGAGAGAGAGAGAGAGAGAGAGAGAGAGGTTGGAGGAGATGGCACCCGTCGGATTACCACCAGGTTTCAGGTTCCATCCCACCGATGAAGAGCTCGTAAATTACTATCTAAAGAGGAAAATCCATGGCCTCAAGATAGAGCTTGACATCATTCCTGAAGTTGATCTTTACAAATGTGAACCTTGGGAATTAGCAGGTCCTCTCTCTCTCTCTCTCTCTCTCTCTCTCTCTCTCTCTCTCTCTCTCTCTCTCTCTCTCTCTCTCTCTCTCTCCCTCTCTCCCTATGTGTGTGTGTGTGTGTGTTTCGGAATCTTTGGTTTAAGATGTTAAGGTTGTTCTTCTTGGGAATTGATATTTACATCCACCCTCATTGATTTGCATGAACCCATTTACCATTTTCTTGTATTGGAAGTGTGCAATTTCAATTACAAAAATGTGAAATGGGTGCAAGCAAATCAATGAGGGCTACACTAAATAGTGCGTTCCTTCTTATTTCCTACTAATATATAGGCATTCTTTAATTTTTGAGATTAGGGTTTTTTGAGAACTGAATTGTGTTAAAACTCCCATTTTAATGTCTCCTTTTTATAGTTTGTGATTGTTCTTCGTGGCAGATAAATCGTTCTTACCGAGTAGAGATCCCGAGTGGTATTTTTTTGGTCCACGGGATCGGAAATATCCTAATGGATTTAGAACAAACCGTGCAACTCGAGCCGGATACTGGAAATCTACAGGGAAGGATCGTCGAGTTAGCTATCAGAATCGGGCCATCGGTATGAAGAAGACATTGGTTTACTACAGAGGTAGAGCTCCTCAGGGAATCAGAACGGACTGGGTGATGCATGAATACCGCCTTGACGATAAGGAATGCGAGGACACCATGGGACTTCAGGTTCTTCATCCATCACTATCCTCATCATCATCATATTTGTAGATATAAATAGAGTGGGCCCCACAGTGAACATTATCATTGATCACTGTGGGGCCTACTCTATTGAAAATACTATACACCATTATTCAGTGTATAACTGGATGCACAGACACCCATTCCTGAAAGGATCTTGAGATAGAAAAACTGCCTGAATATGATGCTACATTGTCTCAGATCATTTAGGGAATGGACTGTATGTGAGTGACACAAAACGTGTTTAGTGTAGAGATTTGATTGGATCCATGGCACAATTTGAACGAACGATATAAGAACTGCTGATCTGGTGGACCACAATGTGAATTATGATAGATTGATAGTCATGGCAGCAGACTATCTTGTCCATCAAATTGTAGCTGAGCAATGGTACCCATTCAATGGGTGGAAACTGCACCGATTCAATGGCTGGCATTTTCTTATCACGTTACTTTCTGTGGGGTTTTCGATTGTGCACTTATGGGCTATTAGTTCAATGGTGGTAATTGCCCTGATCATGTGCTACATGCACTTCAGTTTTGCAAGTGTGAACCATGATTGTTGTTAGCGGGCGCGACTTGGGTGAGACCCCGGAACCAGCATTGTGGGTGGGACCCTGACCGTAGGAGCCCACCTCTGTGTATGAATTGGATATCCATGCTGTTCATCTTCTTTTAAGGCTTATTTTATCCCAAGGTACCAAAAATGTAGCAGAAGAAAATTTTGGGTGGACCACACCATAAGAAACAATGGTTAATAATCATTAAAAACCTTTTGTGAACCACAAAAGCTTTCTATCAAGCTTATATTTGTATTTTCCTTTCTTCCCTCCTACGTGACCTTATCAACCGATAGGATGGTCAATAAACATTACGGTAGACTCCAGGAAGTTTTTAATGGTAGGTGTTCAATGAGCACTGCTTCCTGTGGTGTGGTCCACCTAAAATTTGTATGCACTTCATTTTTGAGACAACATCCTAAAATAATCGGAAAAAACAGATGGACAGTATGGATATACAACGAATGCATCCAGGTGATTCCTAGGCATAGGGTCCCACCCACATTGCTGTTCCCGGGTCTCACCCGCCCGTTGTTAGCGGTGCTGATATTACTACCACTAAATTGTTTTGGGCTGATATTACTAACTAGCAAGTAGGCCTGAAACAAGCAACAGTATTTTCTCCTTAACTAAGGAAGGTGTAGGTTAATCCAATGGCACCACATAAACATTTCCATAATGTTTTTTATTAGCGTCAATTGCCATTTAGAAGGTTGGATCAACCCTCTTAATTAACTTATAAGATCTGTTAAGTTCCATCAATCCAGATCGACCAACTACAGGGCCGCCTGATGCATGGACAACTATCAAAATAAAATAAAATTTGTTGCAAACGGCTATGCGTAACAGTTGCATCTACTTTTTTGGTGCCAATCTGTGCCGTGTTTGGGTCATATATAGCTCATCTTAGAGACAAATTGGACGGTTTGGATCCATCTCCAGATGTACCAATCAAGGGAGTGTGAGCTTGACACCATCTAGCAAATCAAAGCCGTACATCCGGACGTACACTTATCCTAAGTCTTACAGGAGGATAGGGGAGTTATTTGATACTCTGGTTGCACATGACGCTTGATACACAAGCATGTAGAAATGATACACTTCACCTATATTACCTCAAATTAAACTGACTAAATTGTGAAACTCACTGTGGATAAAATATTACAGTCTAAAAATTAAATTGGTTGAACAAATACTAACCTATGTTTTGTGGACATTTGTTTTTTTTATAAATGTCCATCAATCTAACAGGTTTTTTTTTTTTTTTTTAATTGTAATTGCTAATGACACGTCCAAACTGGTTGCCAAAATTTAGGCAGTTAGTATGAATTAATTGTATGCAATTTCTCACTAATTTCTTACTGCCTATGTATCATCCATCATACTCTGCCAGAGTATCAACTACCAGCTATTAACTCACTCCACCAGTTAAGTAGGCACGTCCCCATGGCCTATAGACTGACTTTGGAAAAACAAAGAGATCATAGGAGCAATCCCTGGAAGGTGTGTGTTACGCACCATCCGTATAATAGAAGGGAGGCTTTTGGTAGTAATATGCGGGTTGGGAACGTGGGTTATGCATGACGTGCATGGAAAGTTAGGGCTTTTTCCCTTTTTCTCATCTACACATATTCTTTGCTTGTCCTGGTGTTGGACGATCCACCTCTTATTCAGGGGCTTTATTTTACTTTCAGCTATTCTAATGAGACAAAAGTACAATTCCATATGACTCTATAGATAGTAACATTCGTTTCACTTCTTTTGGATTAGAATAATATGGCGTGTGTCATGTATACACAGTGCCATTCCTATCATTACTTTTTTATATTATTATTATTATAAAAATAGGTTTGTAAGTGGCATTGAGCGTACTCTTAGTATGCATCATCATCAAACATGTAAACACAAAAGCATAGATAGATATACTTTCTATCATGTATGATGGTGTCTCTTGCTTTCACTTTATTCCTGAAATCCCACATCTCCCATCATGAGAACAACTAATATTCTCTCTCTCTCTCTCTCTCTCTCTCTCTCTCTCATCATGAGAACAAACAATTGATATTTTGCACATGTGGGGCCCATGGTCCTGCAATCGATGCAGTTAATCTAACGGAAGCCAAGGGATGCTAAGAAACATCTCCCAGATTGAAGCATCTAACCATTCAATCAGTGGCCTAGAAAAAGATCATCCATGTTCAATGGAAGGAAGGCCAATGATAGAAGGGCTAGGATCTTCCAATATGGTAAATTTTTAGAGCTTTCCCCATCCAAAGTGAGGTCCATCAGATCAATGGTGTGGATTGCCAAACCATGGCCCCACATTTTACTAAATTGGGGCATCATCAAATAGTTCGTTTGCTTAACTTAAGAAGTTCAAATTTCTTCTCCTCTAACACACATCCACCTTACCCAACAGTACTTACACTATCCCTCATACCATTGACTGATCATGGGCCAAAATTGCAATGACTGGACAATCCTAACAATTTAAAAGATGGTAGTTCGGTACGACACTTTTTATATTATCATGATTATTTGATCATTATGATCTTTAGTCTATGGTTTTTATATCGAGCCTTATGATGAGTAGACGGCTTGGATCATCATAAAACAAGAGACATGTGGATGGAGTGGATCCCTCTCTTTTTCCCCCCTTAGTAAGGCTTACAAAGGTAAGACAAACCAGGGATTCGTAACCCCGGATCACTCACGCTCTCTGCCAGCTCTACTAACTAGCCGGAGACATTCCCTCCCAATTTATACATATCTATATGAGAAATGCTCCAGTGCTCCCAGAGCACTATGAATATCCAGTCCATTGATCTACACTGTTCATTAGGTCCAACCCAAATTTCATGGGCTTCCATGAAAATATCACACCAATCTGACAAACATTAACCATTTGATTAGTGGCCCTAAATACGGACGTCAAGATCATTCACACAAATAGGTTGAAGCAACTAATTGATCCATCTACTAATTATTAGATAATTGAATCATCAGATCAGTGTGTTTTTTGCATGGTAGCCAATGAATGTGTAATAAATTTAAAGGGAAAGTTCAGATCGATTGATTGTACTGTCCAAGTGAACCCATCGACACAACTAGGAGCACTGTAACTTATAGTGTGCACTGAGAGCACTGGAGTATCTCTCTTATTTTGTTGGTGAGATATTTAGACTAACCACCTTGTTTTTCTTGTAGGATTCATATGCATTATGTCGTGTATTCAAGAAGAATGGGCCATGTACAGAAATAGAAGAGCAAGGTCAATGTAGCATATCATTACTAGAGTCCTCTCAAGGGATTATCAATGACTATGAAACCATGTCGCCTGATGTACCCGTTGGGTCATCATCATGCATGGATGAAGATGATAAAGATGATGCATGGATGCAATTCATCACAGAGGATGCATGGTGTTCCGCTGGTGCATCCACTGGTGGCGATGACTCGGGATGCATGGCTTTCGCTAATTAAAAGGAAAGCATGTCATGATTTGGATATAAACTTGCTGTAATAAAGGACAATTTTTAAGAAGTTGGTTCAAAAAAAAAATTAAAATTTTCATATTTAGGTCACATCTAATTGTACGTGGCACTGTATCAGACGGTCGTGATGTGTCGCGTTCAGGTGGTTCCGGCTCTTAGATGGATCTGCAGGGTTTGGTTTGGCCTTTCCTTTAAGGCTGTTTGGGTGTATTTTGTGGAATAATAACGTAAGTGATTTTGTACAAAGTGTATGGCAAATTGCTCACATTCATGTACTGGGGCATTTGGGAATAATGTAAAACTACAAAAGGTATTTTGTGGGAACATCAGTAATGCTTTGTATTTTCGCTAGGTTTGGATTCCTCCTCCTATTGTCTTGAAGATTTTTCTACAACTCGACTAGCTAGGCCATCCATGAGGCTGTAAGTTTCCCAATTTTCTGTTTGAGAATTGGGGCAAGGATTTGTTAAATGCATAGATTTCAAAATCTCCTATGTTTACAGATTTGGGGAAAAGTCAAATCCCTGAAAAAAAATTAAAGACTTGGCAAATCATAAAAAAACAAGAGACTCATAAAAGAAGAAAGAAAGTTATTTCCATGCAATAAATCCTCCACAAATCTATGAATTTGTAGTTTGATTCTCAAACAATAAACTTTGGTATTTGTCAAATCCAAATCCAATACAAATCCATGAATTTACCATATTCACGTTCTCATTTCGTTGATCCAAAACAAGGCCCTATGGTATAAACGAATGAGTTTTTTGCATATCTTACTAAGTTGTGGGTAATTCATCTGCTGTACACATAGGACACATGCATGCCAATCCAAACCATACAACCTATGGCCCAGGATGGCTTATATCCCAAACATCACATCGACCAGCTGGTCTTAGCCATCTGCTTTCACCTATTCAATTTGGACCTCTGGCCATTTTCTTTTTAACCATCCGATTTCCAGCTGATCATGTTCTAACCAAAATATTAGCCAAATTAGGCACATATGTGGATGCAATGTATGTACCTATACAGGTTTGTAAATATAAATCATGTTTGTGTCTGATGATTTTATGTGCATACTACGTACACATCACACATATGATAGTGCCTTGAATGTGTGAAAAGCATAGATTGGAACAAACCAATTTTCAAATTCCTTCTATAAACATATAAATCCCTGGAACCCTAATCAGTTAAGCATGAAATGAGTACCCCACTTCATTAAAACAATGCTACTAACATTTTCACAGCCACCCAAACATTGTGTTTGGTAGGCCAAATCCTTGTTTAATCAATACAACTATTACAAGTTTAAGAACATACAACCTAATCAATTCTTTCCTATATACCACAATAGAATAAATAAGAAAAAAATGGAAAATAATGAAATTGCTCTTTGATCATGTAGAGAGCAATAAATAATGGTGAATCCCAAAGGCATAGACAGCTAAGACAACAGTGAAGAGAGGCCATTTACTATTCAAAATTATATTGGAAATGCTTCTCCCACTAAAACTGGTGAAACAAGCACTACTCTTCTTATCACTCCATTCAATCCTCTCCAATTTCTTCACTATCTTTTCCTCATCAAAGCAATTCCCCTTTCTTCTCTCATCCACTGATTCATCACTTGGGTCACTTGAAGAAAGATTAGCCCTTGAACAATCATGCACTGAAATCCCCCCAAGATAAATGCAAGATGTGAGTAGAAGTGCAATTACACTAACGATGGTGCGCAATGTCACATTCACCAGGCACGACTCCTTCCATGGTCCCATAGAGTTCTTGATCCCCATGAATTTATTTCTAGCAATTGCCTTGAATTTGCTAAAAAACGAATCGCCATCTCGACCTTTTCTCTCTGCTTCAGATTTTGGCAGCCCTACAATGTTATCTGTCGCGGACGGGTTCAAATGGAAACTAACCATCTTTGATGGCTCGATGTGATGAAAGAATGTCTCAGCTACGTTGCAGCTCGACACGAACAGTCCATGGTTGAATTCAACATTCGAATAAGTGTCAAAAGCCGACATGGCGGCGAAACTGTCGAGGTCACTGTGTTCTTGGAAGATCCCATTTGGGTTTTCATTGATGAATTCAAGTGGGAACTCATCTGATTCATATTCTAAGCAATTGGGTTTTTCTTCAATGTCACTGAAGTTGTTGAAATCATCATGCTTGAGTCCTCCTGTGATTATGACTCTTGAGTCAATGGTATGATCTAAAGGGGTGGTCAAAATAAACAGGAAAGAAAGAAAGGAAAAGGAGGAGAAGAAAGAAGAAAGAAGAAAGAAGAGAGATTGGTTGAATGACATAGATACCTTTGATGGTGTTTGATTCCTCTCTTCTTTGGAAATCTGAGATGCTTTCAATCGGCAGTGTCTTCATTTCTTCAGATGTAGTCTGTAATAGTCCCACCAGTCAAAGGGGTGTTCCCTCTTTCTATATAAAATCACAATAGAAGCCAATTCACACTCACTTTTTTGAACGAATCACCCTCATTTTGCTATTTTTGGCAGTGCAACGGTGCTAGTCTATACTATTCTATTGCCAAAGTAGAAAAGAGGGTGTATCGATCAATCAGATTGGCGTGGATGTTTGGGATTCTTTTGTGAATAATAATTAAAAAAAAAAGAGTACCACTTGCTCACCTGCGCACTTCTGGTGAGAGACGCTCATGAGCACTTTTTCATGACTCATTGTACGTGATGTGAGCTCAAAATCTGAGCCGTCCATGTCATGAAGCACCCCAAATAACCCTTAGGTTCCATCTTTCAACTTGTTCCAGAACTTTGGTGGACCATGAAAGAAGGAAACAGTTTCCTCCCTTGATTTGCCTCTTGCTTTCTGCTGCGGCCCACCAGAGTTTTGGATCAGATTGAAAGATGGGCCCTAGGGATTTTTTGGGGTGCTGCATCACATGGACGGCTTCAGATTTTAAGCTCACATCACGTGCAATAAGCCATGAAAAAGTGCTCATGAGTTTCTCGTGACTCACGAGAAGTGCGCAGGTGAGCATTCCTCACCACTTGCATCCTAAATAATTAAATTGGAATTTTGGGATCCGGGGCTTTGGTGGATCCACGACTGCGTGGCCCACTATGATGTATGTTTCTTATATCCATGCCGTCCATCCGTTTTGTCAGATTATTTTAGTAAATGAGACGAAAAAACGCAGCAGATCCAAAATCCAAGGTGGACCACACCACTGGAAACAGTGATGATTTACCGTTAAAAACTTCTCGGTGCAACAAAAGTTTTGGATCAAGCTGATATTTGTGTGGTCCTCTCATCGAAAGCTCTTCGTGACTTTATCAACAGGTTGGATGGCAAACAAACATTCCTGTGGAACTCAGGAAGTTTTTTAATGGTGGGTGTTCAATCACCACTGTTTCCCGTGGTGTGGTCCACTTGAGATTTGGATCTGCTGCAATTTTGGGCTCATACACTTAAATTATATTACGAAACGGATGGACAACGTGGATATAATAAAAATACATCAAGGTGGACCTCACAGTCAGAGATCCATCAACCTCGAAGCCCCCTCCAACTTTTTTAGGGAATGGGCGCCTAATTAATGTGCGATCATTGGAGATGAAATTCAATCCCAGATGTGTGCAATGTAGGTTTTTTTTTTTTTTTTTTTTCCTGTCAGTCATGCAACACACTCACCCAGTCAGTCTAAAGCAATGAAGTTGGCTGTTGGTACAATCCTCTCATGACAAAGAGTCAAGCCCATGTACAATGCGTGATCTGAGCCTTTCAAGACCTTGACCGCAGGCTATCAAGGGCAATGTAAATCTTAGCCCCAACAGGGCGCGGATTTACTGCGAAAGCCTTGCGCAGGAATTCCTGCCTACGCTGGGAATCAAGGTGGGCCGAAAGTGATGTTTTTTTCTAAATCCACCTCGTCCATTCGTTTTGATAGCTCATTTAGGACATCAGAACAAAAATGAACCGGATCCAAAGACTCAATTGGGCTGAAAACGTGAGGATTGAACGTCCACAGTTGAAATATTTGTGGAGCCACAAGAGTTTTGAATCAGGATAATATTTGTGTCTCCAGTTCATCCCAGTAGTAGTGACGTTATGAACGGTATGGATGTCATATAAACATCACTGTGAACCCCAGCGAGGTTTCAACGGTAGTAATTTACCTACCCACCTTTTCCATTAGTGAGACCCATTTGAACCTTGGATCCGGTTCATTTTTGTTCTAACGTCCTAAAATGAGCTCTCAAAACGGATGGACAGGGTGGATTTATCAAAAAAATCACTTTCGGCCCACCTTGGTTCCCAGCGCAGGACCTTCCTGCGCAAGGCTTTCACAAGAAATCCGCGCCCGCCCCCAACAAGGGTTGCATCACACCAGCTGGTGATCCTAACCTCTATGTTGAGACAGACTCGCCAATGTCTATTGATTCTGATGGAGTGGCCCACTTGATGATTGGAACGGCCTGATTTTTGTGCCAAGTAATCTTCAAGGTGGGGCCTACCTATTTCACGGTACTGATTACTTACATAAGTGGTTGGTTGGCGGGAAAGATGTTATATGGTACTACAAAAAGTTGTCGTACCTTGTAATAGGATATCGGTTCTCAATAGAAATGGCGAGAGCAACGACATTTGAACACCGTGGCAGACATGTACAAGATCAGCACCATTCATCTGGATGCCCTCTTCATATGAGTGTGATGGCCCATAAATAAGCCAATCAGACAATCTTCACCACTACATAATTGGGAATGGCCCAAGAAATAAGCCCATCAGAGCTTCTTAACCACTAGATTAAAAGAGGATTAAAAAATACACGGTGGTATTATTTTCCTCAAATCAAGCAGCTAGGATTGTCCGACTAGCTTGATTTTTTGGGCCATGATCCATCCATGGTGTGGCCCACTGGGGAACGGTCCAGATCCTTTGACATGTCTGGAAAGTGTTCCGTTGGAACTCTTGTGGAATAAGGTGTGAAATGATGGTATGCGTTCCTAAATGCAGGGGCATTTCGGTTCAATTTCAAGAAATAAAAAAATAAAATAAAATAAAAAGCTTCTATTCCCGATTTACCCTTGTCTGTGACTTGGCGGAATTGAGTCAGACCCAGGGTCCAGTTTTCAAGCAACTCGGCTCGAAATCCTACCGAGTCAAGTTGACTCGTCCGAGTTTCGAGTCGACCAAGCGAGTTTTAGAACTATGCTATGCAAAAACTAAACGAAGACTGCAAACACTACGTAGAAAAGAAAGAAAGAGCCTTTTGAACTCACCGTCTCCAGATTTTTATCTGACATTTTTGCCCTTCTCAGGTTCTCCACCATCTTTTCTTCCTTAAACTCCACTTCCAAATCACCGATATCGACGAACCTCGCCTGCTCTTCTTCAAGTCCACACAATTTCTCTATGAATCTCGACGAACCCATGTCTCCAATTTGACAATGCTGAATTTCTTCAGTCCTTCCACCGATTCCTAGCAGAGATAGAGGAGCAAATTCATCCAAACAAGGATAACTTCCTGTCCACATGTCCTGATAATTGGGTTTAAGCTCTTGAGAGGCGCAAGCAACCGATAGAAATTCCGGTAAAGCGTCGTTTTCATTCATGTCGGCGTGTCCGGAATACGGAAATTTCGAGTCTGCAAGATTGAATTGAGAGAAATCCTCCATTGAGAGTCGATTCTGCAACCTCGCGCACTCTAGTGCTACGCCCACCTGCAACCAAAATTTAGACGATGACATTTTGAGAATGTTCAGGGGTATTTTAGTCACTTTAAAAATGAGGAGAACTTTGATTCTCTGGCAGAGTGTGATGGATGATACGCAGGAACTTTTAATTTATTTAGAAATTGCATACGTGCATGGCATAGAAGTCAGTCAAATTAGACTGTCAAAGTTATGGGTGCCAGTTTAGATGTGTCTTGGACCAAAAATTATATCTATTTGATTATTAGAGTATCGGATTAGTGAACATTCACTGGACAGTTAAGACTGAAAATTATCCAAAGGTCTGAATTCAACGAATAATTGTACATTCATCAGGGGTTAGCTTTGTTTAACCAATCTGGTTTTGGAATTGTTGACTCAGTAGCTATGAATTCCACAATTTAGTCGGTTTTATTTGAGTTTATGAATGCCACGTGTGTATTAATTAGTGCTGAGTATTAAGCATTATACTCTGCCAGAGTATCAAATAACTCTACCTTAAAACTTAATGGGTAACTTGGTCTTTTTTGTTTTTGGCAAATTCAAATTGTTAAGGGGCATGTGGTTTATGGGGAATAGTATGTATAGTATTCTCGGCCATCGGTCTGTCTGTGCAAGTTGAGCCCATGATTCCTAATCCAGACCATTGATCTGATGGGCCTTACCATGGATGGACCATAACCCAAGAATCTCAGTGCGAAAATCCTAGCCCTTCAAACTATGGTGATACGGAAAATGTGCGGAATTCATGGTGTGGATGGTTTTTTGAAGTGGCCACCATGCTGCTTATCATGGAAAAAAAAAAAAAAAAAAATTTGCTACACCCACGCGTTAGCTACGCTAGCTACACGGGGTGTAGCAATGACCCCACCATGATGTATTTATTGTATCCACGCCGTCCATCCATTTGGAGAGATCATTTTAGGGTATGATACCAAAAATTCGACAGATCTGAAGCTTAAACGACCTCCAATAATTTTTTAATGGTTGGCATTCAATCCCCATTATTTTCTGTGATGGGTCCACTTAAGCTTTGGATTTACCTCATTTTTGGTGTCATGCCCTAAAATGCTCTCGCCAAAAGGATGGACGGTATGGATACAACAAATACATCATGGTGGGATCATTGCTACACCCGGCGTAGCTAGCGTAGCAACTAAAAGAACGTAATGGTCTTGCTATATTTACGAAAATACCCTTGGAGGACCTGGTGCAACTCTAATAACTCATACAATCGATATGACACTGCTCCGACTTTCATTCAAACGTGTAACATACATCAGGGCCGTTCAAAAGGTTAGCTCCACTATGAAGATCATCTGGAGAAAAATCAATCCATTCCACTCATCAGGTGGACCAACATGATAAGCGGACCATCTGTGCATTTATCCGATGGTGTATAACCCACCTGATGAGTGGATTTTCCTGATTTTCAGAGCAATTGATCTTCATAGTGGGCCCCACCTTTTTCACGGTGCCGATGTCCTGTGGACATGATACATCAGTAGTAAAGCATGCCTGACATGGATTGTATGGGATTGTTTCCCCATATCTCCTTTCATACCTTCAAATTTAGCTTAACATTCTCTAAACTAGAGACTTCAATCCTAAACTTACTAATCAGTAATTAGAGAAATTTAAGCTTTGAATCCAATGATAAAAGAATCCATTATCACACATAATGATTCAAGCGGTAAGGCCCCCCATCAATGAAGTAGCAAGTTAGATCATAGCATACATTGTCATGTAATGACATGAAATGTTACCTTAGATGGTAGATATCCATGGCTTCCAAGGTCCTGAAATGGTGAATCTGTGGGGCCCAGAAGTTCTTCAGCTAGAAATTGCATCCATTTCCCATCACTTTGAGCATTGGCATCCAACGGTGCTCCTTGAAACATGTCTGATGGGCACATATCTAATTGGAAAGGATAGCCAATGCTGTCCATGTCTTCTCCTCTTCCATCATAAGAGAGATCAATGGTGGATGAATGGTCATGTGGCATCCAATGCGAGCCGCGATCAGATGTAGCATTGAGTGGATTTGAGATCTTAAGGCCGGTCAAGCTCTTCTTAAACACACGACATAGTGCATAAGCGTCCTACAAATAACATCTATTTGATTAGACATGGGCTTTTGCTCAATGATAATGAAAGATTATGACATTCCAGCCATGCAAAAGATAGGTCAGACCAAATCAGGGCCATCCTACTAATTAGGTGGACCATACATGTGTATTAACTCAGACCATTGATCAGATTTCCATTGATTTTGACAGTGTGGCCCCCCAGTGAGTAGGCCAGAATGATTTTCTCTGCAGGTGAACATTATGGTGTGGCCCATCTTTTGTACAGATAGGATGTATGACATAAGAATCCGGATCCTCTGTTGAATCCGAGCAGAGAACCTCTGCTGCTGCTGCTCTGATTGGCCCAGCTCATCCTGATTGTGTCAGAGCAGTTTAGCTCTGACACAGTCAGGCTGACCTGGACCAATCAGAGAAGCGACGAGCAGGATTTCTCAGCTGGGTTTCAACAGAGGATCCGTACTCATTACATAAATGACACGTTGATGGGAAAGACACAACAGTGCCCATAAGCAAACATTTCTCATTAGAAGAGAAGAAGGATTATTAGAACAAAGAATACATTAATTAGAACTTATAACTAAAATCAAGGGGGGAGAAGAGAAGGAGAGAATTGCACCTGCAAGCCTGAGGGAGTTTCACATTCTTTTTCGTCGAGTCGGTACTCATGCATGACCCAGTCGGTTCGAGTCCCGTGAGGGGCCCTTCCTCTATAGTAAACCAATGTCTTCTTCATGCCCACCGCACGAGTCTGAGACCTCACATTTCGGTCCTTTCCGGTCGCCTTCCAGTAGCCAGATCGAGTTGCACGGTTAGTCCTGGAGCCGTTGGGGTATTTTCGATCTCTAGGGCTGAAGAAATACCACTCAAGATCTTTGCTTGGTAAGAATGATTTCTCTGTGACAGAATGCAGTTCACCATATTCATTAAGATGATCACCATGGTCATGGACATGGTGAAATGATGATCATGAAATAAATGGTTGTGATCATGACCAAACAACGAAAAAGATGACCATATTCATCAAAGTGATTGTCATGCCATGGACGTGGTGGAATGATGATCATGAAATCGATGCCTGTGATCGTGACCCAACGACAACAATGATAATGTTCAATGGTGGCGATACTCATAGTAAATTGGAATGTTTGAAAATGATAGATAACTTTCTTGGGTTTGTTCAAGGCTGTTATTTAAAATAAACCATAAAGCCCTAGGAATGCTATTCGAGACCAGCAAAGGACCATGTTTTGTGGAGCTCTTACATATCTTGGAGACCATGCAGCTTCTCTTTTGACTCTGGGTCTCTCCTGCCATTTCGTTTTTTACCCTGTTGAACTCCATTTATATATAATACTATTTGATTAAGGTCTCAAAAAATAAAATCTATGTTCATGTGTAGCTGCATGGGCTACTATCTTGATCATTTAAAAAAAAAAAAAAATTTGTAGCTATTCTTTTTAAACCAAGAAAATTCATTGAAGTAGATTTTCAAAAAGAGCAACAACAACTTTAAGAACAACAAGAGGCTAGAAGTTCATAGGGTTATTCTATCACTGTTTTTAATATTACAAGGTTACCTTTCACGTGATTTTTTTTTTTTTTTTAAATCCAAGGTGTTTCTTTTGCTTGGTTACAGTGCAAACGAGTTGTGTGGGCCCTAGTATGATGTGTTCATGATATCCACGCCAACAATCATGCACCCTCCCTCATTTGGCCATGAGCCCAAAAATCAGGCCAACCATGAGTCATATGTGCCACATAAGCAGGAACAATTAGAAGGGGAAAAGCATACCTTGTGAAGGGTTCCCTATATATGTTGTGACCCACCTAATTCATGGATTGGCATTTTTTTTTTTACCCATGGCAAAACATGGGAGGGCCTGCATGATGGTTAAAGTGCATGTCATCAACACATCATGGTGGGGCCCACAGAGGTAGTTTGCACCGCAATTGTGATGAAAACATTTGCATTTGATCATTTTCTGTTGTTCATTGAAGGAGGAGAATAGTGGAGGCTATAGACAGTACTTTCTCCTCATCTTAATTAGTACAATATCAATAGGCATTAACCCCAGATTCACACGCCAAATTGCTTGTGCGACAATGATAATGATCCTTCGAGGATTGGAATGTTATTTCATTTGGATAGATTACAAACATATGTGATCTAAATATCATGTCCCTTGCTACTACAATTTCTCTTATAATTAGTTCTAATTATAATGATAATACAACCAACGATGGTGCATAACAATGACCATGATGATGATGATGATGATACCTGGTAAATCCCAAGGCTCGCATTTGTAGAGATCGACTTCGGGGATGATCTCCAACTCAATCTTTCGGCCGTTGATCTTTCTCTTGAGGTAGTAGATCACAAGTTCTTCATCGGTTGGATGGAAACGGAAGCCGGGAGGCAATGTCACTGGTGCCATTTCCTTTAGACCTTGACCAAAAACAAAAAATGAGACAGCCCTTGTATCCAAAAAACTAGTGGAGAAGCCCGGCCTTGAAGATCACCTACTGTGCTCTCTCTAACTTAATGTACAAAAGCCTGAAAAATCCACCATGAGAATTCCACTTAGAGAAACAAAAACGAAAAATAAAAACCAAAGAAAAATTAAGAGATCCATGATGCACGTATAAACGTGCATTCAAGGAGAGAGCAATGAACACCTACAACTGGTTGTAGTTTTAACTAAAAATACGACCTGTCTAACGTGCCAACATGTCATGCATAACGAACCATGTAGGCCGTCCGAGTCAGGAAGACATGGGCCCCTACATGAAGATTGGGTGGAGCAAAAATAAGGCCAATCCACTCATCCAGAGAGGCAACCCTGTAACCGTTTATATCAGACTGCTGATGATCTGATCAAATGTATTGTGTGGCCTGCCTGATGAGTTGACTAGACTAAATTTTTGGGCCCACCTTTATATCATCATGGTGTGGCCCACCTTTTGCACAATTGGGGTCCTACACATATGACAAGATGGAATGTGCCTCAGGTGATATGTAAAGATTACATAAATAAATAGGTAAGTAGGTAGGTAGATGGATGGATAGATTGATAGATAACAGATAGAGAGAGAGAGAGAGAGAGAGAGAGAGAGACCAGCTAGAAAACATCATACGATAGAGATTTTGAGAGAGAAAGGGACCCACTAAAGAACATCCAAAGGAAATTGACAGATATAGACCCAAATAGAAAAAAATCATACGAGAGAGAGAGAGAGAGAGAGAGAGAGAGAGACCTCGTGAGAAGGTCGAATGGGGATAAGATCAGGGGATGAGGAGAGAGAGAAAGCAAAAGAGGTTTGGATTGGGTTTTGTCGGATGATTTGAAGGAGAGCTGAGAAAGATGGAACGTCGCAAAACGCCTACGCCTTTATTTATCTTTCTATGCTTTTTTTTTCTTCTTCTTCTTCTTTATTTCGTTGGGTTATCTGATTCCCCGTTATCGTTTCCATCAATCAAGCCCCTACCTTTCTTTCCTTCCCACCTCAATCATCCCTGCCTTCTCGTCCTTTCCAACCACGTGGACACCTCCTATTGGTCAATCTTCCAGCACCCGCGATTCCATGTGGCGAATATCTATTGGACAGTTTTGGCGGCTTTCTAACCGGCTGTTCCTTTCACACGCCCCCTCTCGAGTATTTAGTTTTGTTTTGGGATGCTTCTTTTGTTCCTTCTAGAAAGTAGATTTCCATTATTCTTTTATGAGGTTTGCTAATCCCACACGCGTGTCCACCACTACACATCACCCAAAGGCACGTGGAAATGCTAAACATGTGTGTGATCTGAGCCTTCCATAAGGTTGGAAATCATCCTTAGATACTCGGCTTCAAAACAGACAAAATGGACAGCTCACTTACTCAAAAAGTAAATCGACAGTCAAACATTCTTTTTTTCTTGCTATTCATATGTTTTGGTATGTTGTGGCCCACCTGAGTTGTGAAATTACCTGTTTTTAGCTCACCTGATGGAAAACTCAAATCTCTCGCGCGTGTCTCACTGAAGGGCTCTCACACGCGTGTGGACTAGCAAACAATTACTTTTGCAATATGCGATTTAAGGAGGAAGAAAATGGGGTCCACCTCTTCTGATCTCATTTAGAAAGAGGATACATGACCCGTGGACTGTTAATTATAACAAGTGGACCACATGTTTAGCTAATCTGGACCATTGGTATGTTGCATCCTACTATCAGACCAATCTTGTGACATTTTTCGGTTGGAAGTATATATGCAGTTGCTGTTTTTCTCAACCCTTTATATGTGGGCCCCAAACTGGAAGATTATGTCTCTCATTGATGAAATATTTTGGGCATGGTCCATCCACGATTGGATCCAATAAATCAATGGTCTTGTTACAAAAACCATGGGCCCCACATATCAGAATTAAGAACCGTGTATACTGTTTAAAATTTCCGGCTGTGGATCCTCTAATGGCTCTAGAGGACTGGGTGGGCCCACACAAAAGACAAGCTAGGGTGGCTGCACTCTACATATGGGTAGGGGTGCAGATGAACGGTCTGCAGGTTGGTTAGGTGGAAATGGACCCGGGAACTGAAAAGATGGGCCCGGGCGAGCCCATTTTCTTCTCTACTTAAAGAATGTTTGGAGGAAAGCCGGGTCCACTGGTTATCCGAGTGCAGGCTCTCGATCAGATGGTTGGGATTATTGGATTAGATTTTTTTATTTTTTTTTTCGGCAATGAGCAATATCCAACGGAGGGAGAACCCACCAGACGGTCTGGATTTGTTAAAGGTGAGCCCAATATTACGAATGGCTGTCCGACCTTGATATGATGTGGGCCCGTTGCCACTGTTCATTCCCACATGAAATGTTAAAAATGGAATTTATAGACGTGTATAACAATGTCCCTAGCTTCTACACGTCAGTGCATGTACTGATATGGCAAGCATGTGCAAGATCTAAGCAGTTCATCAGGTGGGACAGACCGGCCAAAGGGGAAAAAACAAGTTTTTGTTTCTAACCGTCCATTTATTTTTGTACACTGTGATCTACCTGATAAGTAAACCTACCAAATTTTTCTGGTAAGAAATCTAAAGAGTGTCAGCCACCCGATGGACTGCTTGGATCGTGCACACGTGTGCCATATTTGTACCTGGAAGGCCTTTAGATGGACAGGGCTGTCCAGGCGTGTGGGCCCGGCAAGACTCGAATTCATTGATCCACTTCGCTGCATGCGGAATAGTACAGCTATATATATTAGTCCACCATATTTCCTAAGGGACCCACCTACGTCACGTTCTAGAAATCTGCCACGTGGCAGAACAGGATCACTTGCTGTGAACCCAGATCCTTTTTTAACCGCCCCCACCCTTTTCCTTTTCATCAATCAACCTCGGGTGCTTTTCTTTATGAGTTTATTCTTCATTAAAAACTAATAAAATTAATAATAATATTATTATTAATAATAATAACATTGCTGACGTGGCTGGCCCTTAACCTTTAGATTACCGTTATGTGAATTGCTAGGCCACATTTGTTCGAGCTAGACTGTGGGCTGCGTTCACCACCATTTTCTATACGTGGCATGCATGCATTACGATCCAAACCGTCAAAACGCTCGGTCCATCATGAATGATGAACAGCCAGAGAAGTGCACTGACAAGATGATCTTGACCATCCAGCTTCGACCACTCCTGATCAACTTATGTTTAGCCATCCATTAGCGTCCGCCAAGATCATCCAATCCGAATTGGATGGTCTACATTGGTGTCCACAGATGCCACGTGTACAGCGGATGAGTGGCCACCATTCATTCAATGGCGGGGCACGAAATCCATAATCTGATATGTTCGAGGTTCTTCGGATGGATGCTTGAGTGTTCCCATGAAATTCCCATTGGCTACGAAAAGCAGCATCCGAAGTTCTTTCTCTAAAATAATATTATTATTATAAATTTTTAATACGTAAAAAGCACTTGGGTGGCATCGTACAAGTAAGGCCAGTATTCCCTTGATGCAAACCGTTGATGTGATGTACCACACACTGGGTGGCCAATCCTCCAAACAATAGCTGCATTTTCCTTACTAATTAACCATATACTTGTTGGGCCACCCATTGAAGGGCACCAATTTTTACATAAGGAAAGTGGGCCCATCATATGAATGGTTTGGATTAATGAAACGTGGAACCCACTTGTACTAACTCAAATCCCAAGCATTGTATGTTTCTTCTTTTGCATTAATCAATCAAAGAATCAGTAGACCGAAAGGAACCCTACCTCCTAGGGGACCAGATGCATGTGGGTTCGTTTTGATACATCTATTTCTTTGTATTGTACGAACCAGATGATCTTTTTTTATGTTTGCAATTACAAGAGCAGAGTGTAAGTTTAAGTGGGTGCATCTGTATGGGAGAAATGGTTGTGTGGAACTTTAACATACAGCTCTTTATTTCCCTCCAATGTGTCACTTGTTTATAGAATCAGGTCTATGCAAATGGTGGGACTCGTCATCAAGATCTTTTAGGGTGAAAATATGGATGCTCCGTTCATCAGGCCGGGTACACTGTTGCAATCAATGGATAGAGATTGGTCTCGCATATAATGTGTCTGTGGCCCACCCAATGAGTAGAGTTTTCCAATTTTTTTGTGCCCGGTAATCTTCATGGTATGGCCTACCATTTTCACGGACTAGATGGTCCACCAAAGTAACACATGAGCAAAAACAATTAAAATTAAAAGTAGCATGCTAAGTATCCATGCAAAAAACCAATTTGTATGTTGGACAAGGGTTTCTTTTTTCCTGCACGCACTCATCACAATGGGTACTTTGAGCTGGTAACCTCGTGTTGAAACTCTTGTAAGTCTACCACACAAATGCATGAGTTTGGGTATGTTTTCCGTAAAACTTTATGAATTAGTGCTTACCGTTCATTTTCATTTTTGCTTCTATTTTTCAATTATTAATAATTTGTTTGGTCACACTAATTGTGAGAGCCAACTCAAAATATGCAAAGCACAATTAGCAAATCCAAGAATAGGCAAATCTCATGATATTCTTCTTTGACTGTGTAACAATAAATATTCTTTATATATCAGTTGCCTAAATGAGAAGGAATTTAAATCCATTCCGATACATGTAAATCTTATAAATTTACCATAATGAGAAGTATGACCCTCGCATCTTTGATTGGGTTTTCTCACATGGTATCAGAGACAACCAAGGCTTGATCTTTTTCCTCTTTTCCAATGACATCTTGATCTTTTTCCTCTTTTCCCATGACATCTTCTATCTCCATTGATGAAGCTATCCAATCTAGAAGTGTATCCTCTCCACTGACCAAAACCACTGAGTCTCCCTTTTTTTCCTGTAGTGAAGGCAATTACCCAAGAAGTGTCCATAAAGCTTGCCTCATCTAATTATCTTATTTGGAAAATGCAAGTTCTTTCGATTCTTTAGTGTCATGGGCTCCTTGGCCTAGTTCTCGGCACCATGGTTCGTCCTGACGACCCCGACACTTCTGCACCAGTCCTTCATTGGCTACATTTAAATCAAACGGTTCTGGCCCAGCTTGCTAGTTCTCTTTCAAAGGACATTCTTCTGCAAGTCATTCAATGTGAATCTGTTGTAAATCTCTAGCATATTCTTGAGACCCTTTATGGAACTTTTACCAAGTCTCGTATCTAACAGATGAAGACGGAGCTTCATTCTCTCGTTAAGGGTTCTCTGTCAATTACTGACTACATCCACAAGGCCAAAGCTCTTGCTCGCTCTCTTGCCAATGCTGGGAAATCGGTTGATAATGATGATTTTATTCTCTGGTTATTGAAAGGCCTTGGATCGAAGTTCGATCTTGTGGTGGCCTCCATTAATCTCGCTCGAGAATTCCTTCCATTGATGAAATAACTGCTCTTTTATTTGATTCATGAACTATGACTTCAAGGTAATCTTACATCTTTCGATACTTCTATTGCCATTTTTTCTTCAAAATCATATGCTCATGGACAATCATACAACACTGGCAGTGGTGGTGGTCGTAATGCCCGCCCCAGTGGGCAGTTTTCTAGTAGTCAGGACACCCAGTCCAACACCCATCCGCCTCCATCTTGTGGTGAGCCTTCTTCTCATGGCCGCGGCCAGCCCGCCCGTGGCCATGGTCGTGTCCAGGCTGCCCCTATTATTGGGGACTCCTCGCCAGTCTATTGCTACAAATGCGGGTACCCAAATCATAAAGCCAACAACTATGAGGCTTCTTCTTCCTCCTCTATTGATCCAGTTAAGTCTTTTGTCATGATGCACATTGCCGACCAGCAGGACTTGGCCTGGTATCCAGATAAGGGGGCCACGAACCACATGACTGCCGATTCATCTCTTGCGGAAGGTATGGTTCCATATACTAGTTCTAATAGAGTTCCTATTGGGGACGATGCCGGTCTTTCTATTTCTCACACTGGCAATATTGCTCCCTCTCCTTCCTCTATTCAACTTAATGAGGTTCTTATTGTTCCCAATTTGAAGAAGAATTTATTGAGTGTCTCTCAATTTACTCAGGACAAGTAGTGTTGTTTTATCTTTTACCCTTGGGGTTTCGTTATCAAGGATTTGCAGACGGGAAAGATGGTGTTGGAAGGCCCTAGATGTGGTGGCCTCTATCTGCTTAATGATGCGCGGCGTAATCTTTTTTCTCCGACTGGCTTCTTTTCCAATAAGACCGATGGCGTCACCTAGCATGCACGGTTGGGCCATCCCTCCTCTCAAATAATGAAGGACTTGTTGTATGTTATTTATTTATCTAGTCAACCTTCTAATGTTCATTGTTATAGTTGTAAACTTGGGAAAACATCAAAATTACCTTTCTCTAGGTGGACTTCTTACTCCACTCAATGCTTTCATATTCTTCATAGTGATGTTGGGGACCGGCTCCCACTCCTTCTTTGGATGGGTTTCGATTTTATTTAATTATTGTTGATGAATGTTTTCGATTCGCTTGGTATTTTCCCTTGTGACAAAAATCAGATGTGGCTGTCATCTTTATTGACTTTATTAAATTTTTTCGGAATCAGTACACTACTCATGTTAGGGTCGTTCAAACCGATGGCGGTGGTGCGTATATATGTCAAGTGCTTGAGGACTTCTTTCGAACGAATGGTATTACTCATCTCCTCTCATGTCTCGGCACTCTAGAGCAAAACGGCCTCGCTAAACGTAAGCACCGCCACGTGGTTGAAACCGGTCTCACCTTGATGAACCATGGCCATCTACCTTCTAAGTTTTGGCACCATGCGTTAGCCACCGCCACTTATTGGATCAATCGGCTCCCCTCTAAGTCCTTATGTGGACGGACGTCGTTTG
The DNA here is from genome assembly GCA_003013855.2 of Liriodendron chinense. NCBI lineage: Eukaryota > Viridiplantae > Streptophyta > Magnoliopsida > Magnoliales > Magnoliaceae > Liriodendron > Liriodendron chinense. The sequence continues at coordinate 1,665,697 of PVNU02001726.1, forward strand.
AAGCATTGCTAGGCTCACAACCATCTTATGAACATCTAAGGGTCTTCGAGTGTGCATGTTATCCTTCCCTCTAATCTTTTGGCCGAGGGAAGTTAGACTTCAAGTCTGTCTAATGTATTTTCGTCGGATATTGTGGCCGACATAAGGGCTACCGCTGTTTGGATCCTCTCATTGGTCGCCTTTATATTTCCTGACATGTCTCCTTTGATGAACAGAGCTTCCTGCTGACCGCCACTTCTAAGCCTTCCTCGGCTTCGTCATTGAGACACTTTAAAGTTTGAAAATTTCTCACTATCTTACTACAAAATTCTTTGGCAGGCTCCAGTGGTTCTTTACCCACACTAGTGACACCTACCTTATCGCCTCTAGAGCCATCTCCAGCCAATATTCCGAACTCACCTTTGGCTCCTTTCGTAACCACCTCCAACTTGCCCTCTCCTGCCTCCACTTTGGCTACTGTCCCCGCACCAGTTCAAGCCTTATCAGCCCCTCTGCCCTCCTCTGGACCTTCTTCAAAGCCACCTTGTCACCCTATGGTAACTAGAACACAGGTTGGCACCCGACGTCCTAAGGTGCTCATGGCAAGTCGTCATCCTATTCCCATGGCCCTCACTGCCACCCTCATTGCCGCCTATCGTGCCCGTCCACCTGAGCGCACTTCTTATAAGCAGGCTGCCCCCAATCTTCACTGGGTGCATACCATGGAGGAGGAATTCTCTATGTTACAACGCAATGTCACATGGACCTTGGTCCCATATAAGCCATTTATGAACGTTGTTAGGTGCAAATGGGTTTATAAACTCAAGCATCGGGCAGACGACTCTATTGACTGCCATAAGGCATGCTTGGTTGCTAAGGGCAATAATCAGCGTCAAGGTTTTGATTTTGAAGAAACATTTAGCTCAGTTTTGAAATCTGGCACCATTCGCCTTATCCTCTCTTTAGCCATATCCTTTAACTGGCCTCTTCGCCAGCTCAATGTCAAAAATGCATTCCTCCATGGTGATCTGTAGGAGGAGGTCTATCTTCAACAACCGCCAGGCTTTATCGATGCTTCTAAGCCTAATCATGTTTGTCACCTTCGAAAGGCGTTATATAGGCTCAAATAAGCACCACAGGCCTGTTACACCAAATTCTCATCTTATCTTCTTCATCTTGGATTCCAAGGTTGTGCCTATGATACATCTCATTTTATCTGGCAACAAGGGTCACATGTGCTTCTACTTCTTATTTATGTCGATGACATTATCCTTACTAGCAGTAGCATATCTTTACTCCAAGGTCTTGTTAAAAAGCTCTCCCATCAGTTCGATATGAACGACTTAGGCCCATTAAGTTTCTTCTTGGGCATGCAGGTGACTCGGTCCGGCTCTTCCCTCACCTTATCCCAGTCCTAGAATGCAGTTCAGTTATTGGAACACTTTGGTTTAGATGATGTCGAACCCGTCAAAAGTCTGCTCGCTACTGGACTACAGCTCTCCGCTCACAGTTCCGATCCGCTTTCAGATCCCTCCTTGTATTGTCAAATGGTTGGGTCCTTATAGTATCTTATTATGAGCCGCCCAGACCTAGCTTTTGCAGTAAACCACATCTGCCAATTCATGCATCAACCATGCTCCACTCATCTTGAGGCCGTTAAAAGAATTTTTCGGTATGTAAAGGGTAAGTTATCTATTGGACTTCAATTCCACAAGTCGCCCACTCTCTCTTTACGGGCCTTCTCTGATGCGGACTGGGTTGGCTGCCTTAACAGTCATCGCTCAACCACCGGTTATGCTGTCTATCTGGGCCCTAATCTTCTGTTTTGGGGTGCCAAGAAACAACCTATTGTTTCTCGATCCAGTGCCGAGGCCGAATATCATGCCCTTGCCTCGACCACTACTGAGGTCTTATGATTTTTGCATTTACCTCGCCGGATCAAGGTCCCTTTATCTACTCCTCCCACTCTTTATTGTGATAATGTTAGTGCGATTCATATGTCCAAGAATCCAGTTTTTCATAGCCACACTAAATACATTAACATAGATGTACATTTTATCCGTGAGCATGTCCTCAACGGTACCATCTGTGTGGCTCATCTTCCTGGCTCGGATCAAGTTGTTGATGTTTTCACGAAGTCATTACCAAGTCCACGGTTTCTTCTTCTTAGATCTAAGCTCAATCTTCGGGACATCCCTCCATGAGCTTGCTGGGGGATGTGAGAACAAACTCAGAATATGCGAAGCACAACTGGCAAATCTAAGAACCGGCAAATCCCGTGACATTCTCCTTTGATTGTGTAACAACAAATATTCTTTGTATATCAGTTACCTAAATGAGAAGGTATTCAAATCCCTTCCGTATATATGTAAATATTATAAATTTACCATAATGAGAAGTATGACCCACACATCTTTGATTGGGTTTTCTAACACTAATGCCTACTAAATAGTGGCAAAACAAAAATGAAAACAAACTATATATCCTCTATAAAGATGCTTTTTATGTATTTATGCAGAGATAACAGTGGATTTCAAGAATTATCAGCCTTTCTACCATTGCAATTCTCTAACACAAGAATCAAAGTGACTAATGTCTAATAAATCAAAGACTTTTGGTTGAAACAAATATATTCCTAAAAATACACTTCTTATTAAATATCATTACAGTTTCCGTTTTGATGAATCCATTTCCTTTTTAACTTAAACATATCCTAAATTTTGATGCAACCAAATGTAGGTAAATTAGTGGAATGTAAGAAAAAGCAGAAAACATGACATAAGCGAGAGGTCAACTAACATCAGCACTAGGAAAAGCTAGGTGAACTAACATCACGACTAGGGAAAGTAAATCATTTGCACTTGTTTGTATTTTTAATTTTTATTTTTTATCTTGGAAAAAAATAATTTATTGATAGGAGAAAATGTACAGCCTATAAATTCAGGCATGACCCACCAAAAAATAATTCAGGACACGCCTATTTGCACCTATATGTTTTATTAAATTAGGAAGGTCTTTGAAAATATATTTTTTGTACATTGACAGCTATTTGAATTACAATCCCACGGGGAAAACCTTTTTTGCTCCAAATTCATCATTTAAAATCATATCAAAGGAAAACTCTTTACCTTTCATTTGACCTTTTAAAAGATCGGTGGCTCCTCTTGCTGAGTAGAAAGCAAATGCAAACACTTTATTGCTTATAAAGCATATGCAAACATCTTGTAAATGCTAATTTGTGACGTCCCTAGTTTGCATTCCATTCAAACAAGCCTTTATTGTTGGGAGTGAAAGCAACCTAGACAAAATCAAACAAGCAAGAACGAAAAATTCAAGCAAATTAAAACAGAGATTTTTTTGTGGAAAACCCTTGCGGGAAAAACCACAGCACAAAGCAATGATCAATCCACTATTATCAATAGGTTACAAGATATAGAACAACTTACAGTATAAAAAACTCTAGCTTTCTCCCTTTAAAATCCTAAAAATCATGCAGGCTCTCTTCACATTAGCACCTTTTAGGAGACTCCTTTTATACTCCTGTAGACACCCCACCTTCGGCTACACTGTTGGTAGAGATAGCTGGTTGAACGGAGGACCATACCCCCAAATCCCAAGTCCAAACTCAGCCAAACTCACCCTTGTAAGCCCCATTCCATAGCCCAGTTCAAGCCTGAACCCAGTCAACCCAGTCCTAAACACCACCCAGAAAAACCCCCCATAAAAAAGGCCAGTCAAAAAAATTCCAAAAAAGTCAAACTCACTGAGTCAACCCGCTGAGTCAACCCGCTGAGTTAACCCGCTGAGTCAACCCGTCGAGTCAACCCGTCGAGTCAAAACACCGAGTCAACCCGTCGAGTCAACCCGTCGAGTCAAACCACCGAGTCGACCCGCTGAGTCA